>CM047746.1:12465327-12496095 GCA_026225825.1 Pistacia integerrima
AAGATTGCTTCTTATGCAAACATCAGGATTCGATCTCCTCTCCAAGTTTTTTCTTTGCTGCCTTTTTACACTTTTTGGAGACCTTTTCATACTTTTATATTTTCAAGTCTCTCCGGTATCTTTTCCTAGGTCACAACACATCTTTTAATAAACAAAATTGAAGTTGAAGACAAAAATCTTGTAATTCCTACCGAAATTATATTAGTTGTTTAACATGGTCTATGTTAAACCAAATAATAATACTATACTTAAAAATATTTTCATATAAAATAGAGTGACAAAAAATGAACAGAAGAGTGAAACAAAAAAGTCAAACTCATTATATTCGTTCTTCCATTCATTTTTTGTCACATCACTTTATATGAAGATTTTTATAAGATTTTATTATAAGTGTAACATTACTCTAGACTAAACACAATTTTTCCCCTCTTTTGCAATTTTTGAAATATGATTTTTATTGCTAATCTTTGGCTTCAATATCATTGTTACATATTTGCTTTCACTAATTGGTTGGATGTTTGACTCCCAGACATTTTATTCATAAATTGTCTTTGGTCTTTTTTGGTTGATTTTACTGGCGACAAGTTTATAATGGGATGCTCCTTGAAGTGGACACTTGTAAGGAGGCTGCGGGTTGGCTCGTCGTTAGTCAAAGTCAAAAAAGGAATGCAATGATCCACAACTAGACCTATTCATAGTAGACTCAATTTTTTAATTTGTTATCTATTCATTATAATTTCTTATTTTATTATTATTTATACACAACCTATTTTTATGCAAACTGGTGTATTTTAAGTAGAGTTGGTCAAGAATCGGTCTCAAGGAGGCCTGGGCTTGGGTCTGTTTGAGATTGGTCCCATTTGGAATTAGTCGCTTATGGTCTCAGGCCCATGAGAAATTTTAGGACTCGGGTCCTATGGGCTTACAAAATTTCTTTTTTCCCTTCATCTTTTTTTTTTTATATATATATATTTTAGGGGCGAAATGAAATTCTATAGGGGGTTTAGTAATTTTTAGGGGTAGATTAGTAAGTTTTTAAAAGTTTAATTAATTTTAAAAAATAATAAAAAATTAAAAAATTAATTAATTAATGGTTAATTTTAACATAAATGTAATATTCACACAATCACACATTCACGCTTCACAAATAAAAAATTAAATAATTTTTTTTATTAAATTATTCATCTTCATCAATATTTAAAATCTATGTACCTAAAGAGTTCTTCAGGGTGTTGTTATAGTCTTCTCCCTGCATGAGTCCAATCCCGTAAGCACGTTATCACTTCAATCATCTCATCGGTTAAAGAGCATCTTCTGTCTTCAACAATCTAGCCACTCGTTGAAAATGCTGACTCGAATGCAATTGTAGAAACCGGCACAGATAAAATGTCACGTGCCATTTGGGCTACCATGGGGAATCGACTTTTATGTTGGTTCCACCATTGAAGCGAATCCATCTCACGTTTCTCCTTCATCGTCATGTAGGACATGTCCATTTATAGGTAGCGATTCAACTCATTTGGTCCATATATGTATGAGTTGGAGCTGCTACTTCCGCCATGTTCCATATATGTCCACATGCTCGATCCTAGATGGAGGTCTCCATTGAGGTCCCGATCATCTCTCCTGGACGTTCCACTTCCACTTCCATTGTACCTGTTCTGATATAAAGAAAAAAGGCTTTCCAATTTTTGCTTAAAGTCACTCAAATAAGACGTATAATCATGTCCTAAATGCTGGCCTATCTTAGTAATTATACAGTTAACTACATATAATTTAAACCTAGGATCTACAACAAGGCCTAATTCATATAAGAATAGAATATCTAACCAATATTTCTCGTATTTTTCTTCCATCTTTAAAACAATTTTCATTAAAACGTCATTATATTTATATTTAGCAAAAGTTTTAGAAATTTGAAGTAAAATATCTAAAGCTAAATTAGTAGTCGGATAATAAATACCACTTAATGTATTAGTGGAATCATAAAAAAATTTAAGAAATTAATAAAAAAAGTTCACAAACCACCCAATCATCATAGTTGACAACTTCCTCTAGATAGTTCTTCTGGTTGACGAAATCTATAATTTGTTTTGCGGTTGGCAAAGCTTTTTCTAACATTAAGTAGGTGGAGTTCTAACGGATAGGCATATCCGTACATAATTTCAAAGATCGAACCGGTGGGTCCTCTTGCCTACAATATTTGATGTACTCCTACTATCTTTTATTGCTACTACTAATGATAAATCTGATAGCTGCGCACACCCTCTCCATCTTCGAATGTATAGCATCTAAATTTGCTTTAACAATCAAATTGATGATGTAGCAAGCACATCTCTGGTGAAAAAATTTGCCTTCACCACGCAGATCCAATCTCTTTTCAAATAAAAAGATTATCACGGTGTTAGCAGTTGCATTATCAAGCGTTAGCGCTACAACTCTATCAGTTAATACATATTCTGGCAAAACTTCAAGAATTGTAAAATAAATAGTGTCAGCACTATGTTTTTCGTATAATGGTTTAAAACCCATCAATTTTTGTTGTAAACCCCAATTATGATCTAAGAAATGTATTGTGACAGTTAAAAAATCTGTTTTTGATCTACAAGGCCATATGTCTGATGTAAGTTCAATATATATATTCCTAAAATTTTGAAATTCATTTTTAACTTTATTATTTATTTTGTTATAAAGTTTTAGTATATCTCTTCTACTTGTACTAACAGGGGTATATGTTGGACAAAATGCAGTTTTAATCATGTGAATAAAATAAGGATTTTCGGATAAACAAATGGGAGAGTCCGTAGCAACTATAAATCTTGCTATTTCCTCTCATGTAACATGTGCATTGTATTGCCATGTTGTGAGAGTTGAGGATTGTAGATTAAAATTAAGTTGAGTTTGAATTTGCCTACCTGATTCGGTTGAAAATGTACAGGACAGTTGCATTATTTGGGGGTGCTTCTTCTCCAAGTGTCGTCACATCGTCGAAGTCTCATTCTCAGCGCCAATAATGGTTCCACAGAAATTTCATGCCCCACATGATGCTTCCCCCTCCCCATTTGTCTTTTGCCATTTTGACTTGGTGAAGTGGCGCCATACATCGGACACAACCCTCTTTGACGGTTGGGAGGGTTAGGCCATGCTCGTGCCTGTTGAGTCGTAGCTCGCTTGTGTTTGGCTACACCTCGTCCCCCCTGAATGTGGTTGTTGAATTGCAGTTATTGCCTCTAGAGGAAATGGTGAAAATGGATTGCACTCTTCCATTTCTTCTGGTGGGATGGAATGTAAAACTCATTTGGGGAATCCATTATGAATTTATGATAAAATAATAAATAATTAAAATGCAAAAAATTAAATAATAATATGAATAAGAGATGATATTGAAAAATAGAAAAATTGAATAATATAAATAAATAATATGAATAAATTATAAATATAAAGTAAATGAGAATTTGATTGGAGATTTAGCGTTGAGAGATTGAGGAAAAAATGAGAAATTTAGGGAATATTTATAGTTTTTTTTTTTTTTTGGGGGAGGGGTTGTCAGGGGGCTGGCCGAATGTAAAAAATAAACCTTCCCCCAACCACCCCCGCCCCAAGCCTACTAGGACCGGTCCTCTTAAGGACTAATCCTAGGATCGGGTTTTTGACCTCCGGTCCCAAATGCCTAGCTCTAATTTTAAGATGATTGAGTAATTTTAAATTTAAAAATGAATTAAATAATTAAAAGAGATTATATAGCAAACATGTCAGCTTGTCACATTGGTTTATATGGAATAGTTTGTATATACAATATAGCATTATTCTTAACCAACAATGAATTGGCTGAGTGGTAAAGGCTTGGGGTCAAAGGGTTTGCTTCTCTTGTGGTCTTAGGTTTGAATCACAAGAATGGTTGTTCTTATTACTTTGTAGTAAATAAAAAAAATCCACCAATAAATTTTTAATAAATTCCATTGTGTAGGGAAATTTATCATTCACCTATTAATTTTTGCATAAGTAATGATACACCTACTGTATGGACCAAAATTTGTATTGGGCCCAACCGTAACAGTGATAAGTGATGGCCTAGAGCCTTGGCCCAATCCCGATTGGACCCACGCTTAGAATGCCTTGGGAACTGTCTGCTCTATGAGTTAAGTCATCCCCCGAGTTAAGCTAAACTGGGTCCGGCCCATTCGCCCGCAACAGCCTATGACAAGGATCAGAATCCTAACCAAATTTCTCTTCTGACAAGGTCTCATGCCTCACCCAAAGAGGAAAGCCTTGACAGATAAAGGCAAAGAATCCAATCTCTTCCCGAAAAGAGAGTTCCCCTACCAAGTAGGACTCAAAGTCTTACTAGGATTCGAGCCCCTGCGGTTCACTACATAAGCTAAGGCCAATTCCCTCATTAGGGATCCAGAAAACACCACCCTTAAGCCTTGATTCTCATATCGCCAAACCTCTGATCTACTTCAATCCCCTCGCATCGCAAGGACTCCTTTAGAGACACGAGGCACCTCGTAGGTCCACCAAGGTTGTTAGTGGCTCTCTTCACAAGATTCAATCTTCAATTCAATTGTAAATTTTAGCGTTTACAATTTGGCACCCACTGTGGGGCCTTACCAACCAAACGATCTAATGTGACCTGTTGTTTAACCCTTCCCATACCATTCGGCTCCCATGGCCAATCACACTGAAAGTGCAGCGCCAGACGCTACAGCCTAGATCAAAGCACTCACCGCGTTGGTGCAGGAAAGCAACAAGAAGTATCAATCCCTGGAGACGCAGAATGCCGCCATCCGCGCTGAGAATCAAGCTCTCTAAGATAAGGTAAATTAATTTTACTCCTTAGATTGGTCATTCAACCAACGTCATGCATCTACCTCCCGACCTCCCCCCCCCAATTCAACCCAGACAATTGTTCCTAAGCCTAGGAGTCGGCACCTTCACTAGCCCTTACACTAACAAAAATCCCAACCTCCCTACGAACGTGGTCGAGCCGAATCAGGAGGAGTATCCCCACGAATCTACCCATCCAACTACTGTGACACATGCCTACACGGTGTCGCCCCAGCAAGTGGACACCCCTCTCTCACACCAACAAATGCACCCTTGCAGTCTTTAACTGGAATGACTGACCAAGCCATGCTGTTCGGCACGACCATACGCATCAACCCAAGGTGTTCCCCCAACTCCTCCAGAATCTCCAATACCCTTACTCCAACCGCCTTGGAGCAAACACTAACCAAACGACTAGCTGAAGTAGAAGCCATGATCCAACACATCCTGGGGGTACCAATGCCCATAAAAGAGAGTCAACCTCAGAGCTACGCCGAGTCGCCATTCGTGGATACCATAGCCTCGTAGATATGCCTTGCAAGTTTACCTTCCCAAACATAAAGTCGTATGACGACACTACTGACCCGGATGACCATATAGCCTCCTATGGGCAAGATAATGTTTGCCGCCGCCATACCAAGGGATCTTCGCAAAGCATGCATGTGTAAAAACTTCCCCGGCCCTCCAGCCTAATAGGGCTCAAGGCATACAAAGGGTACACCAACCTCCCGAACCACTTCATCACCTCATTCGCCTAACTCACGTATACCTTCGTGGAGCAATTTCGCTAGCAACAAAAAAATTAGAGAAGCTATCCGATGACCTCTACCAGATCCGGCAACACCATAGTGAGCCCTTGTGAGACTATGTGGGACGTTTCAATCATGAAAAGGTCTATATCCCATACTACAACCAAGAGCCCACGGTCGATGCCTACTCCCAAATGAGGAGCTGTACAAAGAGCTCACTAAGTTCAACTGTAGTACCATGGAGGATGTGCTAGCTCGTGCTTGGGTTGAGATAATGTGGGAGGAAGATGAGGCTCATTGAGCCAGATAGAGCACCCACAAGGATTGCCGCACTCGATGCCTTGATAAAAGGCAAGACATGAGACCAGTAGAGCCCGACCCAGTCAGAAAAGTTTTCGTTCGAGACAACAGGCGCCAGTTGGACCGTCATTCGGCTTGGAACAACAAACCCCACACGCCAACCAAGTATAAGCTACCTGATTATAACTTTAATATTGAGCCACCTGAAGTGGTAGCGGTGACAAGGAGATGGGAAATGTGGTTAGATGGCCAGCCAAGCTGAAACACCCTGGAGCCAAATGAGACACCACCAAATAGTGTAAATTTCACGGAGATCATAGCCATAACACTGTCGATTGCATTGCACTTTGCCTCGAAGTCGCCGAGCTATTGAAGAGAGGACACATCCGTAAGTTCTTGACGGACAAGGGAAAAAACACACTAACCAATAGAGATTGCCAAGTTACTCTGCTACCAAAAAGCCTCTAGCGTATGCAATGTGTGGTCATTTCTGCGGATCGGAAGTCACTGGAGATAGCTACTCCGCAGCGAAGCGCCATGCCTGAGCTGCAGCCAACTCACAGTTTTAACACTCTAGACCGCCATAACAAAGAGCTACCAACCTGACTATTGAATTCATGGATAAGAGGCGACAACACTATTCAATCCCCATACGATGAGCTCGTGGTCACCCTCTAGATTGCCAACATCATTGTCAGAAGAATACTGATAGATCTCGGCTCCTCTACTAATATCATGTTCCTCGAAGCATTCAGGTGATAGGGCTGGAAGGAGTCTAGCATCAACTGCCACCCAACGCTTCTCGTGGGATTCAGTTCGGAACAAAGATACACCTTGGGAGAAATTGCCCTACCAATCTATGCCGAATGGATTAACCAACAAACAACCTTTATGATATTGGACGCCCCTTCTCCCTACAACATGATCCTTAGTTGGCCATGGATTCATAGCACGCGAGCTGTACCCTCGACCTTCTACCAGACAATCAGATTTCCCACCAAGTGGGGCATCAAAGAGATAAAAGAAACTTCCAGAGATACCAAAACGCCTTCAAACCGAACTGTGGCACCTTGTAGCAACTACAGACACCTCCAGTTGGATAAATAGAGCCGAACCAACCAACGATAGAGGAGTTAGATGAGGTCCAGATACACTCAGAGTTTCCAGACTGAAAGACACAAATAGGGGCTCGGCTCTCACCTGACATCCGTCGAAAGCTGATCGACTTCCTGGAGAAGAATCAAGATTGCTTTGCTTGGTCTCACTCCGATATGATCGGGATCGACCCCGAGGCCACAATGCACCGACTAAATGCCGACCCGAGCATCCCTCCCGTAAGACAGAAGAGAAGAAGATTTGCCCCAGAGAGAAACAAAGTGATCAGCAAAGAGGTGGAGAAACTGCTTGGAAACGGCTCGGTTTGAGAGGTTCAATATCCAGATTGGTTGGCAAACGTAGTGATAGTGAAAAAGAAGAACGGAAAATAGAGAGTTTGCATCGACTTCACCGACCTGAACAAGGCCTGTCTAAAAGACTCATTCCCACTCCCCCACATAGATATGTTAGTGGATGCCACCGCTAGACACGAACTGCTCAGCTTCATAAACGCCTTCTCCAGATACAACCAAATACTAATACACCCAGATGATCAGGAGAATACTAACGCCTTCATCATAGAGCGAGACATATATTGCTACAAAGTGATGCCGTTCGGCCTGAAGAACGTCGGGGCCACCTACTAGTGACTAGTGAACAAAATGTTCTCCAACTTGCTTGGAGACTCCATGGAGGTCTACATCGATGACATGCTGGTAAAGTCACTGATCGCTGAACAACACCTCGAGCACCTTTGGCAGGCCTTCGAGGTGTTGCAAAAATACAACATGAAGCTAAATCCGACCAAATGCTCATTTGGCGTATCCTCGGGGAAGTTCCTCGAATATATGGTGACACAGCGCGACATCAAAGCCAATCTAGACCAGATCGAGGCAGTCCTATGAATCCCCTCTCCAACCATCATAAAAGACATTCAACGCCTCATAGGAAGGATAGTCGCCTTGAGCCGCTTCATCTCTAAGTTTGCGAAAAAATGCCATCTCTTCTTCACGGCACTTAGGAAGTAAAAAGTTTGAATGGACGAAGGAATGCGGAAGAAGCTTGGTCCAACTGGGCGGGTACCTAACGTCGCCCCCACTATTCTCCAAGCCAAAGACAGGTGAACCTTTCTTCTCCTACCTGGCAGTATTGGAGTCATCCATATCGACAATCCTGATCCGAGAGGAAAAAGAAAGGCAACTCCTAGTCTACTATACCAACAAATCTCTTCTCGACGCCGAGAGTCGGTACAGCCAACTCAATAAGCTAGCCCTCGCTCTGATCACAGTCGCCCAAAAGTTGCAACCGTATTTTCAATGCCACCCTATAACAGTCTTACATCCTACCCATTGAAAAGGATATTGCATAAACCGAATCTCTCGGGTCGGCTCATTCAATGGGTAGTGGAATTAAGCGAGTTCGACATCTCCTTCCAACCCCACACCACCATTAAGTCTCAAGCGCTAGCTGACTTCATTGCCAACTTCGCACCTAACACCTCCCTTTAGGCAAAAAAATAACTCTTATGCCTGACTGACCACACACTTTTGAAATGGACCTTGGCAGTGAACGGCTCAAGTAACGCCAACAATAGCGGCCTAGGTCTGGTACTAACCTCCCTAGAGGGAGACATTCTGCACTAAGCCGTTTGGTGCGGCTTCAAAGCAACCAACAATGAAGCCGAGTACAAGACGCTAATTGCCGGACTCTTGTTGGCCAAAGGAATGAGGATTAAAAAGATACAAGTGAAATTGGATTCGGAACTGGTGGTAAACCAACTCTAGGGCTCCTATTAGGCATGGGACACCAAGATGAACTCGTACCTGACCATAGCCAAAGGACTCCAGTCATCTTTCAAAGAATACACGATCAGCTAGGTCCCGAGGACCGAAAACTCCCATGCAGACGCTCTCGCCAACATCAGCTCAGCACTCTTAAGGCCGAACGGCCAATAACGATCCCATTGGTACATTTACAGACATCAAGAATTGCTCCAAAGTGCCCTCAAAGTCACCTTAGTCAGCTCGGACGATTCGTGGATGACACCCATCCTACACTACTTAGAGAACAATAAACTCCCCAAAGATAAAAATGAAGCACGGTGGCTTAGAGCCAAAGTGGCACAGTTCACCATTTATGATGGCCGCCTACTTAGAAGATCATTCCTGACCATACCTCAAATGCATCACCCCAAAAGAGGCAAAGTACATACTCATTGAGCTCTACGAAGGCGAGTGTGGCAATCACACCAGAGGGCGAAGTCTCGCAACAGGCATTGACAAATAACACATCGGCCCACCATGTGCTCCGACACAGCCAAATACGCAAAGAAGTGCGACAGCTGCTAGCGCTTCTCCAAAGTTTCACACCTTCCGCTGAAACGGCTCAGCTCTATAATCACACCATGGCCCTTCATGAAATGGGGAATTGATATCGTTAGAAAGCTACCAACCATGTTAGGGTAACGAGTGTATATGCTTGTGGTCACTAACTACTTCACTAAATGGATAGAAGTGGAAGTCTTCGCCCAAATTGGAGATCGAGAAGTTAAAAAATTTATCTAGAAGAACATCATTTGCCGGTTCAGCCAACCTAAGGAGATAGTCACAGACAACAGCTCCCAGTTTGTCACTTCTGGGCTTCCAAGACTTCTGTAGGGTATGGAACATCAAACTGAGCTTCTCCACATCTCGATACCCTCAAGCTAATGGACAAGCCAAACCCTTGAATAAAACCATTCTCCAAACATTGAAGAAGAGACTACAAAAAGCTAAGGGTGTTTGGGCGGATGAACTTCCTAGAGTACTATGGTCCTACTGCACCACCGCACGATCATCAATTAGAGAAACACCTTTCTCGTTGGCTTACGGCTCGAAAGTCGTCATCCCCGTAGAAGTAGGATGTCCTTTAGCATGACTCTAGTGGACAAAAGAAGACGGCAACAGTCAACAACTTTGCCACAACCTCGACCTCACCGACGAGCTACGAGACCAAACGTTGATCCGCACTGCTACACACCAATAAAAGGTAGCCCAACACTACAACAAGAATGTCCGAGCAAGAATCTTCAAAGTTGGCGATTGGGTTTTGCGACAGGTCTTCCAAAACACAAAGGTGCCAAGTGCTAGCAAGCTTGGTCCCACTTGGGAGAGACCCTACATAATCATCAAAGTCATTGGCAAATGAGCAAACCAACTACAAACACCAGAGGGCAAGAACATCACCAACAGTTGGAATGTCGCACACCTAAAAACCTACAGTTGGAATGTCGCACACCTAACAACCTATCACTTTTGATAGTCAGCCGGTCGGGCTCCACCTGCTTTTTTTTCTCTTTAACGAGGGACAGAGTGGGCTTGTCCACTCCAACCCCAACCCCCAACCCCCCAACCCCCCAACTCCATTAGACTTTTTTGTTTTCTCCAAAATAGATTTCGTTATCACCCAATTAATAAAAAATGTCATTCAAGTTTTATAATTTTTTAAGAGTTATGGATTTGCTAAGCCAAAGTGATTGACAACCCCAACAACCACTTGAGGCATCCAACCTCAACAAAAATTTAACAACCGCCACAACAGAAAATTAACACAGGTGATTCCTATATTGACACCCGACGGGCTAAAATAAAACATCGTTCAGTGTACTTGGCACTTACAAAAAGTGCACTCAGCACTTCAAAAAATTTGTCATTACAGAAAATGTATCTAAAGGTCTTTAGTGGTAGATCCGCTTGGCCCGATTCATCCCCTGTTAGTTGTCCACTCAGTGCCACTTCATTGTCAGTTGTCCCTTGTGGTCCTCCAACAGATTCGCTGGCGCAGCCTCCAGCGCCTCGATTTCACCCCTAACGGACATCCGGTTCGAGTCCGAGATCTCGCCCTATGAGGAATGCTTTATACTCCTCTATGTCCTCATCCGACTCCCATTCGCCCTGTTTCCCCGCCTTGTACTCTTCCACCAGCTTTGAGCAAGTTTTCATAACCGCCTTTATAGAGATGGTCTCCAGCCTGCAGAGGAGCGAAGCCCTTTCAGCTTCCCATTCGACTCGAGCGCTCTATAGTTGCTGAGCAAAGTCCGCGTGTTCTTTCTCTAGCCGAGCTTCCCTTTCATGTCCCACACGGAGCTTGCTTTCTAGCTCGTGAGGCAAGATCGGTGAGCTTGTTGCAAGGCTGCTCCAATTCCTTGTTCCTTCGATCCTGCGAGCTAACTAGCTTCTAGAGATGAGCACCTTTAAAGAAGGCCTGCAAGCACGAAATAATTAACGAATTAGACAAAGTAAAATAGGGGGAAAGTGGCAGAAAATGATGGGATGAATCGCCTGAAAAAGCTGTGCCATTGTCCACTCGGTCGCCTGCAATGCGCCGAGCCTCCCGAGTTGGCCCTTATCCCCTGAAGGAAGGAAATAATCTACCACGGCCCGCACGGGAAGGACGACGGAGAGTCAAGCCGCCGATGGAATAACGATCTTCACATTATCATCATCTGGCACCACCAAGGTAGCAATCAGCAGCATCTTCTACGTGGACTGGGGAACGTCACTCAGATTTGTTTTCGTTGGAGCTGATGAGCTTCCACCCTATTCGGTCCTTCGTTTCTGTGCCGACTCTGACCAGCGCTTTCTCCTTTATCTCTTTCACCAACGACACTTTGAACTCGCTTGACATCCTCTCTTCTACAAGACACAATTCTTCAACGGTTAGTGGATGGCGTACGGATCTACCAAAGACGATGATGTTGCTATACTGAGCTAGCAATACATAGAGTAATGTATGTCCGAGGGAACAAGATACCTTTCTACACCTCGGGAACCTGACTCCACAAAAGACTTCTCCACAAATTCGCCTCGCTTAACACTTGGTGGTAGTTCCTCTCCTTTTCCGATAATGTTAGAATCGCTTGGCTCATTTCCTCGACACAAAGACCCAAAGAAACATCTCAAGAAGTTGAGATCTGCAAAAGAAAAAATAATGAGATTTAGTCCTAACACTTGAAACAGAAACCAAGCCTTATCACTTGTCGACTGCCAAAAGAACGGGATGCCCTCGGCTCCTCCTGCTCCAAAAACCATCTCACCAGTGACAAAAAAGCACTCCGTCCTTCCACTTTTTGTCATAGGTCTTTAACCTAGTCACCAAATGCTTCCGGCCATGCCGAAGCATGAAAAGGTATCGACCCCTCTCATTATCGTGCTCTTCCAGGTAATACAAATGGAGTAGATCCATTGCCCTGAGCTCTACACTATGTCGAGCGCTCAAACATTCTGTCGACATGAGCAACCACCAGACATTCGACATTAGTTGGCTTGGAGCGATACCATAGCGATTCAACACTTCACGTACTAGCCGAGGAATAGGGAAACGCATGCTCTCCACCAAGGTCTGCTCATAGATGCTGATCCAACCTGACACAGACCAATCCACTCTCTCGAACTAGCTCGGCATCCTCATCTCTATCAAAGTTGGAATCTTGTATAGATACCAAAGCTTTGTAAGTTCCACCGGTTCAATCCGTGATTGAGGATTATTGGCCAACATCCCCACACTAGGACGACTCAGCTCGTCCCGACTAGCGCCACTGGTCGACGGAACCTCACTACCGTCAGCCCGACCCACATTCCGGGCCCGTTGTCTTCCTATTCGTATCATCACTAGACCCTCCGTCGGTTAACTCATCATCGCTTGGCTCTACGTCAAGATTTACCACTACCATCGCCAGACAAAAGGCAATGCTTACCCCTTTGATGGAGTCACCTCATCGCCTTCGAGATTACCTATTATGGTCGGGTCCATCTTCATACTCATTCCCTCCGACATCGCTACTTTGCCTTGTTGTCTTCAATCTTCGTCCACCTCGGCACTGTCCAAGTTGCCCGAAAATCAACCCCACCCGGCTCAGATCCTGACCCGAACCAAATAAAGCCCCTTTTCTCCGTATTCCTCCCAGATCTAGCTAGAAACCGCCCGCTTTACCGTATACAAGCCTTAACTCCCTAAACCACCCTCTCTCCAAAAAGTGTAGGATTTCAAACCAAAAACTAGCTAAAACCATCAAAACAGTCTCCTAAACACTATTTTTCTCTCCTTTTTGATACAAAAACAATGAAAAACCAAGAAGAAAGACAAAAGAAGCAAAGATTTACTGGATTCAATGGCAAAAAACGCAAAACTCCCCAAGGAAATGAGCGAAGTCGACGCTCTTTCTCTCCTAAATGAACCTGGACTCGAAGAATGGTAGGAATGAAGAGTCGCCGCCTTTAAAAACTCAAAACTGACAAGCGATAGGTGGCGCAATCCCATTGGCCACTAAAGGCCAGAAACTTTTCGTTTCTCGCCTCTTATTCCACACATGACTTATGTGGAGCGAGAGGCACGTGCGCCTTAATCAACGGCTTAGCCCTCGGGCCCCTTTTAGCTCCTTTCGAGCTAAGTCGGCTAGGGCTGACCCAGGTGAAATGCCCTTGCCGCACGGCGAGGATCCATGCCATCATGCCTGTGCCCACTCTGAAGATCGGCGACTACCTCGGTAAGCCCCATCAAGGTCGCCAACACGCACCTAGCTGGCCGAACGAGCCCAAAACATTGCTGGCTAGGTTAACGTCTGATAAACACGTGGAAACGACCCCAACGACGAACACCTCACCTCGATCGGATATCCTTCCTCAAGCTAAACCTCGCCAAGCCAAGCAGGCGCGAACTTCATAACCACAACCTCCAAGCCCTCTTCTTTGTTTGGCTCTGCAATTCAACCGAGCTAACTCATGTGCGTCCCACTGGCGCCTTTGACGGCCAAGCGATCTATGAGGAGCCATGGCCTATCCGTAATAAGCCGCCTTTTCTACTCAAATACTCATAAAACATGTACATAATAAAATACATATAAAGTAGTATAAAAAGTTGGGCCCAAATTTTTCTTTTTTATTAAATATATACATTCTTTATACAAAAAGTTGTATCATGTACAATACATCAAAACAAGGTGGACAATGTAGCCATATCTTTTCGCTTGCTGACGTCCTTCCGACTGTATCCTCACCTAGGTCCTGCAAAACATGAAAAACAACGGGGTGAGCACAACTAATGGTCAAGTAAATCCCTCTACGCATCTATCCCCGTAACTATCTCTCTCTAATTCTTTCCCTTACAGCTTCTCAATTACTCTATTTATACTTCTCACTACTTTCTCTTTCTCATAACTCTTTTTACTAACTCTCTCTAGTAGTCACGACCTCATCTTACCAGAGGTACGGCTGGGACTCACTCCCACTCTACGTGACGTCTACTCATACTAGCCGATCGGACTCAGTTATGCATGGATTCTAACCTTGGCCATGTGAGTATATAATCTCTCTCGGGTACTTCGGTATAGCCCTCATCCGCATGCACTCACGCTGCCACCACCAAAAACTTTTTCTCTCATACTCATGCCGCTCTCTCAATGCGGCGTACATGCGGGAAACTCTACCCATTACTCACGGGTTCCCCATCGCATAACCTACTCTATTTTCTTTTCTCTTCGTTCTCTAGTGCTCATTCTCTTTCTCTCTCTTTACTCTTAAAGTAGCTTATACTCACATTCTCTACTATGTCTCAAGCTACTTCTTGAGTGCATAGGAAAAATGTGTATGGACAACTCATGCTCACTAATGCACTTATGAAATGCCAAATGCAATATTGCATCAAAACAATCATTCTACACAGGTCGCACTAAAAAGGACATAACTTGCGTTATACACATCGGATTGCTACGATTTTGGTCTCGTTTTAAAGCTTAAAAATAGGGCTACAACTTTAATGTTTTGGTCTCAGCCCAGTTCAATCCTTAAGATGCCCAAAATTTACTTAGAAAGTCACGGCTGTGACAGGGCAGATTTCACTTAGGCATTTCCTCAAACAACTTATATGCATGCCAAAGCTCTACTTATCTGTAACTCTACGCTTCTCTTTAATCATCCAAAATGGGAGGAAAACTCTCATACACTCTAATTTCCTGTCAAGGCAAGACACTCCCAAAAATATTCATACAAAACTCCTCCAACTTCAACTCAATTTCAATCTCTCTTCACACATTAAAAACACTTCTCATAATTTAATCATACCCAACAACTAGACTAAGCACACATCTCATCTCAATTTTTCAGTAGGTATAACATATACATACATAGTTAAAATAAATCTCTACTCAAAAGCTTATTCAAAACTCAACTTGGTTGGATTTATTTACCTTGTGAAAAAGTGACTTCTCTAGCACTTTTCCTTTCCTTTGTTGTCTTGTCTCCTCTCTACAACTCAAAACAACAACAAGAACAATAACAACCAAATAAGACTTCACTATAACTATAAGCAAACTCACATCTAAAGCATGAATCCTTACCTTACGATGCTTTAGATGAAATCTCTACTCAAAATTACCCAAAAGCTCCTTAGAAATTTTGGAAAATTGGATGGAGAAATTGAGAGAAATTAGACAATGGAAGAGGCGGTGGAAAAGAATGAATAAAGGGTTTCTCTACACTTTAACTCTTTTTAGCTCATATTATAAGCATCATTTCCCATTTTGCCCTTGTCTTTCCTTGAAAATTCCATCTATATCCTTTGATTCTTTACAAATACACCCCCATACTAACCTATTCTCCATGAAATTTTCTTACATTTTACTCCCCACTATTCCTACTAATTAGGGGTAAAATGGTCATTATGCCCCAAAGGAAGAATTCTCTAGAAAACTTAAGAAACTTTTTATTAGGCTCGTCGCCGCGGCGAAGAACTTTCTGTCGCCCCGGCGAAACAGGTAGTAACCTACCCGGTGGGTGCACCCTTCGCCGCGCGAAGATTGGATTTCCAAACTTCACCAAAACTCAACCATGACAACATACAAACTCAATTGAAACTGAATCAATGAACTTTTAAGTAATACAGCAAATCTTAAGTACGTACCTCAAGCGGCGCGTTACAATCCGCGTCCCGTATGTAGGTAATTGATTCTACTCTTTTAAGCTAAATACTCTTTAACTTAAAAGAGTGGGGGACAAACTGTATGGGCCAAAATTCATATTGGGCTTGACGAGGTCCAACCACAACAGTGATAAGTGACGGCCCAGAGCCTTGACCCAATCCCGATTGGACCCACGCTTAGAATACCTTGGGAACTGCCTACTCTATGAGTTGAGTCATCCCCCGAGTTAAGCTGAACTGGGTCCGGCCCATTCGCCCGCAGCAATCCATAACAAGGATCAGAATCCTAACCAAATTCCTCTTCTGACAAGGTCTCGTGCCTCACCCAAAGAGGAAAGCCTTGACAGATAAAGGCAAAGAATCCAATCTCTTCCTAAAAAGAGAGTCCCCCTATCAAATATGACTCAGAGTCTTACTAGGATTCGAGCCCTTGTGGTTCATTATATAAGCTGAGGCCGATTCCCTCATTAGGGATTCAAAAAACACCACCCTTAAGCCCTGATTCTCATATCGTCAAACCCCTTATCTACTTCAATCCCCTCGCATCGCTAGGACTCCCTCAGAGACATAAGGAGGCACCCCGTAGGTCCATCAAGGTTGTCAGTGGCTCTCTTTACAAGATTCAGTCTTCAATTCGATTGTAAATTTTAGCGTTTATACTTACAAGTTAAAAAAAAAAGTCGCGATGACATTCACTTTTATCTCTTGAGGTTAGCCGTAATCACTAATCACAGGTGATGATAAAGGTTAATATCATCCATACATAAAAGAGGAATAGGCAAGTTTCGTATTATTTCCTAAAGTAATTTGCATAGAGACCATCAATAACCTCTTTCCTCTTTAATGTATGTCCTCGTCAATTTAAGAAATCTCTTTCATCTCCAAAACATATTGCTTTACCAATTTATCCTTCTAATTAAGTATTGACAAATTCGGACTATCCCAAGTCTGGACTCCATACACCACTTTATTTTGGATAATTAGGGTGTTCGGGCAGCTTTTGTACACTTTTACTAATTTTTTAGTTTCATTACTCAATATTTCAGGTAAATTACAAATATAATAAATGGCCTAAGATAATTTGAACCTAAACGTTAACTAAGGAAGCATACATACTTAACAACCTGACCAACTCCTCTTGAGATTACACTATACTTCATGCTTTATTTTTTGACCACATCTGAACTTTTTCCGTTTTATCAACAAAAACATCCATATTAAAGACTAAATAAACTAAGAAAACAGAGCAATATTGAGGAAGCCCTTAGATTATTATTCATCGGCGGCGGAGGGAATTGTAGATTTCACAGTGAAAACAATGTTCATGGTTGGAGGTAACTTAATGAGGACCCCACATTTTGAAAAAGAACAAGATAGATATAGTCATTAAAGAAGCCAAAAAGATACTCCCACTATGGTACTTGCACTTTCTTACATTGGCAATACCAATGAGTTCAGTAGCAGTTGAAGTTATCTAACCCAAAATGGAGGAACACCGAGAATCAAGAAGCAGCAGAAACAGTTTGGTATTTGCTGTTAATGGAGAACGTTTTGATGTTTCCAGTGTAGATCCTTCTACTACTTTGCTTGAGTTCTTGCGTTCTCACACTCGTTTTAAGAGTGTCAAGCTTAGTTGTGGTGAAGGTATCTTCTTCTTCTCTTTTGTGCACAACATGTTCTTAACTAGATTTCCCACTTTTAGTATTTGTTTTTAGGACTTTTAAAAGATATAGGCTTGATATAGATTGTTAGTTGCTTTTTCTTTGATTGGCTCATGAGTTTTCTTCCTTTCAATTTTGATTTGTGTTATTAGGTTATTATATATTTCCCTTTGTTGCCTGTATTGATGGGTGTGATTGTTTTCTTTAATGCTCTTTCATTTTTGGCGTTTGATTTTGTTTGAACAATAGGCTTTCAACACTTCTTAGGACTCCTTTTGTTTTTTGTCCCTGTATGTTTTTAGTGACTATAAAAGTTCTTCAAGGAGTTGAAAGAGTTTTGATTAAATTAGTTCCCCTTCAATACTGCTAAGTGGTTTGTTAATCTTATTACATATATAAAAGTAAATGAGATTTTTATTCATTGTTGGATTTTGAATCATATACTATTATTATGGGTCCTAAACCACAGCAGCCAATCCAAAGTACTGTACTTTAATTTTGTATTTTTCGAACTTTCTCACTAGTTAATTTAATTTTTTGCAATCAAACAAAGGCTTAAGGGGGTGATGATGGAGTGTGTCAGCTTTTGTATAATATAATCCTGTCTAAGACATGAGAGAGCATTGAACATCATTTAAGACATTTCATCATCTGTTCTCGCTTTTGTGATTTCAGGTGGTTGTGGTGCATGCCTTGTCTTGCTATCTAAATATAATCCTGAGCTTGACCAAGTAGATGATTTCACAGTAAGTTCATGTCTCACACTACTTTGCAGTGTAAATGGATGTTCGATTACCACAACTGAAGGTTTGGGAAATAGCAAAGCGGGTTTCCACCCAATTCACCAGAGGTTCGCTGGCTTCCATGCTTCTCAATGCGGCTTTTGTACTCCTGGGATGTGTGTATCACTGTTCTCAGCTCTTGTTAATGCTGAAAAAAGGCATCGTCCACAACCCCCTCCAGGATTTTCCAAGTTGACAGTTTCAGAAGCAGAGAAGGCTATTGCTGGGAATCTTTGTCGCTGTACTGGGTATCGATCCATTGTTGATGCCTGTAAAAGTTTTGCTGCTGATGTTGATATGGAGGATTTGGGATTTAATGCTTTTTGGGGAAAACAAGACAGTAAAGAAGTAAAGATTAGTAGGTTACCTCTGTGGAAACGTAATGATCAGATTTGTACATTTCCAGAGTTTCTGAAGAAGGAAAATAAGTCTGCTGCGTTTTTGGATTTAGAAAGATGTTGCTGGCTCAGTCCTGTCAGTATTCCGGAACTTCAAAGCTTATTGGAAAATGCAGACAATAATCAATACTCAGTTAAATTAGTTGTTGGAAATACTGGTATGGGTTATTATAAGGAAGTAGAACATTTTGATAAATACATTGACATAAGGCACATTCCTGAGCTTTCATTTATTAGGAGGGATCAGACAGGAATTGAAATTGGAGCAACTGTGACAATCTCTAAAGCTATTGAAGCTCTGAAAGAACAAGACGAAGGTGACTTTCACTCTGAAGGTGTGATGGTGTTTAAAAAAATTGCTGACCACATGGAAAAGATTGCTACTGGATCCATAAGGAATTCTGCTAGTGTAGGGGGAAATCTGGTGATGGCACAGAGAAATAATTTTCCCTCAGACATTTCTACGATACTTCTTTCTGTGGATGCAGTAATTACTGTAATGACTGGTCATAAATGTGAAAAGCTTATGCTTGAGGAATTTTTTAGAAAGTTCTCCGTTGGATGCTAAAAAGTGTACTTGTAAGTTTTAAAATCCCATATTGGGATCCTTGTAGAAATATAACTTCTGAAACCAATAGCATCATGCTGTTTGAAACCCTATCGAGCTGCACCTCGACCTCTTGGAAATGCATTGCCTCATTTAAATGCGGCTTTCTTGGCTGAAATTTCTCCATCTGAAATGGGTGATGGAATAAAAATAAATAGCTGTCAGTTGGCTTTTGGTGCATATGGAACTAGACATGCAATAAGAGCAAGGACGGTTGAGGATTTTTTAATTGGAAAAGTGCTAAACTTTTCTGTTCTGTATGAAGCTATAAAGTTACTGGAAGCCTTTGTGGTGCCTGGAAGATGGTACTTCAAGTCCTGCTTTTAGGTCAAGTTTGGCTGTTGGTTTTCTTTTTTCAGTTCTTGGGCTTAGCTGAAGTAGAAACTGAAATTTCTAGTGCTCAAGTGGATGGATATAGCAATACGTTGTTGTTGAAAGCTTTGAAAATGAAACAGAATGATGACCAGTTTGATCAAACTAAATTCCCAACACTCTTATCATCTGCAAAGCAGGTGCTGGAGTTAAGTAGAAAATATTATCCAGTTGGTGAGCCGATCATAAAATCTGGGGCTGCTCTACAGGCTTCTGGTAGGTTATATCTTACTTGATACTGCATCACAAAAAAAATATGGAATATTAAACTGTTTTAATGTTATGTTTCAATCAGCAGCTTTTTTTCTGTTTTCTGATATCATGGATCCTGGTTGAAATAACTTATCAGCTTTCAGTAAAGGCAATTGCATCAAAAAGCATTAAGTACTGAATAAATCAACTTAACAGTTTTTCTAAATTAGCACAATGCTCAAATATGGACTTTTCTTTTATGTTTGAGATCAAATTGTTGTTGGTTATAATATCATATCTTTGTCTTGTGTGTGTGTGTGGGTGAGTTTATTGCAAGACAACACTTGAAATTCATAAAAAAAATAATTTTTGGTAAGACCTTGTTTCCAAGAAATCATTTGCTAGGATTGATCCCAATACTTCCACCTTCTAATGGTCTATGATCACTGTACGACTAGATAACAGTGATTGGAAGATGTCAAACATTTTCCTTTTGCAGTTCATGATAAACTTTACTGTCAATAGAGTTTTTCTCAGCTTTAATTACGCAAGAACCAAATGATAACTGATGGTTGTGTAAGAATTCATGTTTTCTTTATTAATCCATGCTCATATTTAGTTTTTGATGGATTTCCTTAAATGTTATTCTTCAAAACCTTTTATATTTTAACTTATATGTCTATTGAATTACTACTGCAAGTTCCCAACAACCATTAGAAAGATCTTTACATCTACTACTTTGTAGGTGAAGCGGTTTATGTGGATGACATCCCTTCTCCGGCAAATTGCCTTTATGGAGCATTTGTTTGTAGCACGAAACCTTTGGCACGGATAAAGGGTATAGAATTCAAATCTAAGTCAGCAACACATGGAGTCTCTGCGCTGATTTCTTACAAAGAAATTCCAGAAGGTGGGGCGAATGTGGGTTCTAAGACCATATTTGGTGCTGAGCCTTTATTCGCAGATGAGCTTACTCGCTATGCCGGTCAGCGTGTTGCTTTTGTGGTATTCCTATGACTTCTGCAGACTTGTTTTTTGATATGGCGGACTCTCTTTATGGAGTCTTAACTTTTACTAGTATGCAGTCAGTAGAAGGCAGTATATGTTGCTTCATGTGGGTTTTGTGTTTAATGCAATAAATGAAATGACATTCTTTAGGTTGCAGATACCCAGAAAAATGCAGATAGGGCTGCAAATCTTGCAGTGGTTGATTATGACATGGAAAATCTAGAACCACCCATACTGTCTGTAGAGGAAGCAGTGGAGAGATCTAGCTTTTTTTGAGGTTCCTCCTATTTTCTCTCCCAAACAAGTTGGTGATATATTGAAAGGCATGGATGAAGCAGACCATAAGATTCTCTGCAGAGGTGATTTTCATATGCTTGCTTCATGTGCTCTCTCCTCTGTTAAAATACTGAAACCAAATGTACTCTATTGAATGTTGAAAATTGTTTCATTGACTTTTCAATTTTGCAAAGTCATCTATAAAATTTTTTCATCCAAGATTGTTATAACTTTTTTTCTTTTTCCTAAATTATTTCATGCAGATTAAACTTGGGTCACAATATTATTTCTATATGGAGACACAAACTGCCCTTGCTGTGCCAGATGAAGACAACTGCATGGTGGTTTACAGTTCAATTCAGTGCCCTGAGTTTGCACATGCTACAATTGCTCGATGTCTTGGTATTCCTGAACATAATGTTCGTAATTACAAGAAGAGTCGGAGGAGGTTTTGGTGGAAAGGCGATAAAAGCCATGCCTGTAAGTATCTTATTGTGTAAAATTTGTATTTCAATAATTTTTGTCAAGTGTCATCTTTATTAAGGGGGTGTGGCTGTGCCTACTTCAATTTTCCCATCTTAAATTAAGTATTTGTAAAAAATCATCTAAAGGAATATTTTCTTCCTATACATAAGGCTTTTGACGACTAGGAAGAGAACTTTCCGTTACTTTTTGATTGAGTCTTAGTTTAATTGAAAAAAAAGTAACTAGCTGTTTTGTATTGTTCTAGCCAGTGTGAAACAATATCTTTTTAGGAGAAAAAAAGAGCATGAAAATCATATTTTTTTCACATATAGAGTAATTATTGTCTGACTTGCTGTAATTTTCTTTCTATCATACTTTGTCAACATCAAACTTTAAAATTAAATTGAATTCTGCTAATTTTGGCCTTAAATGTGACTGTCTCAACAGAGAGACTTTAGCTCTTGCACAGAGAAAGTTAAATTGAAAAACAATCAGAAGCTGCATTGTAGGCATTAATTTACACGATATGGTCCTTTGCAGTGAATGTGGATAAGGTTTAAATGCCAAATCCAAGCATGCATACTTGGAATGTGAATGTTGTGAAATAGAAGTCAGTCAAAGCTAGATAGAGTAGTATATTTGGAAATATGCCTCATGGATTATATATATTTGTGCCAGAAACAAAAGTGGTTTTACTTATATGCCTGGTGTACACACTGGCCAGTGATTGCTGGTGGAAACTAGACAATGCTTGTAAAGCATATAATCCCATAATACAAGTTTTGTGCAAGATGAACAATCAGAATATGTTGTTAAACTTGATGAATATGGGAAGTAAATTGTTACGAATTCTAGATAAAGAATCACAAAAGCAAAGGGTTTGCCCTTTAAAGCTAAATGTTAAAGCAAAACTGGAGTTTTATTGATTTATTGTCTTAAAAACTGATCTTGTTTATAGGTTGCTACAGCATGTGCACTCGCTGCATACAAATTATGCCGTCCAGTCAGGATATATGTCAATCGCAAAACTGATATGATAATGGCAGGAGGAAGGCATCCCATGAAAATAACTTATAGTGTAGGATTCAAATCCAATGGGAAGATTATGGCTTTACAACTTAACATATTAATTGATGCAGGACTGTCTGCAGATATAAGTCCAATCATGCCTAGAAACATGATGTGTACACTTAAAAAATATGACTGGGGCGCTTTACATTTTGATATAAAGGTGTGTAGAACAAACCTCCCAAACAGATCAGCAATGCGAGCCCCTGGTGAGGTACAGGCGTCATTTATTGCTGAAGCTGTAATTGAACATGTAGCATCTACTCTTTCCATGGAAGTGGATTCTGTCAGAAATATTAATCTGCACACATACAATAGCCTCAATTTGTTTTATGAGGGATGTGCGGGTGAGTTGATGGAGTATACTTTACCTTCAATTTGGGATAAGTTGGCCCTGTCTTCAAGCTTCAAACAAAGAACTGAAATGATAAAAGAGTTTAATAGGTCTAATTTATGGAGAAAAAAGGGTATTTCTCGTGTGCCTATCGTGCATGAAGTGACTGTTAGGCCAACTCCTGGGAAAGTAAGCATTTTAAGTGATGCATCTGTTGTTGTGGAAGTTGGAGGGATTGAGCTTGGCCAGGGACTGTGGACGAAGGCTAAACAGATGGCTGCATTTGCTCTCAGCTCTATTCTGTGTGGTGGAACAGTGGATTTATTGGAGAAAGTACGGGTTGTACAAACTGATACCTTGAGTTTAATTCAAGGGGGTTTCACTGCTGGGAGCACTACATCTGAGTCAAGCTGTGAAGCAGTTAGACTCTGTTGCAATATCTTGGTTGAGAGACTGACGCCTATCAGAGAAAGATTGCTCGAGCAAATGGGTTCAATAAATTGGGAGACACTGATTCAGCAGGTAGACCTCCACTCTTGTAAAGCACTCTAGCTGACTTCTTGTTTTCCTTTTATGCCTTAGGGACTGGAAGACCTTAATGTAAGGATCAGTGAAGTTGGTGCTGCTGTGATTTATGAACTGCAGCTTATTAGAAGTTTATGAAATTCCTTCAAAATTCATTTCTTTTCCTTCTAAAAATGATAACGTTTTTGAGCCAGTGCTTATAGATATAATGTAGCTCTATGACAAGAAAGCAGGGTCATGGACCCGCTGGCAGTATGTGCCCATGCGTGTGCTCTCTTGTATGTTCTTCATGCATAAATATGTTTAATTAATTTAGAGTTTTGAAGCATGTCATATAGTCTTCTGTAGTTTATATTTGTATGGGACTTTCATCCAGAGTGGAACTATAGTCTGGCTGCTCTTGGAAAAAAAGTTTTACACCTTGCTTGAATTAAAAAATATAAAATAGCCCACTAACTTTTGACTCCAATCTCTACAAACCCTAAAATTTAAAGATTTTGTCAACAATTTTCATCCCATCTATAGCATTTATTATTTAGACAAGATGACTTTGATTTATCCTGCGAGCATTACGTCAAGTTTCTGATTCTTTCAGTTTCTTATGAATCTCTTAAACTTGATGCATATTTGTATTTATCTATCTTCACATTGATTTTGAGTTATATTGCCTCTTAAACATTTACTTTTTTAATTATATTTAATTGATTTTGTAAATGAAAAGGTTTTCACTTTTTGGATTTTCAATGTAAGGTATGGTTTGATATATGGGATTGAATTGAATCATATCACATAGATAAACAATACAATACCTTTGATGATCTCCAAACAAAGACACCTGACACCTTAAATTTTATATTTCAAAGAAAATGAATATTAAAATGTGCTGATTGACTGGAAAATGATACATCTCATTCTATTGACATCAATCAGTGTTTTCATTGGTTTTAGTCTCTGTAACTATTTTGGCAGCAATTGTGCAAAGGAATTCTATAATAGTGCCTTCTCTTCATCTTCATCTTCTTGTCTTTTATTCTATGATAGTGTAATCTAGGTTTGTGCCATGAACGAAAAAGGTCTATGTAAACTAATTACCTAGGAAAAAGGATGTTAAATCAGAACTTTGATTTCCTTTTCAGTTAAACATAGAAAGTCCTTTTCCATATCATTGTTTTAATCTATCAAAATGCAGGCATATATGCAAGCTGTGAACTTATCTGCAAATACTCTATTTGTACCTGATCTTTCTTCCATGTTATACCTAAACTATGGAGCCGCAGTAAGTGAGGCAAGTTTCTCTTCCTTGTAATTCTTTGCATTGGTGCTCTTGTTGAAGATAAATATTGAGCTACCCTGTGATCATGATATAACTAAATCTAATGTAATGCATTGGCTAATGAAATCAGGGTTAGCTTTGCAAATACCTTTATGTAGCTATGGTGTTGCAGGTGGAGGTGAACCTTCTGACTGGAGAAACAACAATTTTGCGATCTGATATTGTTTATGATCAGGACAAAGCCTCAATCCCGCTGTGGATTTAGGACAGGTCAGCCTCACCATAATCATGGCCTATAATTACTAATTAGAAGGGGAAAAGGAAGATTTTTAATTTGCTTAGTTTCCATTACATAATCAAGCCTTGACATCCTTGCATGCTCAGATTTCACTTACTCTGCGAGCGTTTGTCATACAAATTCAGTTTCATTCTTATTGACCATGGTTTTGTGGCTAATATGATTTTCATGGACCTATGCTATGGAGAATTAACAGTTGGCTTTCGCAGATTGAAGGAGCTTTTGTTCAAGGAATTGGGTTTTTCATGTTTGAGGAATACCCAACAAATTCGGATGGCTTAGTGGTTTCAGAAGGTTCATGGACTTACAAGATCCCTACTGTGGACACCATACCCAAAAAATTTAATGTCGAAATATTGAGCAGTGGACATCACCGGAACCGTGTGCTCTCTTCAAAAGGTATGCCCCCTTCAAATATCTTAAAGAGTTAATTGCAATTTCCCCTTGAGGTAATCACGGCCCTCAGGTATCTAAAATAATAATTTACCCCTTGTAGTCACTGTTCTTTTTGAGTTTTGGTGATTTGACTCGCACATCTTACACTGTTAAATTAACCAGTGAACCTTAATGGAGTACTAATAGTGGGGGCTAAATAGTAATTTTAGATACTTGAGGGGGGGGGGGGGTGGGAATGTAATTTAATGATACCTTAGTGGGAAATTGTAATGAACTGGTATCCATATTGAAACTTGAAATACATAATGTAAATATCTGATATTTAAATGTGGTTGCTGAAGAATGCTAATGCTTGTTCCAAATGCTACTACAAAATCAATGTCTAGATGTCTTCTAAATTGCTCTGTCCCTTTCTTGAACATAATCAGCTTTTCATTGCTACCTTAAGGCATAACCAGAGAGTTTTTCATAGATTGTTTGTCGTTTGCAGCGTCTGGTGAGCCACCATTACTTCTAGCTGTTTCAGTTCATTGTGCTACAAGAGCAGCCATTAGAGAAGCGCGACAACAACTTCAATCCTGGAACAAGTCCAAGGGATTTGATTCAACGTTCAATTTGGAGGTCCCTGCCACCATGCCAATAGTGAAGGAGCTTTGTGGGTTGGACTATGTGGAAATGTACTTGCAATGGAGAATTAACGGCAGAAAATAAAAGAAATGCAGAGAGGTGGATTGGTTGAAGATTTTTTGAAATAACATTTCTTTATGTCTAAAAATTTTACATGTTAGCATATCATTATTCTTCCCGAATATATGTCGCTAAGCACTAAAAATAAACATTGTGATTCAAATTAATGCCAAGTAGTCTTTAATTACAGATGAACGATAAGCTTCCAATTTTTAATTAGAATTGGTTAATGTAACACGTTACTGTAATTTTTCCAATGGAAGAGGGAGATAACACCGTCTCTGCTTGATTAGCTCCTAACCCAGTTCTGACTTGCAGATTGTCCCTTACAAAGGTTGTGAACCCAATACATCACTCATTATAATGACAGGCTTCTTTGAAAATAACTTGAGTGTTTGAGGAAGAACACAGAGAACTATAAATCTTGGAGAAGAAATTTTAGTGTTTGGGAGAAACGAGAAAGATAAATGGCCGAAAGAGACTGATGGTAACAAGCACAGAGAAAATATGTCCCGGTTTATTACTTTGGAGAAAATTTAGCTGCGCGGTCCCCCCAAGTATGTATTTAAGAAAATGGCCTTGAAACTGTTCATCAAATTTTTTATAATTTAGAGAAGATGACGTGGCATAGTTAGGATTATTTAAACACGTAAAATGGGTTAAAATGAAAAGATTAAAACATATGTGGGCCGAATAGAAATAATGAAAGTTTTCAAAATTTGAAATTTCGCAAAACAAGCCCCACAAACTATTCACGTCGCTTAATCGAAATTCATCAGTTGAAAACACGATTTCTTGAACGAAAGGGAGACGCGATTCTTTCCGATCGAACACCAATTGATTTACACCCTAAATCAATTTCTTGAACCCTAAACCGAATACAATCGCGATTTTCGGCGATATAATCACGATTTTCGATCGATTTGTTGAACCCTAAAATCGATTTCCTTAACCGTAAACGAAAATCGTGCCATTTCCGGGCGATACACCCAGCTGATTTCCGATCAAACCGCAAACGTTGACACCAAATTCAATCCAAAACCATGAGTGACACTGACAATGAGGAGGGAAGCCCAACGCCACTTCGAATCCTAGATTCTGGTGGCGCAAGCAGTTCAATGGCTGGACCTGTGGATCATCTGACCATTGAAGGTGGTCCACATGTAGAGGAGACGCCAGCGACACAAGAACAGAGGGAAGAACCAAAGAAAGGGGTCTCAAGACGAGGAGTCGCGAGAATTCAGCCTAAGGAGGATTCCTGAGAGAATTCGTGCCAGAGATGGATTCCACGAGAATTCAGTTAGAGGAGTCGCCGGAGGATCCAGCGACGAGGAGAAGGCCGCGAAGATAGGGTACGTAGTTTGGGAATTTGCTTGTAATTTCGCTTGCTTATCATTTGTACGCTTAAGCCGATTATTCGCTTTTACTCGTGATCGCAAAGAATGATCGCTTGCCGATTCGAGATCGGCAGAGATTTCTTTCGCTCACTCCAAAGATCGCTTAAGAGATCGCGAGTGTTTACTCTTGGCTTGTTTAAGCGATCTTAGGTCCGGGCGTAATCACGCATTAAGAGATTCTCGCTAACTTCGGTCACTTAAGCGATCCGAGATCGCTTGCCGACTACTGGTTTTGGTTTATTTTTGTTGATGACATTTTATTTATATCGATCAGTAGACAGCCGACCTGTGAAATCCGTAGAGTACGCAGTTGGAGCCTATAAGTGAAGGTACCCTACTTCCTTGCAAGGGTGACGTGAGGTCAAGCGGGAGGTTTTTGACGTAATAAGGGCCATTTTAGCTAGAATGAGGCACTGGAAAGAGATTTTTGTGACACTTGTTTCGGCCGCTTTTAAGAATCGAAAAAGTGGAAAAAGTCATTTTGGGGGCGGTGGAGTGCATTACATGTTGATGCACTCAAGAAATGCAACAAAAAAATGAAATGTGGTTCGTGGTGGAGGGAAAGCCACTACGGTTTGGTATGATGGAGTATGCGTTGGTGACGGGCTTAGGATGCGGAAAGTGCCAACTAAGGCGGAGGCAGACGCAGAAGGACGAAAGTGGAGCCATAAACTTTTGTAAAACGGTTTTGAAAGGGGCAAAGTCTATTACAGAAAAGTTTTAGAGAAGAGGCTATATACGCTTCGGGTTTAGTGATGCAGAAGATAAAAGTGTGCTTGATATTGTTTTTTACATTCTATCTTATTATCGGGTGACTCAACAAAAGTCATGAGAAAGATTGGTTGCGCTTGTAAGCGACTTGAGTTCTTTAATTCTTATCCGTGGGGACGGATATCATTTGAGCGAATCATCAAGAGCCTGAAAACCTATATGGCATTAAAGCATGTCGAATGGGGCGGGAAGGCTAAACCAAGCACGTATAATTTGTTTGGCTTCCCATGGGCAATGCAAATATTAATAGCTCTATGTTATATTTTTTTATAATATGTGTGTTTGAATAATGACATGGACTGCTTTTTTTACAATGTAGGCTTGGATGTACGAGGCCATCCCCGTCTTCGCTAAGGCGGGGGAGCAAAGAAAATGTGAATGTGCAATGGGAATTTCCTCAGGATGTTCGTGGCATGTCGAGAGTCGTAACCATTGGGATTATGGCCAATTAGAGATTGAGATTCAAGCAAACTGCAAGATTGAAGGATTAAGCTTTTGAATATGCAATTGCTTTTTTTATTTTGCTTCAATCGATTGATTTTTTATTTCTTATTGCGTGGAGTCGTCTGGCCCTTTTTATCGCTATTGGGGATGAAGCGAAGAGGACTATGTCACATCTTTCGGAGCAATGGAGGATGAAATGGATGGAATGAACAGATAGACCGCCCATGCGGACCTAAAAGGGGTCACGATGTGATGGCAGCCTGGTGGTCATTGCTTGACAATGTCGTTGATGCCGAGGGATAATGAAGCCTCGGGGGTCGAGGATGAGGAGGAGGAGAAGAGGGAGGAAGAGGGTTCAGATGCCTCAAAGAAACCAGACAACAAGTACCGCTTTGCCGAGACATCGGGTAGGGAGAATGAGGAAGTTGACCCTCATAAACGGCCTCGCTTGAGAGTTTTACAATACCTGCTTATGCAAAGCTTGAGAAGATGGAAGAAACAATGAAAAGGGTGGAGGAGAAAGTGGATAAGCGGGAGAGAAAGTAGGGTACAATGGAGGCTAAGTTGGTACAATGAAGGAGGAAGTTGGTGGAGAATTAAAGGCGGTTGAAGTGCAAACCGCTTGAAAAGAGAGAGCCGAAAGAGCAAGTTTGTGAAATCGCCTTACATGGTAGTGACACGTAAAGAAGAAGAAAAATGAAGAAACAAATGGAGGAACAACCATAAATGGAGGAGGTTGAGGAGGTTGGTGGTGGAAGGGCGGTGATAATGGAGGAGTGGGGAGGTGGGAGGCGAAGGAAGCGGGATGTAAAAATGGAGGAAGGGGGAGGAAGTGGGGAAGGGAAATTGGACTCAAATGTCGATTTGTATAAAGCCAATAGAGGAAAGGAAAAAACTCTTTATGCCTATTACAATGGATCGGGAATTGATGGCCATATAAAGTGTAAGACAGGGATTATCCCCGGAATGGTTTCAAGGGTTGTTGACGATGGGACGTGGGCTTAAGGACTCGTGAGTTATTTTCACATAATTTTCCTTATTTTTGCCTCGTGTTTTCTATACTTATCTTGTTGTTTTTATTTGATGCAAAGACATCGATGAGATATTGGCAACCGATGAGGCTACGGACTGCATCAGTGATGGTGATCTGTTGTATCCCGACCGCGTTATCACCGATGTGGGCGCTTGGGCAAACGCTTGTTTCGCATATCGCACTTTAATTAAAAATGTCGCTAGTGGTGTAGGAAAAGGACCGAAGCGAAAACGATTGGCCGCACAACAGTCGGACTGCATCCCTGATGATTTCCGGTTTGATGACAGGATTATGCAGTACGTAAGGGGGGATCGGCCCAAATATGGCCACGGTCAGGGCCTTTGTTAAAAGAGTGTACCGCATCATCCTCGCCAAATGTATGCACCGGATAGCACAAGCGCATCTAGATGAGGGGTTTCTCAAGATCCTTGATCGCAACTCCAACCATTTGTCGAGACAAGCATTGGAGGTCGAGTTGGACCCACTGTCGTGCTTGTTCCCCGTCTGTGCTGTGATGGGGCGGGATGTTTGGGCGGGTACTTCGTGATCAGTACTAACCGGAAAGTGGCCAATTCAGCGCTCTACCTGCCCAATAAATGAGTCAAGGTAAATTTTGTTTAAAACTAACTTACATAATACAATTGTTCTATAAGTTTATTATAATGCTAATGTCTTCTTCCTATTGTAATAACGAATGTGGGGCATATGCCCTGAAATTTATTCGCTTGACATGACCAATACTCATGGATACCTTGAATGACGAAACAATGAGAGACTATCGGGAGTGCCGGGTCATGGACTCGCTTCCATGGGCAGATGGATCCGCTTTGAGTGACCAACCCAATCAAAGGGTATGAA
>CM047746.1:12496195-13014299 GCA_026225825.1 Pistacia integerrima
AATCAAAGGGTATGAATGTTGGACGCTGAATTTTGTAGTTTATGTGATGTTGATGTTCATACTTGGGTTTTTTTGAGTTGATTGTATTTATTCTAAACCATATAACTTCATTACCGACACTGAGTTTTTTGACTTGTAGTTTATGAAAGATGGAATGGTCAATCTCCACAGAAAGTCAACGGAGCCACCATCTTGAATTTGTTGGATGCTAGTTCAGAGCCAGAAAGCATCGGGAAGAATGATGTCGTGGGCATCTTTTCAAGCATGGACTGCCCTGATACCATTCACTGTGGACTCTAAACTCTTTGGCATCAAAAACTAAATTAAAGGCAAGTGGTACGGGGAAATTGTAAATAATTTACTATGTATGGTGTGATCATTGTAAAGAATTGGATCTGATATTTGGGATATATTTTTGTTTGTCCATATAAGATAATTCATCAGCAGTTTCAATTTACTATGTACGATGTGTCCATATAAGATATTTTTGTTTGTCCACATATTTCTCTTAAACGACCAAGACTTTTCCAGAAACGATCGCTTAAGCGACCAAGGTGTGGGCAGATGTCATTTTAGAAAGAATCGCTTAAGCGATACGAAAGGTCGCTTAAGCGATCATAGTCTGGGCAGATGTCATTCGGCCTCGGAAAAGATCGCTTAAGCGATCGTGATCGCAAGCGACCACATGTCTTTTAGGAAGAATTGCTTAAGCGACTACGGTTGGGAAGGGTGCTTAAGCGATCATGATGCAGGCGAAGTCAAGTGCAGCTCGGAAGCTGATCGCTAAGCGACCACATGTCTTTTAGAAGAATCAGCTTGCAAGCGATCTGCGGGTTGGGAGGGTGGGCGCTTAAGCGATCATAGTAACCAGATGAAGTCAGTACAGCACCGGAAACGATAGCTTAAGCGATCTATGATCGCTTAAGCGACCACATGTCTTTTAGAAGAATCGCTTAAGCGATACAGGTGGGTCGCTTAAGCGATCATAGTCTGGGCAGAAGTCAATTCTGCCTCGGAAACGATCGCTTAAGCGATCACATGTCTTTTAGAAGAATCGCTTAAGCGATACAGGTGGGAGGGTCGCAGCGATCATGTGCAGGCGAAGTCAGTACGCACCGATGATAAGCAAGCGATCACATGTCTTTTAGGAAGAATCGCTTAAGCGATAAAGGTGGGTCGCTTAAGCGATCATAGTCCGGCGAAGTCATTCGGCCTCGGAAAAGATCGCCCAGCCGATCCTAAATCGCTTAAGCGACCATGTGTCTTTTAGGAGGAATCGCTTAAGCGATATATATTGGTCGCTTAAGCGACTATTTGTCTTTTAGGAGGAATCGCTTAAGCGATCATAAATCGCTTAAGCGACCATGTTTCTTTTAGGAAAAAATCGCTTAAGCGATCATAAATCGCTTAAGCAACTATGTGTCTTTTAGGAAGAATCGCTTAAGCGATACAATTCATACTGACGTGTAAAAGAACTATATTAAACATACAGTTCTTTTGCACGTCAGTATGAACCCTATAGGGTTGACGAATCGTTTAGAGCACCTGTTCCGTTATTACATTTATATTAAACATACAATTCTTTTACACGTCAGTATGAACCCTATAGGGTTTACGATTCGTTCAGAGCACCTGTTCCGTTATTACATTTATATTAAACATACAGTTCTTTTACACGTCAGTATGAACCCTATAGGGTTCATACGATTCGTCCAGAGCACCTGTTCCGTTATTACATTTATATTAAACATACAGTTCTTTTTACATCAGTATGAACCCTATAGGGTTCATACGATTCGTTCAGAGCACCTGTTCCGTCATTACATTTATATTAAACATACAGTTCTTTTACACGTCAGTATGAACCCTATAGGGTTCATACGATTCTTTCAGAGCGCCTATTCCGTTATTACATTTATATTAAACATACGGTTCTTTTTACATCGCAGGTATGAACCCTATAGGGTTCATACGATTCGCTCAGAGCACCTGTTCCGTTATTACTAAACATATGGGGTTTACGATTCGTTCAGTATATTTTTATATTTGTTTGCTTAATTATTTACGAAATATTAGTATATTTTTAATTAATTTTCGACCCATTAAGTGAATTAATTTCAGAGCATACCGAAAAGTTTAAAAATTAACAAAAACACCCCTACCCACCCAACTTCCCAGATTCTGGCTACCGCCGACAGCAACAAACGATCGAAAATGTCCGGTAATGGCCACTTGTGACCTTTTTTGGCCAGATCCACCGTGGATGTGGCCGAAAAATGCCACATCTTGCCGTCACAGACTTTCAATGAAATGTCCGACGTTGACGGTCAACGATGGCCAAATGTTGGCCATCGTTGACCGACAACGACGGCCATATATTTGGCTGTCGAAGACGGCAAGATCTGGACCTCTCCGTTCGTCTACGGCCAGTTCTAGCGGATCATCTGGCCTTTTCCGGCCACATCCGTGGTCGATCTGGGCCGAAAAAGGCCATATAGAGGCCCTATCGGGCAGATCCGACCACTGTGCATCGTAACGGCCTTTCCCGGTAAGATTCCGGCTCCGGTGGCCAGAATCTAGCACCGTGGGTAGGTGGGAGTGTATCTGTTAAATTTTAAAACCATTTGCACAAGAATCGCTTAAGCGATACAGTGGATCGCTTAAGCGATCATATGATTGGCAGAAGCAAATCTGCCCAGGTGCATGATCACTTAAGCGATCTGTGATATCGCTTACGCGAATTTGTCTTTTTCCCATGGTCGATTAAGCGATAATACGGATCGCTTAAGCGATCATGTGGTTGGCAGAAACAAATCGGCCCAGTGCATGATCGCTTAAGCGATCCGTGACATCGCTTAAGCGAATCTTTTCTTTTTCCCATGGTCGATTAAGCGATAACAGGGATCGCTTAAGCGATCATGCACCTGGGAAGAATCAATCAGTCCAGGTGCACGATCGCTTAAGCGATCTGTGTATCGCTTAAGCGATCGTGGGCAATGTATACTTTATCACCTTTTCTCCCGAATTTTGACAAACTAAAATTACCAACACGTATTAATTCCATAATTTTTCCTCAATTTGACAACCTAATTCCAAACTAAAATAACTAACTTACATATTTAGACCATGTAATAAGAATGCACAATATAAAGGATAATTTATTAAAGGTAGCAATAAAATATAAAACATCAATAATTGAAAACAATAACTCATCAATGGTTGCCCTTCGCAACTCCCTCAATTTCATCCTTCTTGAACTTAATTACTTCGCTTATTGCTTCTCTTGTGGCGGGAGTTGCTTCAAAGGGTTGAGCACTTATTCATCTTCCGGGGAACCTCAAAGGCTGATGGAATACGCTTAACCCTTTTTTCTCCCCTTTGGTGTCTTCTTGAATGGCGGCTGGAGGATAATGTCGACCACCTGCTGGCGGCCTTACCCTGCTCTTCGGAGGCAGGATATATTGTTTCTGAATATGCTAGCATGTAGTGATCTGTTATATAGAGAGGGGAGCAAAGTTCCGTGTAAATTCTTGAACCAAAATCTGGCTTCCGTTGGTGTTTTAGTGCTGCTAGTGCATGAGGACAAGGTAAACGTTGAATGTCAAACACTTTACAGCTGCAAGTTTTTCTAACAAGGTTAACTAGAGCATCCGGACCATAGCCGCGCACAGTGAACTCTTGAGCATTAAGAGGATAGGAAAACAGTGCATTTGACAGTTCCATACGTTCTCGTAATAATTTTTCAGCTGACGGAACAAGGGTTGTAGTAAAATTATCTGATTCCGTACGACGCTCATGGAACCACCGCGACAGTGTCCTTTGGATTGCATCAAAAAGTGCAACTATTGGAAACTCTCTTTCTATTAACAACTTGAATTTATGGACTCGCTATGTTCGTGGTCATGACATCAAACCTTCTTCCAGGGAAAGTAAGCTCTACTCCATCTCTCAAACCAACATCATGCTCAAGATACTTAGCAACTCTAACATCCTTCATTCGAATTTGCTGGAAGTGCTCCTCGAACTCATCAACCCGATAAGCTTTTGCTGCCATGTAGTATGTCTGAAGGAGGCCAGCACACTTAAACTTTTGTTTTATGTTCTCACCAAGGTGCCTCATACAGAATCCGTGATGTGCTTCACGGTAAATAGTGGCAATCCCCTTCTTTATAGAGTTGTGCCTATCGGATATTATGCACAACTCGTCACTGTCGAGCACTATCCCTGCATGCTGCTAAAAAAACCAAGTCCACGACTCGTCATTCTCGAGTCAACCACACACCATGCAACAGGGATATGTGTGATTCTCGCCATCTGTGTAGTGGCCACCAACAATGTACCTCCATACTTTCCCGCGGAAAGCAACCATCAACGACCAACACCTTTCTCATGTTTACAAAACCCCTTATAGCAGAACCATAAGCAACAAAAAAATATTTAAACATCATATTCCTGTCCCACTTCAAAGCTGTCTTGCTACCTTGGTTTGTCAACTCAAGCATATAACGGTATGCTTCTAATACTGCGTACCCGTGCTCTGGCGTGCCCCTCACAAAATCTTGTGCATGTTGTCTCCCTTTCCAACATTTCCAAATAACTAACAAAGACATCCCAACTCGTGTGCACAAGTCTCTGAATGTCTTTAGGAGATGGACCTTTCCCTTCGACGAACCGACTTTTGACAAATTGTCCAATAACATCAGCGGACGCTTGTCGATGCTCACCTGAAATATGTCCCAAACCACATGTGTGCTCACGGGTATATGTGCTAAGAATAAACTTTTCTGACTCTGCCAACCTTCTACAATAAATCCGCCACTTGCAATTTCGGTCACGACATGCAACCGTCACAGCCAATGAATTTGACTTTTTGGTGATAAACTCAAAATTACCTTTCACAGCAACAAGTTTTAGCTTCCTCACCACTTCCTCTTCGTTGTCAAATAAATACCCTATGTGCAACTCCGATCCATCCGTAAAGACATGAGCTGATTCACTACTAGCTCCAATTGCCCCCTTTGAACCTACATAAACGACCATAGTGTTCTCTTCCTCACAATGTACGCCTTCTGCATAATCTGTATTTAAAGGAATCTCTACATCTGTGGGAACATCTACGGGGTCCTCCTCCTCAACATTTTCATTCTGTCCCTCATCACCAACCTCTTCTATAGTGTCCTCCTCACCACCCAATTCACCGTCTACTCTTGATTTTTTAGCTAACAAATCAATGGCCTCGTAGTTCAAATTAAAACCAGGCAAATCTCCGCCTACATCCTCGTTATCCCCTTCCTTGGAACCAACGTCCAACGGTTTTTCTACATAAGAAACCCTTAAAATCGGCTTCGAACCACTATCGGCCATATCAATCATATATAACTTCACACTTTCATCCGACTTTAATATAGCAGGAAGGTACCTTATAATTTTCAGGAGCTCGCTTAAAATATACTTCACAACTATATCACTACGCGAGCAACTCAAATTACCTCTTCTAATTATTTCATCAATCAACTCATCAAAACTAACCTCCGTGCTCACAGCAATTGGTATAACTTCTTTGCTCTTCCCAATCCACTTCCACCTACTTTCTTCCTCCACCCACTCACCAAAATATTCAACACCCAAAACAACTTGTCCCATGTATAATAATAGCCAACTACCTGTAATGCAAGAAAAACAATATTCTTAAATGCTGTACTAAGGGTTCAAATATTTTAAAAAGAATCTGCACATTCGCATATTTGGTCTGATGTATCGCTTAAGGGATCATGGTTATTTATACTGGATCGCTTAAGCGATACACTTGATCGCTTAAGCGATCCAGTATAAACAACCATGATCGCTTAAGCGATCTTATGCCATTTACTGATCGCTTAAGCGATCGGCTCCCATACAGCAGATTTTAACCAGATCGCTTAAGCGATCATATGCCACATACCTGATCGCTTAAGCGATCTATCTGCTGCATTACCAACCTACCGGATCGCTTAAGCGATACACCAGATCGCTTAAGCGATCCATCGTACCCAGAATACATTTTCAGTCATCTCCACCTACAATCGATCCATCATACCCAAGAAAATAAATACCCAGAATAAATTTTCAACAAATTTCACTCCTTTCAAGTTGCATTACATCAAACACAACCCAACAACCTAAACAACTAAATCAAAATCATAACCCAAACCCCATCCATTATTAAATCTTTGTAAATCTAAATATAAAATGTAAAAAGGAGATACACATACTTAGACGAAATGTCAGGAGGAGGAGGAGGGGATCTTTGCCGAGAAGATGTTAATGGTGGAGGAGAAGAAAGTGTTAATGGCGGAGGAACAAGAAGATATAGAGGAATGAGGAAGAAGAAGATGTACAGGAAGGAGGAAGAAGAAGAAGATGCAGAGGAAGAAGAAGATGCAGAGGAAGGAGAAGATGTAGACGAAGCCAAGAAGAAGAGAAGAAGATGCAGAGGTAGAGATGCGTTAATGGCGGGAGGAAGAAGAACGTTTTTGGGTTTATTTGCAACAATTTCGGGTTTGTGGAAATATAGTATAATTTTGAAAAGATTACATTAATCTTAATTAAGCACTAATTACCCTTAATCAATAATATGCCTATTTAGTTAACATTTTAAAACTGATAGCCTTTTAATTAAATGTAAACTTCAAATGTATTTTTAATAAACTCCCCATTACTTTGATGCTTTTTAAGATGGGGAAAAATAAAGTTGAATTGAATTATTTTATAATAAAGATAATTATTAATATTTTGAGTTTTATAAAATAGAATTATATTGTGAAAATATTGAAACAGATGCATTTTAGGATTTTTAGAATAGGATAAGGAAAGAGAAATTTCTTATTGACCGACCGCCGACGGGCAGCTTTTACTTTTTATTGTTTTTTAAATCGGAAGTTGTCTCTAATTTCAGCCACTAGATTCATCCAATGGATGATTATTCTTCGTCTGACGGCCTTTCCATCAAAGTTGTTAGAATTAGACGTTTTTTTAGTTATATTTATGGTATATTTTGGAATTTTGCACTCTGGAGAGTACATGATTTGTAAACATGTTTGGATGATGTCGTATTCTAGTTGATGGATCTACATGTCGGTATGTGATTTGTAATTTGTAATTTTCCAGAATGTGTAGATTTTATAATTATTTTTGGATGCCTTTGTTTTTTAAATTCTGGAAAATTATTTTTATCGGATTTTCTTTTGTTTGATCTTTTGCCATCTATTTTCCTGGTAAAAATAAAAAATCATGAAAAACCCTTATACCGAACAATGTTTTAAACAAGAAATGTGATGTTGTTGAATAACTGCATTGAGATTTAACTTGAACAATAATTGTAAGTGTGGCCTATTATTATTTTAACCTACCACATAAGGTATTTGTAACTTTCAATCGGTTATTTTATGGTTATATAAACTCTTCTTCTTTAATGGATAAGAAGATATACAGAACGTAAAAACTTTACATTAACAAAAAATTACACACATAAGAAAACAAGATTATTTATCTATAAGAAAGTCTGTAATTTTTTATCGATACATGGAATAAGGGCTTAGATAAACTAGAACTGATCCCAAATGTCTCTCATAGTATTTGGAAATTGATTGCTATAGTTGGAGGTATGTTCTTGGACTTTCACTTTTGATTTATTAAATTGACGATATATTGCTTACATTTGGTATCAGAGCAATATCTCTAGTCTAACATTCATTTTCTTACAATTTAGTTAATGAATATACATATGCCATGTTTTTCGATGTTTGATTGAAATTGGGAATTTTGGTTTTGAGCAAGTTACATGTATTAATTTGGGTTCTGATTTTGGCAATTTTGGAATTATGTGTTAAAATCTTATACTAGTTGTATGTGTAATTTCAAATCTGCTATTGATTTGTGCATAATCTGGGTTGATGTGCCATATAATTGTATAATTCCAAATATATTAGTTCTGATTATTCCCAATTTATTTTTGTGAATTGTTTTTGGAAAATCTAATTAGAGAATTAAATTCCTTGAAAAATTATGAGAAAAATGGCTTTTAAATCATCGAAAACGGAGTTAAAATAACTGATTTATTGCATTTTGGAGTTTTGGGTTCATAGTGAGTAGTTTACGGGTCGGGTATCTGATTGCAGACCCAAATGAAGGTTGAAGATGATTGGAGCCGAGAAAAATGACAGGTCGGTTTAATTGAAGTATTGAAAACGACATGTCGTTTTATGATGGAAAAAAACCAGACAGGCCGATTAATGTTTTGTCCTTTTTTTGACAAAATGTTATTTGGATTGAATCTTTAAGAACTTAAACATTCTCATTAGGGGTGTTCAAAAGCGGTTAACCGAATCGATTAACCGCTTTTCTAAACCGAACCGGATTTTCAGTTCGGGAAAATTCTCGAATCGAAACCGAACCGGTTAACCGTTTTATAAAAAGCGGTTAACCGGTTTTGAACCGATTTTCCCTTTTTTTTTTTTTTTTTTTTAAATTTTGTCCTAAATTAAATTGTAAATATAGACAATACATTGGGAACTAAGAAAAAAAATTTGGGTTGAGATTTTAGATTGAGTGAATTAGGGACTTATTTTAGTTTAGGTTATTATTTATTTATTTAATATAATATATATATATATATATATATATATATATATATATATATATATATATATATATATATAACCGGTTTAGAAAACCGGTTTTCGGTTAACCGTTTCTAATTTCTCCCGAACCGGTAACCGAACCGAATATTCGGTTTTTTGAATTTTTCAAACCGTAACCGAACCTTTTTTTCGGTTAACCAGTTTTTCGGTTAGATTAGCGGTTCGGTTCGGTTTTTGCATTTTTTTGAACACCCCTAATTCTCATATTGTTGAAACTCTGTTGTTGAGAGTCGAACCGAGGTCTTCTGGATAAAAGCCAAACCTCCTGACCGCTGGACTCAATTCGTCATGCCAGTCTCTTCGGTCATTTTAAGCCTATTTCTTCGGTTTTCTTTATTTAGGATTCAGTTTTCCTAGATATAAAGAATTCATAATTGACATTATAATTAGTCAATAATTTTGATGTCATGCTTAAGTTTACATTTGAATAATTAAGAAATAGCCACAACATTCTTAATTATAAAAATGTTTAGTAACATTATGTCTAGTCACATAAAGTTAATGACATCAATAATTGTAATTATGCATGAAAGTATAATAATTTAGCCCCACATGATAATTGTTATATCTAAATTTTTAATTAGGATGGGATAGAATTTTATTAAAAAATCAAAAATCTAGTTGCCCATAGGTCTAGAAATAAATTTTAAGGATAAAATGCTAGTCCCATCATAAAGTAATTTAAATCACTTATGTGTCATAATCTATGCCCATAGGAAAGATTATATTGACATGTTGATTTAATTGTTTGGATTAATTTACGTGGGTAAATATTTCATATTTGGCTTCATTGCATGTTTTAGTAAGTTGTTGTTTATTTTGGAGTTGTTCAAACTTTATCTGTTCTGAATTTTGATTTCTCTCATATTACTCCTATGAGTGGTGATTAACTATGTTCTTTGTAAGGAGAAAATTCTCCTGACATTAGGGTGCACGGACCTTCATTTGACACTTTGGGTGGATGAACTATCGAAGACCACGAAATTAAGCACCCAAGATGAGAAAACATCATATGATCCTTGGGAGCGATCCAATCGCTCGAGTTTGATGTTTATCAGGTCACGTATTGGGAAAAGTATTCGTGGATCCATCCCTGATTGTGCTAAAGCAAAAGAATATGTCAAAGTTGTAGAGGATCAGTTTGATACTTCTAACAAGGTATTAGTAAGCACCTTGATAACAAAAAAATGTGTTTCATGAAATTTAATGGCACCAAAGTGTGCGCAAGCACATCATGCAAATGCGAGACATAGTCGCTTGACAAAAATTGTTGGAGATTGAGATGTTTGTGTCATTTCTGGTTCACTTCATCTTTAACTCACTCTCGTTTACATATGGACATTTTTAGATCTCTTACAACACACTTAAGCATTAATGGTTAATTAATGAACTCCTGACCATGTGTGTACTAGAGGAAGGGAGGTTGAATCAAGAAAGGATCAGAAGTGCACATTTGGCGACTCATGGCAAGAAACCATCCATGAAAGGGAAAGGAAAAGCACCTCTTAATCAAGTTAATAAGGGCGATGTCAAATGCTTCCTTTGCAAGAATAAGTGACATATAAAGAGTCTTGTCCCAAATTCAAGCATTGGCTTGAAAGTAAAGTTAATCTCATCTCTTTAGCGTGTTTTGAATCTAATATGGTTCATGTTTCTCATAACACTTGGTGGATTGATTCAGGTTTTACAATCCATGTTGTCGATACCATACAAAACTTCTTAGACCAAAGGAAACCGACGAACATTATGGTTTCAGTTTCAATTTCATTAGTACTTCCATTCATTTGTATAAAGACAATGTTCTTGTTGGGAATTATAATTTGGATGATAGGTTATTTAAACTTCATTTAAATTCTACCCTTCATTATAACCTTACAAATGTGCGTGGTAATAATGTTGGCATTAAGCATTGTGTTATAAATGAGAAATCCTCCATATTGTGGCATAGGAGATTAGGTCATATCTCCATTAATAGAATTAAGAGATTGGCAAATGATGTAATTCTTGAGATTCTTTCCTTTACTGATTTTGGTACTTGTGTGGATTGCATTAAAAGAAAACAAACTAACAAGTCCAATAAAGGTGCTAGGAGGACTTCTGATATTTTAAGATTATACACACTGATATTTCAAGTCCTTACAAAGCGTGCTTTAATGGTCAGATATATTTCATTACCTTCATTAATGGCCACACATGATATATGTATCTCTTTTTGCTTTATGATATAGGTGAAGCACTTGAGGCTTTTAAAGTCTATAAAGCGAAAGTAGAGAAACAATTAGGCAAAAAAATTAAGATTGTGAGGTCATATAGAGATAGTAAATATTATGGAAGGTACACTGAAAAAGGACAATTGCGAGGTCCATTTGTGAGGTTTCTTGAAGAACAAGGTATTGTGGCACAATACACAATGTCAGGCTCATCATCTCAAAATGGTGTGCCTGAAAGAAGAAACCAAACATGGATGGACATGGCGAGGAATATGATTAGTAACTCCAATCTCCCATTGTCTTTGTGGAGTGAAGCTCTAAAAACTGCAACATATGTACTAAATAGGGTTCCAACCAAGGCGGTTCACAAAACGCTATTTGAATTATGGAAAGGTTGGAAACCTAATTTAAGACATGTACATGTATGGGCAGGGGCGGACCCAGGCCCCTTGAGGGTAGGCCCAGGCCTGCCCTCAGATTTTAAAAAAAATTGCAAAGTTTTTTTTGAAGATTAAAAAAAAAAAAAAGGTTAAAAACTGAAAAAGTTAGGTTTCGTCTTTTCCTTATTTAACTTTTTCTTTCCCAATTCCCAACTCCCTTTTTACATGCGGCTGAAGCTCAACCTAGAAATTAAAAAAATCCCCCTTCTCAACTTCTCTTATCTGCATCTCTTGAAGCCCTTGAACTCTGAAGGTCAGTAATTAGTATTTCCTTATTTAATGACATACTACCTGCTTTTGAAGAATCTTATTGATGCCTTTAAAGTATTGGGTTTGGCGTTTGGGTGAAAAATTTTAGCAGTGGTGGACCCAGTTTTAGTGAGACAAATAATAAACTACTGCTTTTGAAGAATCTTATTGATGCCTTTAGAGTATTGGGTGAAAAATTTTAGCAGTGGCGGACCCAGTTTTAGTGAGACAAATAATAAACTACTGCTTTTGAAGAAAATCTTATTGATGCCTTTAGAGTATTGGGTTTGGCGTTTGGGTGAAAAATTTTAGCAGTGGCGGACCCAGTTTTAGACTTTTAGTGAGACAAATAATAAGTTAAAGAATTTTTTTCTATTATCTTTGACTTTGTTTTCCTGGCTCTTGTTTCAAACATGTCTTATGTAAGTAAATATTTGAATGTATTATATATGGTGATGTGTTAAATAGGTGTGTTAAATTAAAATATGTCTTATGTATCATGTATCATGAATTTAAATATATCATGGTCTGTTCATGTATCTTATTCAAGAGAAAATTAAGTTACTAAATTAATTAGTTTTTTTTTTTTAATAGGAATCTCTTTGTCTCTTATTTTTGGGATCCCACTTTGGTACTAATTCATTATATGTTTATTGGATTTGAAATCCAAAGCATTAACAAATAAGATTATGATATCCAATTATTTTAAGAGACTGAAGAAAAGTCCAGCAAAAAATGTTGATGGAGACTCTACTGATATTGAGGTTAATCAAACCCCATTAGAAGAAGAAACCCCACAACAGCGACAACAACACCAAGAAAAAGAAGCTCAATGTTCAATCGGGGTGTTCAATTTAGATGAGCTTGAAATTGACTCAGGATTGAGGATACTAATTAATGAGTTTTGTTGTACTGACAAACAAAAAGAGGAAGTTCGAAAAGCATACTTGTTGAAAGGTTCTTGCCAACCTAAAGATTATAACTTTCCTTTCACTCCTTTTGGAGATAAAAAGCGTAGGTTTACATCAGAGTGGTACAAAGAAGGTTTATGTTGGATGGAATATAGTGTGGCAAAAGATGCAATCTTCTGTTTGAATTGTTATCTTTTCAAACCCGATTATGGTGACCAAGCAGGTGGTAAAGTTTTTGTGAATAAGGGATATAATAACTGGAAAGATAAAGCAAAAGTGAAAAAACATGTTGGTGATCATTCTAGTACTCATAACCAATGTCATGTCAAGTGTGTTGATTTGATGAACCAAAGGCAACACATCGATGTAAATCTTGGTTGCGTGTCGAAAAGGGGCAAATTGGATTATCGTATTCGCTTGAATGCATCAATTGATTGCATTAGATTTCTTTTACATCAAGGATTAGCATTTCGTGGTCATGACAAGTCAGTTGAATCTGAAAATCAAGGTAACTTTATGGAACTATTGAAGTTTCTATCCAATCACAATGATGACATAAAGAAAGTTGTGTTGGGAAATGCTCCGAAAAACCATCAAATGATGGCTCCCAAAATCCAGAGGCAACTAACTAGTGTTTGTGCTCATTTGACGACCAAGAAAATTACTGCAGAAATTGTGAGAGATAAACAACCATTTTCTTTACTAGTTGATGAATCTCGTGATGTGGCAGTGAAAGAACAAATGGCTATTGTTTTTCGCTATGTGGACAAAATGGGTTGTGTTATCGAACGTTTTATTGGGATTGTGCATGTTAAGAATATTTCTGCAAAGTCTTTGAAAACTGCAATAGATGCCTTTTTTGTAAAGTATGGATTGAGTTTGACAAGTTTACGGGGCCAGGGTTACGATGGAGCAAGCAATATGAGGGGTGAGTTCAATGGTTTGAAGACTTTAATATTGAGAGAAAATAAATTTGCTTTCTACATTCATTGTTTCTCTCATCAACTCTAATTGGCACTAGTCAAAGTTGTAAGTAAACATTCAGCATTGGGTGAATTTTTTCAAGCTCTTTCTATGTTATCAAACACTGTGGCAGCATCTTGCATGCGCAAAAATCTTCTGCGTGACAATCAGTATGAATCTGTGATATCATTGATTTCTAATGGTGATATTAAGACGGGACGCGGTTTGAATCAAGAATGCACTATTAAACGACCAGGAGATACACGTTGGGGTTCACACATAGGGACAATTCATAGTGTCATAAACTTATTTTCTTCTGTTGTTGGTGTGCTCAGAGTGATTGAGATTGAAGGAGATGATTAGCAAAACAAAAGTCATTTTAAGGTGGAATTGATGTACACAGTTTTAGATAACATTCAAGAAGAACTCAATAATCGTTTTGATGAAGTAAACATGGGGTTGCTTCAGTGTATGGCATCTCTTGATCCAAGTAACTCTTTTGCTGCATTTAATAAAGACAGATTACTAAAGTTTGCAAAGTTCTATCCTGTCGATTTTCCTCAACACGATATTTGGTTGCTCGATAATCAACTTGAAAATTATTATGAGGATGTTAGCACCAATGCCAATTTCACTCATGTTGATGGGATGCCGATCTTGCAAAAAAAATGGTTGAGTTTAAGAAGAATGTTGCTTACGACAAAGTTTTCTTGCTTATTAAATTAGCACTGGTTTTGCCTGTGGCTACTGCAACAATTGAAAGGGTGTTCTCTGCAATGAATCTTGTTAAGAATACATTGCGTAATCGAATGGGAGACGAGTGGATGATTAGTAGTATACATTGAAAAGGAAGTTTTTGCTACAGTTCAAAATGAAGATATCATTGAACATTTTCAGAACATAATGAAGCGGAAAATCGTGTTAAATTAAAGATCTTCAGGTATACTATTCTAACTTGCTTTCATCTTTAAATAATCAATATTCATATTATTTAGATCTTTAGGTATACCATTCTAACTTGATTTTTGGGCCAATATGCAGAGGATGTGTGGATCTTTAATATAAATGATTGAGTTAGAATGTTAACGTCTGGATCTGGATTTGGAGTGATTGTAATCCATCTCTTTGTAAACCTTTATGTATCTTAATTTTGTTAGAGTTGTAATTGAGCTCTAAATTTGTGTAGAATATTTTTGGTTGATTTGTAGTTGTTGTAAACTCTTTTGATTATATTGGATTTAAATGGGTCGTTAGATTTTCGTGGTTTTTTTATCTCTTCATATTGAAGAGGTTTTTCCATGTAAAAAATTTCTTGTGTTTCCTTGTGAATTATTTTCTTATGTTTTCACTACTTGATTGGCAAACAATGGCAGAGCGACGGGGCCCCCCTGGACAAAAATCCTGGGTCCGCCACTGTGTATGGGGCTAGTTGCAGTTAAAGTCTACAATCCACATGACGCAAAGATAGTGACACGACCCGCCTCGACCCTCCCTACCCCATAAGCTCCGAGCGCACCTATGAGAGTCGGGCTGCCAAGACGTGCCATGTAGGAATCTAAAAATCTGTATTCTGAATACATTTTTCATAAAAACATTTGCTTGGATTCGTTTTGAAAGCATAAACACATAGGATATATATATGGGTACATTTGAAAATCTGAAAGCTAACTTGTACGTTCATAAAATCCAAAAACGGATGGTATCAGATATTCATATCTTTTATAATCAACATAGGAGATAAACATAAAGATAAAACATAATTCTGTAGCGGGGTGAGGTATAACATTTTTACACACATGATGAGTCGATGACATGTGGCCCAACCTCGAGAGGAAACGCTCCTTTGCAGGACTCTTCCCGTGAACCTGGGGAAAAGGGTCTAAAAATGGGTGAGCTGAAATACTCAGTGAGTGGGGGATTAGGGAGAGTTTGCAAAACATTCTTCAAACAATAGTCATGGCATGCAATAGTTCTTATGAAATCCTGAAAACAACATGATTCTATGAATGTGTTATGGCAGTAACTAAATCATTCCTGTATGCATGTATAACTCGTTTCTAAAATTGTTCTAAGTACTGTAATATCATCATTTAAGCTGAAAACAAATCCTGAATTATAACTCATCATTGAATGCTTAAAATTCTTTTTCTGGAAACCTAAAACATAACTATAAATACTTATGCTTCTGGAAACAATGTTTCCTATAAGTCATGCTGCAACCATATATGTCATCACTCAAGAATGCATATGATTATGAAAATAATAACTCTACTAGTCATGCTGCAAACATCCAAACCATCATTCAATGAACACTCATGACTCTCAAAACAAAATCTGATAACTAAATTTATAACTATCGTGATGATATAAAATTGAAAACTGATTTTTCTAAAACTATGCACTGATAACTGATTTTGGAATACTGTAAACTTTATGCTGATAACTAAACTTTAAACTGGATACTGTAGCTTTTACCGATACTGAAAACTATAAACTGATATCTTATCTCGAAACTATGGCTAATACTGAAAGCTTTCTTAATATTCTGAAAACTCATATTGAGACTATTGCTCATAGCTGATACTAAAAACTGAATGTGATTTTGAACATTCTAAAACTAATTATGATATTAATAACAGAAAACTCTCACTGCAACTAGTACCCTCGGGGAAATCTGTCTTACCTGGTGGGCGTCCCGCACGCAGGTAGAGCAAGGGATGTACCTGTCATACCCGGCAAGATTTGTCGTCGCGCAAGCAGAGCCACTGAAAGTGTCATACCTGGCGGACCACTCAACACCCAGACAGACCAATAAAATCTATCATACGCATGAGCCAAAATCAAAATGAACTCATACCCTGAGGAATCCTCGATCACGGGCAGAGCCAAAAATCTGTATCTCTGGGGAACGGGTACTTTGTAGGGTGGTTTGAAAACCATTTTATTCTTATATATAGTCTAAAATACTTTTCTTCATGAACAATGCATAGTTTGCTTGAAAAATATGATATTTATGCCCAAGGGAGAGAAAATATAGATTTATGAACATGCCTCAAAACTGACAAATCAACTGTTTTTCGTTTCTCATTTAGGATATTTATCAAAATCACTAAACTCTCATTTAATCATGCATCTCATGTTAATCTCAAGTAACATATATAAGTCAAGAACATACCACATATGTGCTTATAAATCATGCATATATGACATAATATTCAAAAATCACTTCTAGGGGTGAAACTAAAAATTTCCAAACGTGTTTTAAAGCTGACAGTTTAACCCAGATTAAAAATTACTTTCAACATCACATTACCATAGCATAGGTCCGACACTAATCATAAGATATATACCGCATTTCATATAAAAGCAAATCATGCCAAAACATATGAAATTCCACGCAAAATAGGGGTAGAATGCAAGTTTTAAAACATACTTTCAAAACTGACAGAATGCACCCCTTCTCTTTTTTTTTTTTTTTTTTTTACCAAGAAACCATTTACCACCATCATGAACCTCAACCCGTATACAATTCAACCAATTCTCCACTCTCAACAACAACATTTTATTCATATAGCATGAATACATATAAATTCTATATACCAAACTTCATCAAAACATTTAAAATAAAATCACAAGTTAACATGCAAACATGGATTTAAGCTTTTGGAAGAAGATTGGTTTAATCCACTCACCAAATCAAGCTATAATTTCAATGGGGCATTCTAGACAAATATATGTTGATCCAGTAATATTTTCAAGTCATTTCAGAATCAATAACTATTTAAAACACAATTTTCTTTCAACTTATTTAAATCTGCCAACTGTTTCCAGAATTGAGGTTACTGACTTGTAAAATTCATAGCAATTCAGCCCTTAATCTAAACCTCATGAAACTCTCCAGAATTAAACTAGACACATATAGGATTCACCAGAATTTAAAATCACTCAATTTGGATAAGTATAAGTGCATTATTTCAGTTCCTAAATATGCATGCTCTACAGAAAACATGAAATTCCAGAATTTCATAGCAGAATTCAAAATTCATTAAAAAATCCAATACTTCGAATTTTGGGTTGAAATCAATTTTCAATCAATCTCTAATAAGTCTAAAACAAAATATCAGAAATTTAGCTTCATTTGCAAACCCGAAACATATATAAAATTTTCAGAAGTTCAGACTGTCAGAATGATAGGGTTTGAGATAGGATCTGTTTATATGAGGAACAGAGACCTCCTCCAAGAACAAGAGATAGAAAGACTAATTGACAAATTTCTTTATTGATTCTCACAATCTATATTTAGGCTATTATATAGCCTTACACTTAACTCTATTGACTCTCAAAATGACTCTAATTATAAAAGGGATAATAAGATAATCCTAATTCTATCCTAATAAGATAATAATATAATTATAAAAGACTTAACATAATCATAAAAGATAATAATAAAAGACTTAACACACTTATCCTAATTCTAATTAACACACTTATCCTAATCCTAACATTGCCTTCCCCTTCGCCTCAACCTTGTCCTCAAGGTTGCAAGGTACGACACCATCAACAGTAGTTATCCCGGTTCATCCTTGTGCTCATCATCATCCTCCTCCATCAGCAAGAGAAAGAACATGGCCTTGCAGCGATGCCCAGGGTGAAAGCGTTCATCGCAATTAGAGCACAAACCTTTGTTGCGTCGTTCTTGCATTTGTGTTGCTGTGAGTCGCTTAACCGACAAGGAATTCAATTTGTTTGGAGTAGGCAAAAGGGCCTGCTGCTCTGAAGGAACATTAGGAGTTGATTTACTAGGATCGCAAGACACGGGGTCAATAGAATGCAAGTATAGGTGTAGATCCTGCAGCTTGTCCTCCTATAAGCGGGCAAGACTCATGGCATGGTTAAGGGTGTGAGGCCGAAAGGACTGCACCTCCCTTCGGATTTCTGGTTTGAGCCCTGATATAAAGCAACTTAGAAGGAACGTACCTGGAAGGCCAGAAACTTGATTAGAGAGTTCCTCAAATTCTGTTTGATAAGCGACTACAGAACCTGTTTGAGTAAGTTTCGCCAACTGCCCTTGGTAGTCCACAAATTCCGAAGGCCCAAAACGAACATCTAAATCTTGTAGGAAAGAATGCCAAGAACGGATCTGCCCATTGGAATGCATCCAGCGATGCCAGGAGAGAGCTGGCCCATCCATGTGGAAGGAAGAGATCGTCAATCGTTGCTCAGTAGAGATATTATGGTAATCAAAGAATTGCTCGGCTTTAAACCTCCATCCACGCAGATCCGTGCCATCAAAACGAGGGACTTTTAAACGGAAAGACTTGGGAAAAAAACTCCCGGAAGTCGATCCACCTTGCCCAGTCAAATCTGAAGATGATTCACCGGAATGTTGGTTTTGGTGTTGGTTTTGCTGGAAGGTTTGATCGAACTTGTTGTTTAAAGCTGAAATCTGCAAAGTAACATCTTGAAAACCAACTGTCAAAACTTTCAATTTCTCTATTAAAGAAGTGAGAGTCTCTGCCTGGGCAGATTGTAGAGCCATAATTTTAGCAAGCTGCTCATCGAAAAGACGCAAGCGAGTGCCTTCAGCCATAACTAGGGAACGAGAGCACCAATGATAGGGTTTGAGATAGGATCTGTTTATATGAGGAACAAAGACCTCCAAGAACAAGAGATAGAAAGACTAATTGACAAATTTCTTTATTGATTCTCACAATCTATATTTAGGCTATTATATAGCCTTACACTTAACTCTATTGACTCTCAAAATGACTCCAATTATAAAAGGGATAATAAGATAATCCTAATTCTATCCTAATAAGATAATAATATAATTATAAAAGATAATTATAAAAGACTTAACATAATCATAAAAGATAATAATAAAAGACTTAACACACTTATCCTAATTCTAATTAACACACTTATCCTAATCCTAACACAGAATTTCACAGCATAACTTTTTATAACCAAAAACATACTTTAATAACTCTTGGTTCTTTAGTATCAACATATATGTTGTACCCATATAAAACTATTGCATTAAATCTCCAATTTCAGTCAACAACACAATTCAGCCACCATATCCAACATACTATTTCCTATAATTTCTTTTCTATCACAAACATTGTGAATATGCATAAAAATGCACATATGCTTGTCAAAATCAATCGATATACAAAATCCATAATTTCCATACCCTTCATTCCAACCATTACTACCACCAATTAATTTCCAAACAAAACTAGCCCTACCAAAATTAGCTGGAATTCTCAATCATCAACCAAATCAAACAGGCGGAAACACAAAATTCTGCTTTCCATTCAACAACATTTGGTATAGGCATAATTATTTATACATGCATGTCCACACTTACTTCCAAATTTCATGATGTATAACATCATTCACATGCATGCCAAAGATAGTTTACAGATGATGAATATAACCATATCAAAGGTTAAATAAATTCGAAGTTAAGGAATTTATGCACAAACATAGAAATCATTTCACTAAAATCATGATTTTATGCAAAGTTCTACTATTCCACTCACAAACATCATGCTTGTAAGGATTTTTGCAAAAACAAATGGACGGTATTAGAAGGAAATCAACATGCAAGGGCATAAGCTTAAGTTTTTAAGGAAAACAGTTTAGATCCACTCACTATTCTAACAGCCGAAGCTCCCTGCACTCACCTCCACTCTTCTCTCTCACTCTACCATTTTTCAGCCGCACCCATTCCCCTCTCTTCTCCTCTTTCTTCTTTTCTTCTTCTTTCTTTCCATCCTCTTTTCTATCTTTCTCTCTTTCTCCTTTCGTTTTCTCTTCTCTCTTTTCTTCCTTTTTTTTTTCTCTGCTCTGTTTTTACTTTCTCCCTCAGCTCACGTCTTCTTCTTCTTCCTTTGGGCGGAACCTCCGCCTTTGGGGCTTTCTTCTTTTAAACAAAACAGTTTTTCTAAAATTTAAAATCTGCCCCCCAATTTTCTCTTAATTCCAGCGTAACCCTGCCACATCATCTTTTGCTTACAAAAACCTCCAGATTTTGTGCCCTTGCTGCACGCAAACCAAACAGTTTCCATTTCTTCGTTTTCATCCCCAACCAAACTTTAAAATTTGACAGAAAAGTCCCTCTTTATAAACAAAACCAAAGGGAATATATATATATAATTAGAATGGGGTTTTACAGTTAGACTAAAAAAAAAAAAAAATCAGTTAGTGGATATTTCATTGGCTATAAAGAAAAGTCTAAGAGATACAAATTTTATTGTCCATCTCGTACAACGAGAATAGTGGAATCTAAGAATATGAGGTTTCTTGGAATGATGTTTCTTGGAATGATGAGATTTGAGGGAATAGCCAACCTCAAAACTTTGGTTGTGTTTCCGGATAATCATCAAGATTTGATAACTCAGGAACAACCAATCGTTGAAAAACCACGTCATCATGAGGATATTCCTATAGATCTAGTTACTCAGCATTCTCTAGTTAACGATGTTGATGTAACATTGAGAAGATCTTCAAGAGTTAGGAAACCTGCAATTTCTTGGGATTATGTTGTGTATTTGCAAGACTATGACATGGATAATGGTGCTGAAAATGAACCTACTACGTTTTCACATGCCATGAATGGAAATAAATCCACATTATACCATGAAGGATGAGTTGGATTCCTCGGCTAATAACCAAGTCTGGGATCTTATTGAATTGCCTAAAGGGGGAAATATAATTGGTTGTAAATGAGTCTTCAAAACTTAACAAGACTTTTTAGGCAATATTAAAAGATATAAGGCAAGACTTGTAGCCAAAGGATTCACTCAACAAGAAGGAATTGATTATTACGATACCTTCTCTCCTATTTCAAAGAAGGATTCATTTTGAATAATCATGGCATAGGTGGCTCACTTGGATATGGAACTACGTTAAATGGATGTGAAAACAGCATTCCTCAATGGAGATCTAGAGGAAGAGGTTTACATGAAACAACCAGAATGTTTCATTTTAGAAGGGAATGAACACTTGTTTTGTAGGCTTAAGAAACCTATATATATGGGCTATAACAAGCCTCCTGTCAATGGTATTTAAAATTCCATAATGTCATTTTTTCATTTGGTTTTATGGAGAATATTATGGATCAATGTATATATCATAAGGTCAATGGGAGCAAAATAATTTTCTTAGTCTTATATGTAGATGATATCCTACTTGCTTTAGGGGATTTGGGCTTACTTCATGAGGTTAAGTGATTTCTCTCGAAACAATTTGATATGAAAGATATGGAAGAAGCTTTAGATGTCATAGGTATAAAGATTGAGAGAGACAGATCCCAAAGGACATTAGAATTGTCTCAAGAAACCTATATGAATAAAGTTTTAGAGAGATTTCGTGTGAAGGATTGTTCATCTAGTGTTGCACCTATTGTCAAAAGTGATAAATTCAGTTTGGAACAATACCCAAGAAATAATTTAGAGAGAGACCAAAGAAAAACAATTCCTTATGCTTCCACCATTGGGAGTCTAATGTATGCTCGGGTCTATACAAAACCTGAAATTGCATATGCAATTGGAATGTTGGGTAGATATCAAAGTAACCCAGGTTTGGACTATTGGAGAGATGCAAAGAAAGTCATGTGATACATTCAAGGGACTAAGGACTATAAGCTTACATATAGTCATTCTGATCATTTAGAAGTGATTGGATATTCAAATTCTAACTTTGCTAATTGCCTTGACTTAAGAAAGTTGACATCAGGATATGTCTTCTACCACTGCAGCAGAGTTTGTATCATGCTTTGAAGCGACATCATAGGCTATATGGTTAAGGAGCTTTACTTTGGGGCTTGGAGTTGTTGACATAGTTTCAAAGCCATTAAGGATTTACTGCAATAATTTTGCTATAGTGTTTTTGGCCAAGAACAATAAAATGGAAGTCGTAGTTGTTAGTATATATTAGTGTATGCCCTAGAAACCATTCGTGTTGTCGGTTTCAGAGCATTTTGTCTTGTATCTATATATATCATAAATAATAGAAGAAAGAGTTCTTCAATTCATATATGTAAATTGCTTCCTTTATTTAGTCATGCATTTAAAATAAAGTATGTATATGAATTGTCCAGATGATTCATTTAATCGGTAAATGAATTATCGAAAAAGGTTCCCTTTGGAAGCAATATAATTTGGGCAACGTAACTATATTGCACAGTAGGCATATCGGATGCTTCCGAAAGATATCATGAGTTGATATAAGTACGGATGACGATGATAGTCATGTCACTGGGGCATTGGTATGGATTAACAGTTGGTGAACTGTTTTTCGAACGTGACCGAATAACAATAAATCACTTGGAAAAGCATGTAGTCAATGATTTATCGTTTGGTTATATCAGTGCATGATGTAGTCCTTTGATCTGAGACATTGTAGTCGGATCCGATATGGATACGTATGGTTCATACGGTGTATAAGTACGAGACTAATCATGTTTCGTACAATAAAGCCTATTTGGTCATGCGTTGTTCATATGCGGAACGAACGATGGTCAAGAGGGGATCTATTGACTCGGAAATATAGGATCGGGAGTACCGTTGACTCCATCTGGATTCAAGTTTCTAGACGAGCATCGATAAATGTCGAAAAACAGAATCTCTGGCCAGAGGCTATTATTAGTCATACAAAAGCAAGTTTGTGATGACAAGTTTCGGACATATTGATCAACGATTCGGTAGAAGATCGAGTTTAGGATTTTGACGTTCCATGAATCCGTGCTCGATCAGGATATCTCAATGGAGGGACTTTACCTGCATGATATGTATGATCTGAAATGGGTTCGATGAAGTATTTCTTCATCGTGGTTTAGGGACTATGGCACATTGCTAGATGTTTACCATAGTCGTTGGGCCTCCTGGACAGTTTCCGATTCATCCGAGCCGGCTCACGGCTAATCCACGGTGGACCTACATGGTCACACCAATAGCCTTAAGAAGTTAGAGAAGGATGAGAGAGAGAGAATGATTATCCGAAGAGGGCTAGCACCTTCCGAGGGTAATAACGGGATTTCTATAGTAATAGTTACATAGAAAATTATTTGTGACATTTTAAGGGTTAAAATGGTCAAGCAATAATTAATTATATTTAATTATTATATCTTAAAGTGTTAAGATTAATGAGATGAACAAAAATAACCTTTTAATAGTTAAAGGGTAAAAAGGGTAAATTTATGGGTTGTTAATGTAAACTAGTTTAGTTTACATGGGCCCTTGAATAATATTGATTATTCAAAGGGTAACATAATAAATTCGTGGGATCCTTTTATAAAATAAGATTTTATTGGGCTTGAAAGTAAAAAATAAATAATTACAAAATTGCCCAAGTATATATAAATGCAAAAGGTTGCATTTTAGTTCATTCTTGACTTGTTCACAAAAACACAAACTAAAACTCTCTCTCAAACCCACGGCCACTCTCTAATCTCTCAAGGTGGTGTTAAAGTGTGGAGGTCTCATCCTTTTGAGGCTAATCTTCATCAATCCAAAGCAAAGGAGTAGGTATAATTTCATTTCCATGCTTTATTTAAAAACCGTTTTTTGAATCCATCATTTCATGCTTTCTTCTCCATTTCCACCACTCTTCATGTATGCATGCTGTTCTTTCAAATGGTATCAGAGCTGAAAGCTCCTTGCATGTCGAATTTATAAGCTAAAATGACATTTTCCATGTGATCATATGTTCACCAAACTTGGTTGAGTTTGCATGTTAGTGATATGGTTCAAAAATGATTTTTTCATAGTAGATCTTTACATGCATGTCTCGGCCAAACATAGATTAGAGGTAGATGTTCATTTTTCTTCTCATTCTCATATGTTTTGAATGATGATAATGGTTATAATGAGCATGCCTTTGTAATGGATGAGTTGTTTGATGTAATAAGCATGTTTGATGCATGTGTAATTCTCGGCCATCTCTTTGTTTTGGGAAAACAGATTTTTCTTCTTGCTCTAATATGTTTGGATGATGGTTAAAGCATGTTTGGATGATGGTTATAGCATGTTTGGACGATGGTTATTGCATGAGATGTGTTGAGAACTACATGCATGCATATATGTCATTCTCAACCATGACTAGATTTGCCATAAGGATATGTCATTTCATTCATGCATTGATGAATAATGTTTTAGGAAATGTTGCATGATGATTTATTTAGAAAAATGTTCATGCATGCTCATTTCCATGACTTTGATTAAATGATCTATGCTAAGACATGCTAAATGTGTTATCTTTAATTTGATTAAAGTATATTTTTTTGCATGAAGTGTATGCAAATGTTGCAAGTGTTTAGTGGTGGAATTTGATGTTAGCATAAAGTTATGGAATTATTAATTCATATGATGAATATTGATATTATATATGATGGTGGTAGTTTTATTGTAGGATATTTAATTTGATTAAATTATCTTATAATGCATCATTGCATGGCATAAATTATTATATTTTTAAAATGTAATAATTTGGTTGTTTGAATGATTTCAAAAATTGATGATGCAAGATGACATGATTGTCTTTGAGAAGATAAATGTGTCATAAAAAGTATTACTTTAGTTAAAAGTAACTTATGTCATAGAATGATTACTCTTGGAGTAATATATCCCATTTATCTATGTCATGCATGACTTTTGTGAAAAAAGTATTGAAATGATGATAATAGTTAAATAATATATCTTTGGGTGGAATATAACAAAAGTGTTTGTGTAATGATTCCTATGAAATGTGTAATTGTTGTATGGCCCAAAGTTATAATTAAATTACCACATGAATATATATATAATATCTATTAATATATGAGATATATATATATTTTTTAAATAATTGTTTATATTCATGCCTTTAAATAATTGTTTATTATATTTGGTATGAATGTTTAATATTTATTTATGTGATGAATGAATATTAGATTAGAGGGTTGATCATGGGCGCCATTTAGTTTTCAAAAATATTCAAAAGTGTTTGTAATATTCTTTTATTAAATGGCATGTAATAATTAAATTTTATTTATTTATTTATTTTAATCGGGCCTGCCTAAGATCCAATATGTAATGGAATCGGCTAGACGGGAACCGAATAGCATCCGGATGACAATCCAATCGAAGATATAGTATTAGGGTAAATAGTTTGCCTTTAGGATGTATTTTCGAAAAGCCCCATGGTCAACCCACATACTTTAATTTATGCATATATGTGATATGTATGAATGGTTAATTAAACATGGCATGCTAAAAATGAATTAACTAAAGGTTAAACCTAAATCTCCCCAATTTAAAATTATTAAATCCAAGTCTCCCATTGTGGGATAACTGAATTCTTTTATATAAATTTTAATATCCCAAGATTTCTATTATGTGAGGGATATAATGTTTATATCATATAATTAAGTTGATCTTGTTCTTGGATGGATATTTTCACCTTGACCAAGATTTCTATTATGTGAGGACATGATGAAAATGTCATCCTAAGAAAGCACAATAGTTCGGATTTAACTAGCCTAGGGTACCAAGAATTCTATTATGTGAGGTATCCGAAGCTAGGACAAGGAATATGAATCAAACCTTATATAGTGATATAAAAGGAAAAGAGTTTCCTACTTATTAGACTTAATTAACCAAGAATTCTATTATGTGAGGTTAATTGAATTTGATAAGAAATTGATTCCCCACTAAGAAATTTAATCCAACGAAAATTTTCGGATCCTATTTAAGAGAGTGTAGGACTCGAATAAAATAGTGGGAGCTAATTTGATTATGCATTAAAAGGTTTAAAAGATTACAAGACACTAATAAAATTACTTTTCTTTGCAATTTCATCTTTGTGATAAATAATCGAAAAAAATGGCCAACAATGTTCTCCTAAGGATAATGGACAATAACATGTTAACCGGACCCAACCTAAAAGATTGGCTAAGAAATCTTAGAATTGTTCTAGATTTTGAAAGAATTGCTTATGTCTGGAAGCACCTCTTCCACTTGATATTGGACCAGATGCTTCACAAGCTGAGCTTGATGCTCTTGAAAAGTGGAGAGAGGATAGCAGGAGGGCTAAAAATTACATGCTAGCCTCCATGAATAGAGAACTTCAAACTAAGCATGAAGAGGTTTCAAATGCTTATGATATCCTCATAGCTCTACAAGAGTTGTATAGCGAGAATCCAAGAGTGGTTGAGTATGAATTGTGTGCATCCCTCTTTAGCATGAAGTTGAGGGAATGGGCACCTCCAGCTGATCATACTCTTAAAATGATCAATAGATTAGATCGACTGGATGGATATGGGGTGGTCATGCCAGACCGCCTCAAAGTGAATTTGATTCTACAATCCCTTCCTCCAAGTTATAAATCGTTTATAACTAACTACAATCTCAATAGGATTGAGGGAAACCTTTCTGAACTGCTAAATGAGCTTAAAGAATTTCACAAACAAAATGTGAAAGGGAAAGGACATGAGGATGTCTTTGCCGCCTCCACTAGCAGGGCTAATAAAAAGCCCAAAGTGCTACCAAAGAAAGGTCCAAAAGTTGGACCCAAGAATAAGAGAAGCCAACGGCAAAGGCAGAGAAGGCCAATGCAAAGGGAAAATGTTTCCACTGTGGAGAAGATGGACACTGGAAGAGGAACTGTCCTCAATACCTGAATACCAGAAAGCACGCAGGCAAGTAGAAGAAAATGATCCCGAAGAAATTAAAAGGAAACTCGTCCTCAATACTCGAATAATCAAGAAAGGAAAAGGAAAAGCAGGTACGAACCAATGTCTTATGATTGAATATGAATTAAGTGTTAATTCAGATAGTCATTCTTAGATATTAGATTCAACAACAACATCTCATGTTTGTATGTCTTTGCAGGTACTTCAGAATAGTTCTGAGGTGACAAAGGGTGAGATCATTTTGAGGATGGCAAATGGGACACGAGTTGCAGCCGAGGCCATGGGGACTTGCCCACTAAGACTACCTTCAGGACATGTTTTGAATTTGTTTAAAGTATTGTACTTTGAAAAGGCCACTAGAAACATCATTTCTATTTCTGCTTTGTGTAAAGCAGGTTATTATGTACTGTTTAATGGAAATGAATGTTCAATACATTTTGGAAATGTTTTAGTTGGTAAAGTTGTGAATACAAATGGTTTGTATTTCTTAGAATTGAATGACTATGCTTCAATCAATACCATTTCTAATAAAAGAACTCGGTCTGAATCAAATCCTAAAATTCTATGGCATCATAGATTGGGTCATATAGGAGAGAGAAGATTAATACAGCTTGGAGAAAGTGGGATCCTAAACTCATTGGGTTCTAAACCCTATCCAACCTGTGAATCATGTCTCCAAGGAAAGATGACCAAGTCTCCCTTTAAGAGTAAAGGAAAGCGAGCTAAAGAACTTTTAGAACTCATACATATAGATGTGTGTGGACCATTTAGTACTTTAGCCAGGGGAGGATTTGAATTCTTCATTACCTTTACAGATGATATGTCACGATATGGGTATTTGTATTTAATGAAATACAAATCTGAATCCTTTGAAAAATTCAGAGAATTCAAGCATGAAGAAGAAAATCAAACTGGAAAGAGTATTAAAATACTACGATCAGATCGTGGGGGTGAATACTTGAGTACAGAGTTTCAAGAGTTCTTGAAAGAAAATGGGATCATCTCACAGTTGACTCCTTCTTATATACCCCAGCTTAAAGGAGTGTCTGAAAGGAGAAATCGTACCTTATTGGATATGGTACAATCGATGGTGAGTTTTACAGACTTACCAATGTCTCTGTGGGGGTATGCTCTCCAAACCGCTGTGCACATCCTTAATAGGGTCCCGTCTAAAATTGTCCAGAAAACACCGTATGAGATATGGTATGGAAAATGTCCAAGTCTGAATTATATGAAGATTTGGGGCCTGCCCACCTTATGTTAAATTGGTTAAATCGATAAGTGGATGTTAAATCCGAGAAGGGTCGGTTCATTGGATATCCTAAAGATAGTTTAGGATATTACTTTTGCTTCCCAAGTAATCAAAGAGTTTGGAATCAGTAGAAATACGCGCTTCCTCGAGAACGAGTTCTTGGAGGAAGTAGGTGTTGGAAGAAATATTAAACTCAAGGAAGAGTTTAAAGAGCCAAGAACTGAGATTGCTGAAGATGGAACGTCCACTCAGCGAACCTCAGTATCAGATATTATGGTTCCCGTACGGAAGTCTTCTAGAATATCAAAACCTCCAGAGAGATATGGGTTCCTACATGAGCAAGATTTTGAATCTTACTTAGTGGGAGTAGATGATCATGGTGGTGATCCTAGAAGCTACGAAGAAGCAATACTGGATAGAGATTCAGGAAAATGGCTGGAAGTGATGGATTCTGAGATAGAATCAATGCATGCCAATCAAGTATAGGTTGTAAATGGGTCTACAAGAAAAAAGTTAGCAAGGATGGGGAGGTAGAAACCTTCAAAGCTCGACTGGTGGAGAAAGGTTATACTCAAAAACAAGGATTGGATTATGAGAAAACCTTCTCGTCTGTAGCTATGATTAAATCCATCCGTATAATGCTAGCCATCGCAGTATACCATGATTATGAAATTTGGCAGATGGATGTCAAAACAGCTTTCCTCAATGGGTTTATTGAGGAAAACATCTATATGGAACAACCGATAGGTTTTGTATCCTCTGCTGAAAGACATAAGGTGTGCAAATTGCATCGATCCATTTATGGATTGAAGCAAGCTTCAAGAAGCTGGAACATTCGATTTGACGACATCATCAAATCGTTTGGTTTTGTTAAGAATCCGTATGAGCCTTGTGTATACAAATGGGTTAAAGATCATGCCATCACGTTTCTCATATTATATGTAGATGACATACTTTTAAAGGGAAATGATATAGGCATGATGACAGATGTTAAAGTTTGGTTGTCCAAAACCTTCTCGATGAAAGACTTAGGAGAAGTGACCTATGTCCTTGGCATTCATGTCTATAGAGATAGAACGAAATGGGTAATTGGATTATCCTAGAAATTGTACATAGAGAAAATGCTAAAAAGATTTAGCATGGAGAACTCTAAGAGAGGTATCTTGCCTTTCACTCACGGTCTTCATCTTTCTAAGGAAATAGGTCCAAAGACAAATGAAGAGCGACAGCGGATGCATAATGTGCCTTATGCGTCTACCGTAGGCAGCTTAATGTACGCAATGCTATGTACAAGACCTGATATAGCTTATCTTGTAAGCGTTACGACGATATCAGGTCCAAACCCTGGGGAGAAACATTGGTCGGTTGTAAAATCGATCCTTAAGTACTTGAGAAGAACTAAGGATCTAGTTCTGAGTTATGGATGTTTAGAGTTAAACATTCAAGGATACTCGGATTCTGATTTCCAATCAGATATTGATGATAGAAAGTCTACGCAGATACATTTTTATATGTAATGGAGGTGCTGTTAGTTGGAAAAGTTCCAAACGAGATAACCACAATGACTCCACTACGTAAGTCGAATACATTGTCGCTTCTAAGCAAGCAAGGAGGTCGCTTTGGATGCGAAAGTTTGTAATTGAACTTGGTGTGGTTCCGAACATGGCTTACTCGATAACCATGTTCTGTGACAATACTGGAGCTATTGCACAGGCAAAGGAACCAAGGGCACACCAAAAATCCAAACACATTCAGCTTAAGTATCACATTTTGAGAGAATTCGTTGGAGCCGGAGAGATTTTGATTCAAGACTCCTTCACAGAAAATGTAGCGATCCACCGACTAAGGCGATGACATGAAGCAATTGGACCATCATCTTGAGAAGATGGGTATGAGATACAACATCAAATGGCTTTAGTGCAAGTGGGAGTTTGTTAGTGTATATTAGTGTATGCCCTAGAAACCATTTGTGTTGTCGGTTTTGGAGCATTTTGTCTTGTATCTATATATATCATAAATAATAGAAGAAAGAGTTCTTCAATTCATATATGTAAATTACTTCCTTTATTCAGTCATGCATTTAAAATAAAGTATGTATATGAATTGTCCAGATGATTCATTTAATCGGTAAATGAATTATCGAAAAGGGTTCCCTACGGAAGCAATATAATTTGGGCAACGTAACTATATTGCACAGTAGGCATATCGGATGCTTCCGAAAGATATCATGAGTTGATATAAGTACGGATGACGATGATAGTCATGTCACTGGGGCATTGGTATGGATTAACGGTTGGTGAACTGTTTTTCGAACGTGACCGAATAACAACAAATCACTTGGAAAAGCATGTAGTCAATGATTTATCGTTTGGTTATATCAGTGCACGATGTAGTCCTTTGATTTGAGACATTGTAGTTGAATCCGATATGGATACGTATGGTTCATACGGTGTATAAGTACGAGACTAATCATGTTTCGTATAATAAAGCCTATTTGGTCATGCGTTGTTCATATGCGGAAACGAACGATGGTCAAGAAGGGATCCATTGACTCGGAAATATAGGATCGGGAGTACCGTTGACTCCATCCAGATTCGAGTTCCTAGATGAACATCGATAAATGTCGGAAAACAGAATCTCTGGCCAGAGTCTATTATTAGTCATACAAAAGCAAGTTTGTGATGACAAGTTCCGAACATATTGATCGACGATTCGGTAGAAGATCGAGTTTAGGATTTTGATGTTCCATGAATCCGTGCTCGATCAGGATATCTCAATGGAGAGACTTTACCTGCATGATACGTATGATCTGAAATGGGTTCGATGAAGTATTTCTTCATCGTGGTTTAGGGACTATGGCACATTGCTAGATGTTTACCATAGTCGTTGGGCCTCCAGACAGGTTTTCAGATTCATCCAGAACCGGCTCACGGCTAATCCACGGTAGACCTACATGGTCACACCAATAGCCTTAAGAAGTTAGAGAAGGATGAGAGAGAGAAATGATTATCCGAAGAGGGCTAGCACCTTCCGAGGGTAATAACGGGATTTCTATAGTAATAGTTACATAGAAAATTATTTGTGACATTTTAAGGGTTAAAATGGTCAAGCAATAATTAATTAAATTTAATTATTATATCTTAAAGTGTTAAGATTAATGAGATGAACAAAAATAACCTTTTAATAGTTAAAGGGTAAAAAGGGTAAATTTATGGGTTGTTAATGTAAACTAGTTTAGTTTACATGGGCCCTTGAATAATATTGATTATTCAAAGGGTAACATAATGAATTCGTGGGGGCCCTTTATAAAATAAGATTTTATTGGGCTTGGAAGTAAAAAATAAATAATTGCAAAATTGCCCAAGTATATATAAATGCAAAAGGTTGCATTTTAGTTCATTCTTGACTTGTTCACAAAAACATAAACTAAAACTCTCTCTCAAACCCACGGCCACTCTCTAATCTCTCAAGGTGGTGTTAAAGTGTGGAGGTCTCATCCTTTTGAGGCTAATCTTCATCAATCCAAAACAAATGAGTAAGTATAATTTCATTTCCATGCTTTATTTAAAAACCGTTTTTTGAATCCATCATTTCATGCTTTCTTCTCCATTTCCACCACTCTTCATGCATGCATGCTGTTCTTTCAGTAGTAAGCACATCAACATAAAGTATCTAGCTATTTGAGAACATGTCAAAGCAAACAAAGTGGTTATTGAACACATCAGTATTGGATTGATGATTGCTGATTTGCGGACAAAAGGTTTATCACCTATTGCTTATAAGGGACATGTTGAGCATATGGGACTTAGTTATATTATATAGTTTTTATGTAACTAAGATACCCTTTATGTTTGTATCACATTTTGTTGATTTGAAAGACTCCATGAATTTCATACTTGTCTTCTCTTATATAGTTGTATACATAAAGGTTTGGAGAATGACAATGTATGTTTGAACTTTGGTTGTTGACCTTGAATTAGCATTTGGAAGTTCATTCATAAAGTTGTGTACCACATATGGTTCTCACTCAAAAGAGAAAGTTGTATTGTAATACATGGAATGTAGTACTTGCTCTACTGCCATGATTCATGCAATTTAAACTCTTTTGTTTGGGTATAAGGATATTATATCTATGGGAAATTTTGAGGATGTATCAATATTGAATTGGTACATATTCGGTGTCGAATGGGCCGAGTGGGAGAATGTAAGTGTGGCTCATTATTATTTTAATCTCCCACACTAGTTACTTGTAACTTCCCATCAGTTATTTTGTGATAACCACTTTTTATATAAACTTTTCTTCTTTGATGGATAAGAAGATATACAGAACGTAAATACTTTATGTTAACCAAAAATTTAAACACATATAGGGAAACAATGTCACTAGTTTACAAGAAAGTATGTGATTCTCCATCGATAAATGGAATAAGGGCTTGGATAGACTAAAACTGATCCCAACTGTCTCTTACAGTATTTGGAAATTGATTGCTATGACTGGAGGTATGTTCTTGGGCTTCCGCTTTTGATTTATTAAATTGATGATATATTGCTTATAGTAATGAGATTTAACTTGAGATAAAGAAAAATGGCAACTGATATTTAATCAAAGAGAAGAAAAAAAAAAAAAGAATAGATGGTTGGTTGGTTAACAAAAAGATTTAGGAAGAAAATATTAGAGATGGGTAATCTTTTGAATGAAATATTAAATAATTAAAAGGTACATTTTAAAAATAATTTTAATTAATACAGGGGCTTGGAAATAGATTGAGTGTGGGGCTTAAACACTTTAATGAATGGTGGGTAGACATAATTTTTCATGAGGCAATTTGATATCCTACTTCACAAGGCCCAAGCTCAGGTATTTACTATTTACCATGCACAAGCCAGGTCAGTTTTTTTTTTTTTTTTTGTGATTTTGATAATTAAAATCACCAATAAAACATAATTTAAATAAAATAAAATAAAAAAAGAAATTTAAAGGAGCAACTAAAAGAAGTAGAAAAATTGAGGGCATGTTTGTTGGATTTAAAGAGGCATAAATAAATTTATAATTTGAGAATAAGCAGGAAGCTTGGGTTTTCCCATGCGTGAAGTTGAAGTGACCAACTTGACGTGAGCAAAGCATAGCATACTTGCAGGCATTGAACAACCGAAAGAAATTTTGAAGCAAAATCAAGGAATAAGAATAATTATGGTGAAAGAAAAGATGAACAAAAACCAGAAGGCTCTTATTTGCTATAAAAGCAACAACCTAAACATTTCATTTTCACCCACAGAAATGGAACACAATCGCGTGTATGAGGAATTTGAGCCATCCACAGCTTGGCAACGGGAACCTACATACGACACTCTTATTCTTCAACTACCAGGTTCTTTCTCTTTCTGAAATTGCCTTCTTTTATTTAATCAACTTCTTTCTATTAATTAGTATCATATATTTTAATTGCAGGTTTCAAAAGGGAGCAACTTAAGGTTCAAATAACAACATCACGTAAACTGAAGGTGAGCGGAGAACGGCCAAAAGGAAAGGACAAATGGACCCGATTTTACTTGGAAATACCAATTCCTTCCAACTATGAGATCAATGACATTAGTGCAAAGTTTGAAAATGCCGCACTTTACATCAAACACCCTAAAGTTATTACACCAGCTCCTGAACCACCTACTGCAACAGAAATTCCAAAGCCTCAGAATAAAGGACAAGAACCACCTACTGAAACAGCTCCATCCATGGAGAAACAGCAAAGCCGAAAGCAGAAACAAGAGCTGCAAGCTCTAATGAAAAATGGGCAAGAAGAGGCCAAAAATTATGCTGAAACTGTTCCGGAGAAGAGTTTAGAGAGGAAGAATGAAGAGTTGGGAGATGCAGAGAAGAAAGGTGGTGGTGAAAAGATGGAGAATGAAGCAGCTGCTGAAACTTCGAATGTGAGAGATAAATCTGGAGTTGTTCCGGAGAAGAGTTTAGAGGGGAAGAATGAAGAGTTGGGAGGTGCAACAATGGAAGAGAAGCAAGGTAGTGGTGAAAAGATGGAGAATGAAGCAGCTGCTGAAACTCCGAATGTGAGAGATAAATCTAGAGTTGTGGAGGATTTCAAGAAGGCTTTTGGTGTTTTGGTGAGGGAGATGAAGCATTCAAGAAAGATTATGAACTTGATTGTGGCAACTTTATTTGTTCTGGTTGCTGTGATTTATGCAAGAAATGTAGTGAGGTCCATTGGTAAATCCCAGGACTAAACTCTATTAATGTGTCTACTTTGATCAAACTAATAAACTTTGTAAAGGTATGAGTATTTGAAATTGCATTCATTGTTCAATACAAATGGATTAAAATACTTATATGAGATAGTCTTATCATCTCATTTTTTTTAATGTCCAATAAAATAAGGATATGTTTTATGTGTATTTTTATGAGTAAAAAGGAAAATTATAAAAAACCTAAGTGGATCCATGTTATATTATTCCAAATTAACATAATTTCTCATTATTAACTTTGAAACATCCTAATGGGGGTTTAATCTTAACTGATTAAGATTAAATTTAAAATTATGTGTTTAAGATATGTTACAAAATGTCAAAAAAAAAAAAATTAAGCTCTACTGGGATGAAGGAAAATTTCCAAGCTAAAAGAAAAAGCATCATATAAACTACATGAAATTACTTCAACAGCAAAAAATATGTCATACAACGGAGACAATTTAAAAGTATGGCAATAACAACAATTATTTAATAAGTCTTCTAGTCTCAGCTTATAAAACCTATAACAAGTCTTTAAGTTAATTTCAATGTAGAAGAACATTTATTAGTAGTATTAAGATATCGATAGGCGATAAACGTAGTTACCAGAAAGATGCATTTTCTAATTGGTTTCATTTGGGAACTCCAAACTCACAGCCACCCACTGATTGTTGCTAATTGGCAGCAGTGTGATGCCATTGGGGAATATAATCTCAGGGATGCATGTATAAACCCTCACCCTGTTGCAAAGCAAGTAGCTTCTTGTTTCTGTAGGTGTTCCGACGCTAGAGTTTGAAATTGAGAGAGAAGACACATCAGGTAATTGTGTCATCGTCATCGGAGGAGAAGGAAATGAGCATCCTTCGGGTGAGGTGGGCATATGAAAGCTAGACAGCGTGTCATCCATACATGGAATAGACTTCATCAGAGCTGCTTTTCCTTTCAGTTGAATGTACTTCTTCGACTAATTGTGTGATAGCCATTTTGTCTATAGTTGAAGAAACAATCAGTATAATTGTGGCTTATGCAACCTGAAAATGCTTCATGTTTTTAACATATGGTCAATCTAAAGAAATAAGAATTGGAAGTACAGGTTACCTTCACTATTATAAGCATATTTAGCGACCAAAGATGATGAGACACTGCTTTTTTCTTGGAGGTTTTCAGAGTCAACAGTGACTGCCAAGTCTGAGATACAAGTAGATTTCGAAGCTCTATCCACCTCAATGGTAGGAGAAGATAACCCATTTCTCTGACTCTGTCCACCTGAACTAAAACTAAAATTTAAGAACCAACTTGAACATTCTGCTATTCTGTTGTTTATTTATCCAATGAAGCAGAAACAATTGAGAGAGCAACAGAGAGATGCATTTATATGTTGCAGCTAAGTGGAAACACATTTTTGGCAGCATATATAAAATAAAACAGAAAAGCAAATTGTCAAATAACAAAAAGAATTGATCATTTGAAAAGTGAAATTGTCAATTACAAAGGGTTTTGGTTTACTCACACTGATAAGATGAAAAATTTGGAAATTAATGATGGATAAATAGCACAAATGAATTTCGGAAATTAATGATGATTGAAAACTTGGAACTAATCAGGAAACAGAAAATAGATCAATGAAACTGATGCTAATGGGCAGATCCGCAGATGAAAGATTCAACTAAATGAACTGAGAGACTAATGAAGGCTTGACGGTAAAATCTGGTAAAGCTCAGGAGTATTGTAGCTCAGAAATTGCATCCAGAGGAAGATGAAAAGAAAATTCCAAGCAGGCAATTAGATAATTGAACAAGATAAGCACCAAATAATAATAATAAAAAGAACAAAAAAGAGAACCACAGAGAGATATGAAAGGATTGAAGTTGTAAGTTCGAAAACACCATTGGCAAGATGCAGTAGAAAAAGAGTAACATACTCTCTATTAAAGCCGTATAAGCAACTTTTGCTGCTTTGATCTCTGCCACTTTCTTGGATTTCCCTGCCTTCCCATAAAAAACCTCACCTTCTACATCCACGGTGCAAAAAAATGTAGGCATGTGAGATGCACCAGATTTTTTTGTCTTATACTCTGGCATGGAAAGATCTTCTCTCTGGCAAAACTCCTGTAAGAGATTCTTGTAAAAGCCATAGTCTTCCTGGAAATTAGAATGCAATCTATATTATAAGTCATCAGCACCTCACACAATTACACAAAACTTATATTAAGTACTGATCATCTTTGTGCCCATCATATTGTTAATAGTAAAATGGAGGATTCAGTTTTGGCACTCACCTCTTGAAATCCATCAAATGACAATGACGTTAAAGCTACTTTTGCAGCTGCATGTTCTGCTTGCTTTAGATTTGTGAAGAACTCAAGGCTCTCAAAAGTGTGTCCATCAACTGTAACTGTAGCCTTAAAGCGAGGGGCATGGGCAGGGCCCTCCGTTATATTATAATACACTGGTGACTCAAGAATTTTGCATCGAGCATAATTTTGCAGCCGAGATTTGTATTGGCATTGCACATCTATAACGACAAATCAACTTGTAAGATATCTTACAGAGGTGAGATATCTGAGAAAATGCAGAAAGAGATGGGCAAATTACAGGAAATCAAACATGGTGCAACAAAAAAAAAAAAAAATGTGTCCTTCACATGGAAGCAAGAAGCATGGTGCAAGCTGACTCCACCACTTGAAGTATTTAGAAAGTTATATTGTCTAATCTATTCTGCTCTAAGATGGATGTCAAAAACAAGAAACAGTCTGTTATTGGACTTGGACATAGAAAAGTTTTTTTCCTATGATTTTGATAAATATACGATAGAAACAATAGCTTACGCTTAAAAAGTGTCGTATAGCTGAGCTGCCCTATTTCTTTCTGATAACAATTAATGATAGATAGTTGTCACGCACTTAACTTCTTTGCTAAGTTTCATGCGGCCTTAACTCTTCGGAAATGAGTTAAGCAGCCTAACGCTCACACAAACTCACAGGCTAAAAATATACAAGTGTAAAGAAAATATAAACTCTGTATTGATGGAATTCAACTTATGAACTTTACATGGTAGAGTTGCCTATTTATAGCTTGAGTCGGCAAGCAGACTGGTCATGACATAGTGCTACCATCCAATCTTTTGTGCAAATAAACTTCTGCAATATGCTAGTCCATCATAAATTAAAGATACCTCTAAAATTTGGTTCTTATCAGTTTTCCAAATGAAAAACAAATCCAAGAACTAAATGAGCCATGACAAGTCATGAGGAAGATTAAAAATATTTCTTTTACAGTACTAGCATTTTACAAAATAAAATTTTGTAAAAGAAATACATGATCATAAAATTCCACACCGTTTTTGTCGGGTGAAACTTGCAAATAGATCTCAGGACCCTTAAATGTCTCTCCGATTTCTGGTTCTCCAACACTGGGTTCAACACCTGATATTGAGAAAAATTGTAATTTATAGTGTATGTACTTAATTGAATGGAAGAAACAATACAAAACCAGAGAAATTTTGATATTTCAAATTCTGTTAATCAGTGTAATTAGAGAAATATGGAGAGTACAATTCTACTTCATAATTTGTAACGTGAACTAAATATAAATAAAAAAATTTCACGACGTCGTTCATTGAAGTGCATTATTAGTCTTACTTGGAGAAGTAGTGAAGTGGAGATAAGCGAGCATGGCGGCATCGTTTTGTGAGTGTTTATAGGATTTGGAAGAAACAGATGAGTGAAAGGAGAGGCCATTAACGGAAACAGAGGACTTGAAGCGAGGATTGTGGTCAGGTCCGTCTTTCATGGAGGAGTAGCTCGGCAAGCGCCAACGCTTCTCATGGCACAGCTCTTGCAGCTTCGTCTTGTACATTTTCTTCTTCTTTTTTGATATTAATTATGAGAGTTCTTGAAGCATTTTGATTTTGTGAATAACTTCAAATTCATGCATGCCGGGTGCTGTACTCCCATCACAATTGGTGATTGAGGGCGAAATTTTGTGTTCAATAAAGGAAACATGCAATGCAACGACCATTTCAGTCTTCCAATGGTAAGTGATTTGACACAAATCAGTTCGTGACACGCAAGATGTTTGAAGGATGCTCATGAAGAAACTCCATAATAACTAGTGAGAGGACCATTTTGTCATCTATAATAATTTCATCAAAAACCTTCCCTGTTAAATGCCTATACCATGACAAAAGTCTAATAATTTAACACATAAATCATTGACGGCACCCAGTCCGGACCTGGGCTTTATAATATCCTGGGCCTAGCCTTGGCAAGTCCTGCCCTGGGCCGGGGATTTTACATCCCTAGATAGTCTTTTAAGCCTCTGCCCCAGATCAGAAAAGTAAAGTGGTACCAACACCAACTCCACAGTCCAGCCTCAATATGTTATTTCCATTCCTGAATTTCCAGGTATTCATTCAACACAGTATAACCATGCAAATATGGTAAAGACAAAATAGCTTCATAAACAAGAAAATCGAGGTAATAATGGTCCAGATACAAGTAGATAAACATAAACATCATCTACTAAAAAAAGAAAAATTAACTCAAAAAGAAGCCGGCACATTATTCAGTCTTTCTCGCAGATGAACTCCCGTCTCTATATATAAAGAAATACTTTTATGCCACCTTTTCAACTCACTTGGCACTTGCCAGCTGGGTACGAAGAAGCTTGGCAGCAGCAACCATGTTGCTAAGCGCAGGCTTGACTTCAGAATACTTGCGAGTCTTAAGACCACAGTCGGGGTTTACCCAGAGGATGTTACTCTCAAGGACTGCGAGCATTTTGTTTATGCGTTCAGCAATTTCTTCTGAGGAAGGGATCCTCGGCGAGTGAATATCATACACACCAGGACCAATTCCAGCACCATACATCACTCCCTCACGGAAGACAGAGAGAAGCTTTTCATCTGATCTGGAGTTCTCAATAGTTATTACATCAGCATCCATGTCTATAATTGAGTGGATGATATCATTGAAGTGTGAATAGCACATGTGGGTGTGGATCTGTCAAAATTAACAATAAGATGGTTAAGATGATACTTATTTACTCACTCATGATGAATACATAAACAAATGTGCACCTCCACCAATACAGCTCCAAAACAGCATGCTTTGTTTTGAAAAACTAAAAAAATAAATAACATGTTTATCCTGTGCTCAAGCAGAATGTTGCACATAAATTTTCACTAATAAATTCTGTAATTTTCAAGATGGAAAATGTCTGTTATCGCCTTTGTCAACATGACCTGCATATTCCATGAGTATACAAGCAATATAGAAAAAACCATTCGGGTAATCAAGCACAGACACAAGACAAGTAACATTAAGCAGCTAAAGAATTAAAGATGAACCTGGGTAGTGTCTTGTACACCACAGTTAGTAATCCTGAAGGAGTGCACAGCCCATTTTAGATAAAATTCTTGCTCAGACTTCCTGAGAGGCAAACCCTCTCTTAAAGCAGCCTCATCAATTTGGATGACAGTAATACCAGCTTTCTCAAGATCCTCAACCTCATCCTTGATTGCCAAAGCAATTTGATAGCAGGTCTCAAATCTAGAAAGAGGAAACACATAACAAAGTTAATGAGCCATTTGAAAAATACTAGAAACTGAGTGTTGTAACAGTAGTTGGGTTACTTTTCTCACCTGGGCTGGTCATTTCTGACAAAGGACCAGTTCAAAATGGTGACCGGGCCAGTGAGCATTCCCTTCATTGGCCGCTTGGTCATACTCTGGGCCATTGAAGACCAGGATACAGTCATGGCCTTTGGGCGGCTTATGTCACCATAGATAATAGGAGGTTTAACACAACGCGAGCCATAAGATTGAACCCAGCCATTCAAAGTAAAGGCAAAGCCAGATAGTTGCTCACCAAAGTACTCAACCATGTCATTCCTCTGCATTGCCAAGATATACAAGTGAAAAAAGAGACAGACAGACAGAAAGACGGAGAAGAAGAATTTGATATCTTATTTCTGCAGCAAGTACAGCTCCAGTGGACATACTAAGTTGTTCTACTTAAAAATTTAACTCACCTCTGGTTCTCCATGAACCAGAACATCAATGTCAAGCTCTTCCTGGAGCTTGACAACTTTGTTAATTTCCTCCTTGATAGACTTGACATAGTCATCCTCAGAGATTCTGGAAATAAACCACAACTAGTTACATAATAAACAAACAGGAATTGTGAAAGAGTTAGACAAAACACAACATGAAGAGCAATAAATCTCACTTCTTAGCCTTGTACTCGCGACGCACTCTTCTAAGATCCATAGTCTGTGGGAAAGAACCAATAGTGGTGGTAGGAAGCATTGGAAGGCCAAACTTCTTCTGCTGAGCACCCAGCCTGGCACTTACATTAGTGGCTCGGCGGTGGTCAGAACCCTTCAAACCATCAGCCTAAACAAGAAAGAACAAGTAAGCACAAGTCCAAGAAAATTTAGAAATGTGAAAGAAAAAATAGTTTCGTAATCACTTACAGCCTTTTGGACAGTCTCATTTGTCACCCTTGGGGACGATTTTCTAGAAGCCTGAGCTGCAGCATTAGAAGAGAAGTAGGCCTGGAGAAAGAAAAAGATGCAATGAAGCACTTAGAAGGATTCATACAACAAAAATATAAAAATAAGAATAAAACTAAAACTTCACAGCAACAGTATGCTACCCCTCCACTCTCTGAATCCAAAGGAATTAACAATAAATTCTAGGGATACAGAGGACTCAAGCCAACAGATAGCAAAAGTTAACTTCTTGGACACACCTGAAGAGGAATGAGTCATTCAGTTAAAGAGTCAAGAATTCCACCATCCATAACTAATTAGGCTTTCACAGTGCTAACAAAAATGGCTGATGTTGTGTGCATGCATTCACGAAGAAAATATTTAAAAAGAATTTATAAAAAGTAACCTAGAGATGAAAATTTTGTTTCAGTGTTGGGGGAATATCATATTCACATGAGAGAATGACATCAAACTCTATCTCTGAAAGTATGTAAAACATGCGCAATGAAAAACATATCAGGCAATGAATAGAAAAATGTATAATGGCTTGGTTTCTTTTGTTAAGAGAAGATAAGACAACAAAGAATCAGCTTCATTTTTTTGAAACCCTCAAAACTTCTACTTCGTATATCTCAACATATATAAAACATTGACCCAAAATCATACTTTTGACTCATTCAAAGAGTGTTTGATTGCTACAAAATTATCTCTCAAGTCTTTGATGGGCAAAATGCATAGCAGTAAACTTACGAACAACATTCTGTATATGTTATAGACTATTTCAACCATTTAAAAAATAAAAGCACATATTTATAAAAAAAAAAAAAAAAAAAAAAAAAAAGAAGAGAGAGAAAATCCTTGTGGCAGACTGCAGTACCTCATCCTTGTGCCCAGACAATGCCTTGGCCAGAGCATTTACTTCAACTATTTTCTGTGCTGCAAATGCCAGCCAGGACTTGATCTCATCATCCAACTTAGTTTCATTCACTAGATCAACTGCTGTGTGGAGTAGTGAGCAGGATGTTGAGACTACAAGCTTATCTGCAGAACCAAATAGCTAGAATTATTAAAACCATTAAGGAAAAATAAATCATAATTGCAATAGTAAATGAGTGCAAGAGAAAATACCCTTTCCGACAATGCCCTCAAGAGTCTGCAGGGTAGTGAGGGAAGAAGCAAGATCATTAGCCCAAATGTTCCTACCATCAACCAATCCAGCAAAGAGATATTTGTCCAAAGGAAATCCACCTTTTACTAATTCAAGTGTCTTTGTTCCACGAACCAGGTCAAACCCGTACCCAGTGACACCCTTCAACGAGTTGAGAGTTTTGTATGCCTCAGGAGTAACATCAGCAAAGTATGTCTCAATTAAGACATTCAAACCAGACAGAGATGACTCCAGCTCAGAGTAAGCATTAGTAAATGCTTCTAATTGATGAGAATCAAGATCCATCACAAGAGTTGGCTCATCAAACTGAATCCAGGTAGCACCAGCAGCCTTCAACTCAGCCACAACCTCCCTGCCAGGTAATATAATTTATATGGATCAATCAAAGAAAGAAATGCCTACTAGGCAAAATGGCCATGCTGACTCAAATCAAGCATATCTAAACACTGATAAACATTTTTCTCACATGACTTACTTGTAGACAGGAAGAATCTTGCTAATAAGGGAAAGAAGAGAAAAGGATTTCTCCACACCCTTTGCCGGTTTAGACAGCAACAAGTATGAGACAGGGCCTACCAGGACAGGAACTGTATCAACTCCAAGCTGCAGCAGAAAAAGCAAACAAAAAGAAACTTATTGAATCAAGAAATGCATAGAATATTAAGTAGAGATATTTATATAACTCAAAACACCATTAATCATTTGATATATACTGTCAAGAAAAATCCCTTAATTAAAGGTCATAGCACTCAGAATGAAAATCTAAGTGATGCAATCCAACAGTTGATCATTAGACTTAATTTACAAAGGTTATTCAATTAGAGCAATATCATCAAGTTCAAAAGTATTGTTGTTAATTCTCATGCTTCAAGCAATTAACCATTAATATGAACCCTTGTATATTTCATTTAGTTGAGTTTATGCATACCCCAGAAACGAAAACTTTCATTTTGATTTAACAAAACTATAATTGGACTTTCAATTTATATGTATTTGATCATTTTTTAGTATACAATTATGTAACAGTACTGGGACTCATCTTTTATCACACTTTTTTCAAGAAAATTAGATCATTAAAAAACATTAACTCTTTTCAACTTTTTTTCTATTTTCTTTTTTTTTTTTTTAATTGGGTTTATTTGTAAACCATTTTTAAATATAAATAATGAAAGTCAAAAGCAGTAAGATGGTTGTACACGGAAGGCAGTAGATTATAGAACAGACAGAGCAAAGAATGATAAAAAAAATAAAGTGGTTAAAGTATAAACTAAAGGAATTTTTTTAATTGAATTCGGCAACAAAGTTTGTATTCGGTGAGTGGATAAAGATTACCTATGTTATACTATTCAATCCTCAATCATGTAATAATACAATATCAATAGTATCTAAGCAAGCTTACGGCTTTGGCCTCCTTATATTCAGTGACAGCCTTGTGAGAAGCATATGAAAACTTGATTTCCGGTCCCAATTCAGGCACAATATAATGGCTACAGAAACCAACCATAAACACATGAAAAATTTACCCAGAAAACAATAAATTTTGGGGAAAAAAAATTATTAGTTTCACTACTTACTAGTTGGTATCAAACCACTTGGTCATTTCCATAGCTGGAACAGAAGCATTACCCCTTGCCATTGAAAAATAGACATCGAAACCAATCTCACCACCATTCCAATTATATCTGGAAGGAACAGCGCCCAACATAGCAGTGGTATCCAACACTTGATCGTAGTATGAAAATGTGTTACTGGGGATGAATTTAATTCCGACATTCGCCATTTGTTTCCAGACGGACGATCTGAGATCAGCCGCAACCTTCTGCAAATCATCGGCGGTGCTCTTGCCGTCCCAGAACGATTCTAATGCAAACTTCAACTCTCTCTTTGGCCCCATACGAGGGTACCCAACAATATGGGAGGCCATTGCTCTTATAGATCTATCAACAAAATCAAAATTATAAGAAATGAATGAAATTATATGTAGTTTTTCAATAAAGAAATAGGATATAACCTGAAAGAGAAACGAGCCGTGTGAGAAGTGAAGCGGAGTAATGAAGGGGAAAAGGAGAAAGTAGAGCGAGTTGTGAGAGATATGGATATGGACACTCCTTTTATAGGGGAAGAGAATTGGCTCATTTATACTCTTCTCGAGATCTAAATCTTAAATATTCTCTTTTTAATTTTTATTTTTTTGGTGGTGGGGAGTTTTCTCGGAATGGTTAGGTTAGGAGAAGGACCATTTATTTGATGTGCATATTTCGGCACTTGCTTTTTAATTGATTCTTTGTTTTAATCATTAATTTTCTTAGATATGATTTATTGAGCAACAAATCTTCAATTTCATTCAACATTCATCATAAGGTCACATTGCCATTGGTCAAGTTGGTGGACAAGTGTTGGTTGCATAAATATCACTCAAACTCTATTTCTACTTTATTTAGGGGGTGTTTGTCTAAGCTTATAAGTTAGTCAAACTAGCTTATAAGCTCTAAAATTAAGCTGACATGTTTATTTATAACTTTTTTTAACTTATAAGTTGAGCTTATAAGCCAAAAAAAAATAAGTTGGGGGGGAGATATTTTTTTTTTTTTCTTATAAACACTCTGCTTATAAGTTAGTTTGACCAAGTATAGTATTACATTATCCTTGTTTAATTTTAAAATTTCATAATATACTATTGTTTAATGTAGTACCATTTTTAGTCATTTTATAATAAAATGTACTTATAAGCCACATTTTACCAAACACATCAACTACTTATCACTCACTTATAAGTAATTTAACCAAACACATAATTGCTTAAAATTTCAAATGCTTATAAGTTAATTTTCATAAGTTCAAACAAACACCCCCTTAAACAAATTGATACACATAATTGGTCATTTTGTGGCTCGCTTAAAATGGGACCCTTATTCCCTGAAATTCTTCTACAACTCTTTTTCCCCTCTTAATTTCATACCATATCTAACTTCATTACCATCAAGGGAAAGTATTTTCCTAAAACTCTTTCTATTTCACTATAAAAGGATGTTATACAACAACAAAAAAATCTCATATTAGAGCGTCCCAAATGAAACTTGATAACAACCTATATTCTTTTCTAACCCTATTATTTCGCAACAACTTTGTATTTATGAAGGAAGCAACGTTGCAATCAAAGAAGACTCTAGAAACCCTAATCCAAGGGTAGAACGGGAAGGTCAGAAAGGCAAGATTGTAATCTTGTGTTTGGTGCAAATTTTGAAATCAACATATGTTAAAAAGCACATGTTTGTTAAATAATAAAAACATATGTTTATTGATACAAATGAAACTTTTCTTCAAGTTAATATATATATATATATATATATATATATATAGTTGTTTTAGGTGAGTTAACACAACAAAATTAAGATAAGCATTAGATATACTCTATGATTTGAATCTTGAATCCATGAACCAAGCTCAAATCATGAACGGAGCTTGAATCCAAACAATAACTCTATCCCAATTTATAAGGGGTTCTTGAATCCTCCCAAGAGGCTTCTTGAATCTGCGAGCAAAATATCATATCCATGACTAAATAAATTCCAAAAAAACTTCTGAAATTTTTACTAATAAACTACTGAAAAATCTGTAATATGACAAACCTATTCATGAAAGGGTTCTGTTGGTATCATTTTGCTAAAAAAATCATGTTATTAAAGTTTCATTTGTTGATTTTAATTTTACAAAAAATGATTGTTTTCTTATGGCAGCCTATAAATTCCATAAATGCATTATATATATATTACAATAGCTACCAATACTTTGAATTAAAAAAACAATAAATTCATATGTAAAACCATTAAAAACTTCCAATTTTGTGTTATTTGTAACCTAATATATCTTATTGCAAATTTTCTTCATCCATTAAAATATCATTTTGTTCTAAAAATAATTTAAATAGAATAATAAAAAAAAGGGCTTATGAGATAATAATATATCCTATTACAAATCTTCTTCTTCCATTAAATTATCCTTTTATTCTAAGAATAATTTGAATAGCATACAAAAAAATAGGGTTTATGAGATAATAATAGGGTGTCAAAAGTAGTTGTAAAGAATTGGAAATTTTTTAAGAATTAATTACACAGTCCTCCCATGAGGTTTCAACATTTCGCATGTGCATAGAAAAAATATTTAGGTTAACACAAATGCCTCATTCCTTTAACTTCCTTTAGGGTTATTTCCATTACACCTCCTTCAACATAAAAATTTGGCAAATTACCCCTTATAATTTGTTACTTACTCCTTCTACCGTTAAGTTTTGAGGTTAAATTAATTGAGAGGAAAGGCAAAAAACTGAAAATTAAAATATACTTTTTAAAATATATGTTTTTTTAAAATTGAGATTCAATAATAATTTTTTTTAAAAGAAAAAAGATTTTCAATTTTGACGATCTAAGAATGGTGGTTTCGGAGATCTCTGATCACCCTAAACCTCTTTTTTTTTTTTTTTTTTTTTTTTTTTTAAAGAAAGTAAATTCTTTAAAAAATAAGACTAAATCTTAAGTATATTTTAAAAAAAAAAAAAAAACCTTTCTAAATTTTTTATATTTAATATATGATTTGATATTTTAACATATAAGGTCTATCTTAAGCTTCCTTCCATTAAGATAAAAAACCAACAGTTACCCCCTCTAACATTAAAAAAAAAAAAAAACAACAACAATTACCCCCTTAGTTAGCCATTTTTGAAGGAAGTTAAAGGAGTGGGGTGTATGTGTTAACCTAATAATCTTTTCTATTTATCTGTAAAAGGTTGAAACGTCAAGGAGGTCTATGTAATTAACTCAATTTTTAATAGTTTATTATATGGATAAATTTATCATTATAAAATTTATTAAAAAGTGAGGCTTCTTTAGACCATTAGTATAGTACCAATAGATCCACTCTAAATATAGTACTAGTTAACTCATAATATGCATGGTCCAAGACATGGATTTTAGTTCATTATACTAAAGGTCCAAAATTGTACTAGTAAATTATATGATTGATAATAAGAAACTTAAATAAAAGAAATAATAAGGGCTCGTTTGGTTTATTATTTCAAACACTATTTCCAAAATAACTGTTTGTTTAATTATTTAAGAAATATTATTATATTTTTTAAAATTTAATTTAATTAAACACCCCTAGAAAAAAAGTTTAAAAATTAACAAAAACACCTCTATCCACCCTATAGTTGCGAGATTTCGACAACCACGTTCAGTGGTAGTCGGAATATATCACGCGCCTACAAACAAGCCCGCGGCGATAATTTGTCGATCTGGACGTTGTTGACCGACAACAACGGTCATATCTTTGGCCGTCGTTGACGACCATGTCTGGTCTTTTGTAGCCGTTGACGGTCAGATCTGGCCTTTCCGGCCAGATCCATGGTTGATCTGGTTGGAAAATGCCGGAGATCCAGCCGTGCGTTATGCGCTGATTCGCGGTGGTGGCCGAAATCTGGCACTATGGGTGGGTGGAGGTGTTTTTGTCATTTTACAAAAAAATTATATACTTGGGTGTTTAATTAAATTAGCAAACTTGGGAGATTTTTTTGTTAAATTTTAAATTTTACCTCGTAATAATCACCCTATTCAACTATCCAATATTATTTTCAAAATCCTATCCAAAATAATAAACCAAACGGATCCAAGATTGTCCATTTGGCAATAGATATACATGTGTATCCTTATAGAATAATAATAATCGGAGTTAGGTGAAATTACCGTTTTATTCTATTCCATATAATCTTTATTAAATGAACTTATTCATCAAATACTTAGCCAAGATTTGATTATCCAAGTATTTATAAATCCTTAAGATGATATTCATTTCTACAATAAGATGTATGAATTCCATATATACAAACATACGTTTACACTTTAATAAACAATTGCTTTTTCATCATACATGAGGACAAGAGTTTGGTCTGATATTTGGAAAGGTAAAATTAGGGGTGGACAGAAAAACTGTAAACCCGTACTGAACCGTGAAATTGTACTATTCATTATGGTATAGTACAATAAAAGTTTTTAGCCAAAAAAAATGGTTCAATTTTTTTCTAAGAACCGTACAGTTTTCGGTTCTTGGTTTATTTTAACAGAAATATCCAAACTGTTTATCTTTTAATTTTTTTTCAGAATACCCCCAAAAAATATCATAAACCCCCTAAATGTCAAAAAGACTCCTACAAATATCAAAAAGCCCCCTATAAAAACTGCAAAATTGATTCAGATTCACACCGTACCAATTTTTAAACGTAGAGGGTATGGTATGGTATGGTTTCTTTTTACAAATTTTTTGTACGGTACGATTCAGTTCAGCCAAAAAACTGAACCGTACCACGTGTCCACTTTTAGGGAAAATTACCTCTACCTTGATCCATCACTTATGTCCCACAACCAAAAAATTTTGGGTATAAATTAGGGAAGAACACGTCACCCGAGAGAAAGAGATTCACAACTTGGTATTCTCGACCCTTGATCCTTGAGAATACAAAGACATTCATCTCCTCTTTAGAAGAGTAAATAGTTCATTTATGCACTAAACTACAAAAGACTTTTGTGAGAAAAAATCACTTTATCGAGCGTCAGAAACGACGTGCCAGTAAACACCTTTCCTAGGCCCTTTTTGAATCTGGTTATTCTTTTGTAGGCACTACAACCCACGATTTAAAGTTAACCATTCTAGCCCAAGCATTCTGAGAAATTTTACTGGTCAGACCTCCCAAGTTTGTATTTTAAAAAATGACCTTAAAAATATTTTATAATTTTTTTTTAATTTAGAAAAAGTGACGTGGTACACTTAAGATTTATTAAACATGTAAAATGGATTAAACTAAAAAGATTTAAACATATGTAGGTAATATTATAATTAACGGAAGTTTGTTTAAATTTTGAAAATTAAAAATGATCCCCACCCTTCAAAATCGCTTAATCGAGCCAAATACCCAAAAAACGACCAAAAAACACCTTTGATTTCTGTGCCATTTCCGGCAAAGAAAGTGCCATATTTTCGGCAAATATTCGATCCTAAAGCTTCCTTACATAAAATCATGGCTGATATTCACAAAGAGGAGGAAAACCTAACCCTACTCCAAATCCTAGACTTCGGCGGCGGCAGTAGTTCAAAAGCTTTCGAATAAGACGCTTCAGTGGATCATCCGATGAGTGAAGGTGGTCCAGAGGCAGAGGAGACAACGACGGCACAAGAACAGAAAGAAGAATCGGAAAGCGGTTTTGAAGAAGAGGACGCCAGCCAAGAGGAGGACACCAGTGAAGAAAGGGTACATTTTTTACTTGTTGTTTTGAATTTGATGAGAAATTTTGGGGATATGTAGTTGGTTTTATTGTTATGGTGGTTGTGGAGTTTTGTCGAGCAATTGGCGGGCATCGGGGGAGTGGCTTTGTTTGGGTTCCAGAGGATGGGGGAAGGTAAGGGAAGCCATATGGAGGTTGTTTCTGGGAGGTTGGAGGGCTGGGGATGGCAGGAGGTGGCGGAATAGGGGGGCTAGAGGGCTGCCCTGCATATTGTAGGGCTGGCCACGCACAGCTACGCGCACGCTATTGCAGGGCAGCCCTCCAACCTCATGGAATCTGCCACAACTGCCTCTGTAGGGCTTGCATTGGCTTTCCCAGTCCTCTCGAGGCCAAAAACACCCATTCCCTAATACCCTCAAAGCTCATATCCCCCAAATTGGCAGCATATTGATTGTTTGTTTTTTTTTTTAGTTTATATCAATTGTGTAGATTTTCTGAAGCGTAAATTATAAAGACTATGGCTTGGAGGTTGTAAGCAAGAAGATACCATATTTTCTCGTAAGGGTGATAGTTAGGCCGAGTTGACAAGTTTTTACAAGAATAATGGATAATTTACAGGAACAGAAGAAGGGTATAGACCGATTCAAAGAGAGTTGTTTCGGTCATTTTGTGAACATTGGAGAAAATTGGAAAAAGGCGTTCTGGAGGCAGGGAGTGCATTATATGTTGCTGCACTCAGTTAAAAGCAAAAAAAAAAAAAAAAAAAAAATGAAATGTGGTTCATGGTGGATGGGAAGCCATTACTTTTTGGGATGATGGAATATGCCCTGATGACAAGCTTAAGATGTGGGGTATTTCCAAATGCGGAAGAGCAAGAGAGAATAAAGAAGAGTAAGGTAGCTGATAACTTGGCTAAAAAGATTTTGTGGGGGAAGGCATCTATTACGGGACGCGATTTAGAGGAGAAGTTAGAAGAAGATAGGTATACCTCTTTAGAGAGGTTCAAGATGTGCCTGGTATGGTTAGTGAATTCGATCCTAATGGCTTTTGACTCAACAAAAGTTGTTAATATGGATTGGGTGAAGTTTGCAAGCAACATGAACTTCTTTAATATTTATCCATGCGGATGGGTATCATTTCAACTAATCATGGACTCCCTACAAGGAAAAGACATGGCGTTAAAGCATCGCCAATCTGTCGAGAAGAATAGAACGAGCACGTACAATTTGTTTGGCTTCCCATGGGCAATACAGGTAAATATTAATAGCTTTTTGTTATATTTTTTGTATTATATGTGTTTTAATTATGATATAAACTATTTTTTTACAATGTAGACTTGGATGTATGAGGTCGTCCCTGTCCTGGCTAAGGCAGGGGGGAGGATGGAGACTTCGGATGAGCGACTGAAAGTGTACCCATTGGGTTTATGACAAAATAGACATGCAAATTCAAGCGACTCAGGTAAGATTAAAGGATTAATCTTTTGAATATGCACTTGTTTTTAAATGCGGCTTAAATTTGATTGATTTTTTTTCTTATTGCAGGGAGTCGTCCGTCCATTCCTCACCCCTATTAGGGGTGAAGCAAGAAAGGAGTATGTTACACCGTTCAAAGCACTGGATGATGCAACAGATGAAGTGATAGACCACCTAATGCGGGATCTAGAAAGGGTCACGCATGTGAGTGCAGTTGCGGGGCCACTACTTGAGAATGTTGTTGACGCCGATGATGATGAAGCTCCAATCGGCGGGAGGGAGGAGGAGGAGGAAGAGGATGAACAGGTTCGTACACCTCCACCCAATTGGCAAACCGGTACAACAAGTACCTCTTTGCCGAGGCGTCGGGGACGGGAGAATGAGGTGGTTGACCTCATAAACGGTTTGTTTGAGAGTTTTACAACAGCTATTTATGAGAGGTTTGAGAAGATGGAAGAGCGGATGAAAACGGTGGACGAGAAAGTTGATAGGGTGGACGAGAAAGTTGATAGGGTGGCAAAGAAAGTTGGTAGGGTGGATGAGGAAGTTAGTGGGGTATTGAAAGTGGTTGCAGTGCAACCTAAGCATAAAAGAGAGAGCCGAAAGAGTAAGCACATAATTTCTCCTTACACGGCAGTAATGTATGGAAAGAAGAGGAAAATGAAGAAAAAAATGAGGAAGTCCATAAAAGTGGAGAAGCAAAAATGGAGGAAGGTGGAGGAAGTGGGCAAGTAAAAACGGAGGAGTTAAAGGTCGATTTGTATAGGTCAATAGATGAGGAAAAGAAAAAACTCTTCTATGTTTATTACAATGATTCTGGAAGTGATGGGCATGTGAAGTGCAAGACTGGGGATTATCCCCGGGAGTGGTTTGAAAAGATGTTGACGATGGGCAGGTGGCTCGACGACTCGGTTAGTTATTTTCCCTTATTTTTCCTTATTTTTGCTTATGTTTTCCATGAGGTATTGTATACTTATCATGTTGTTTTTATTTGATGTAGCACATCGATGAGGCATTGGCACTTATGAGGTTGCAACATAGTAGTAATGGTGATATTTGGTATCCACACTGTGCCATCACCGATGTGGACTTTGGTCAAACGCTAGTAACTATATATGATACTTTAATGAAAAAGGACATTGGTAGAGGTATAACAAGGGGAGGCAAGCAGAAAAGATTGGTCATAGATGACTTCGACAATGTCCTTGATGATTTTCAGTTTGATGACTAGATGATGTAGTATGTACGGGGGGAAAGGCCCAAACATGGCAACAGTTGGGCAAATGTTAAAAGAGTATATTGCATCATGAACATCAAGGATATGCATTTGCTACTAGGGAAAGGCTTGCTATAGATCCTTGATTACAACCCAACTATTGTCGAGAGAGGCAGTTGGAGATGGAGTTGCAACCACTGTGTGTATTGTTCCCGCGACTATTGCGCGACAATAGGATGTTTCAGCACTTAGTTATAAAACTTACATAATACAATTGTTCTATAAGTTGATTCTAATGCTAATATCTTCCTCTTATTGTAGTGCTGATTGTGGGGGCATATGCACTAAAATTTATTGAGTTTGACATGACCAACACCCTGATAGACAGCTTGAATGACAAAACAATGAGCAACTGTCGGGAGCGCTGGCCTGTTGAGTGCTTCCATGGGCATATGGATCCCTTTTGACTGACCAGAACCCAATCCAAGTCATTGTTGATGCTGTCATCAAAAGGTATGGAAGTTGGACTTAGAATTTTGTAGTTTATGTGATGTTGTCTTATTAGGGTTGTCTTGAATAATTGGATTGTCTTTAATTGGATTAGCTAGTGTTGTTAGGCGTCAGGTTGTTGATACTTAAGTTGTGGTGTTATGTATGCTTTGTGGCCAAGGCCAATGCTGGATAATGTTGGAAGGGGTGTTGTAAAAGAACACGAAGAGGTTGTTTCTGCTGATGCTGATGCTGAAGGTGTGCTGGAAAATTTTGGAGGATGGGGAAGTGGCTGAAGAGAATGATGAAGAAGGGGGATGGAGGCTGCCGGCCCTGCTTTTTTTTTGGGTGTATATAAGACATTTATTTGTTGTATATAATGTTGTAAATTAATGTAATTGACACATTTCAGATTTGTACAAAAGCAATTCAATATTTCTTTCCCTCTTTTGAGTTTGAGTTTATTTAGTATTCTTTTTACATGACATTGATGTGTTGATGCAATTATGTTGTCAAATTCAGGAGAAAATATGGAATTAATATGTGTTGGTAATTTTAGTTTGTCAAAATTCAAGAGAAAAGTTGGAAAAAATATGTACTGCCCATGATTGCTTAAGCGATATATAAGAGACTACATCTATCGCTTAAGCGACCAAGAGTTTTCTATACAAGATCGCTTAAGTGAGACAATAAATCGCTTAAACGATTGTGCATTTGGGAAGATCTTTATTCTTCCATGGACTTAATCACTTAAGCGATCCAAAATCGCTTAAGCGACCAAAGGTAAAAGTGAAGAATCGCTTAAGCAAGACCATAAATCGCTTAGGTGATCGTGCATCCGGGTAGATCTTGATTCTACCTCGGATTTGATCGCTTAAGCAACCAAGGGTAAAAGAGAAGAATCTCTCAAACGAGACCATAAATTGCTTAAGCGATCGTGCACCTAGGCAGATCTTGATTTTGCCTCAGACTTGATCACTTAAGTGATACCAAATCGCTTAAGCGACCAAGGGTAAAAGAGAAGAATCGCTTAAGCGATCATGCACCTGTGCAGATCTTGATTCTGCCTTGGACTTGATTGCTTAAGTGATACCAAATTGCTTAAGCGACTAAGGGTAAAAGAGAAGAATTGCTTAAGCGAGATCATAAATCGCTTAAGTGATCGTGCATCTGGGCAGATGTTGATTTTGCCTCGAACTTGATCGCTTAAGCGATACCAAATCGCTTAAACGACCAAGGGTAAAAGCGAGGAATTGCTTAAGTGAGACAGTAAATCGCTTAAGTGATCGTGCATTTGGGAAGATGTTGATTCTGGCTTGGACTTGATCGCTTAAGCGATCCTAGATCGCTTAAGCGACCACAGGTAAAAGCAAAGAATTGCTTAAGCGAGACAATAAATCGCTTAAGCAATCATGCATTTGGGTAGATCTTGATTCGGCCTTGTACGTGATCACTTAAGCGCCTGAGGGTAAAAGTGAAGTATCACTTAAGTGATATTGATTCTGCCTTGGACATGATCGCTTAAGCGACCAAGGCTAAAAGTGAAGCATCACTTAAGTGATCTTGATTCTTGCTAGTACATGATCGCTTAAGCGACTATACTAGATCGCTTAAGTGACTAAGGCTAAATACACAGGACCGCTTAAGCGAGAAATGAAATCTCTTAAGCGATCTAGTATATTCAGATTATTTTTATTATGCCTTTCACAAGATCGCTTAAGCGATTAACATTATCGCTTAAGTAATGAAAGCTTATAAACATTGGATGGCTTAAGCGATTCCATTTTTTTTTTTTTTTTTGGAGTAGGTTGTCGACCCCATATTAAGTGACATTAATGTGAACTTTGGACGTTCACAACATCACATGATTATTAACGTTAATGTTAAGCGACATCGATTAGTGACACTTATTAAGGCCAATTAAGAAGGATTATTTGCAACCTAATTCCATCAATACATATTAAGGTTACAACCGTATGATATATGGATGAATGTCATAGCGCACTAGCATGACACGTTAATAGAAACATACCTGATTTCATAAATATGGATGAAGTATTTGAGAATGATTAGATTGAAATAAGCTTCAATTTTGATTGTACGATTAGTTTAGTGGACCATGATCTGTCTTGTATCAATTGATTTGATTATTTACATCACTCGATCGATTTTTTTTTCAAAATTATATTTTAATTAAATTAATTCTTTTACGCCTGTACATAAACATGAAAAAGAAATATTAAGGTATAGAATGATTCTATATAATACAAATTTTAATGTTTTTAAAGTACCAAAGTAAATTACCCTTAATCGCTTAAGCGATATATGGTTTCGCTTAAGCGATATATGGTTTTGCTTAAGCGATCCTGTCTATTTAGCCTTGGTCGCTTAAGCGATAATAAATCGCTTACACGATCTTGTCAAAGGCAAAATAAAGGTCATCTGACTATACTGGATCGCTTAAGCGATCTTGGCTCTCTCTTAAGCAATTCAGTATGTTCAGCCTTAGTCGCTTAAGCGATCACGTGCAGTCGCTTAAGCGATCACGTACAAGCGAGGATTAAGATCACTTAAGCGATGCTTCACTTTTACCCTTAGTCACTTAAGCAATCATGTCCAAGGCATAATCAAGTCACCCTAGGTGCACGATCGCTTAAGCGATCTAAGGTCTCGCTTAAGAGATTCTTCACTTTTACCCTTGGTCGCTTAAGCGATCTACGCGATCGTGTCCAAGGTAGAATCAAGATCACTTAAGCGATTATTCACTTTTGGCCTTGGTTGCTTAAGCGATTCATGATCACTTAAGCGACCAAGGTCATTTCGCTTCTTCTCTCACCAATCTTTTGATATTGTGCACGTTTGAGTGAGAAATTATATTCTGTATTGTGGGTGAGCTCTATATTCAATGATAACCATCCATATTTGTGAAATGAGGTACATTTCTACTAACATGCCACACTCGTGACTAATTCAGTAAATTGATTGATTGATTGATTGTCTTGATACGACAATTATGTTGATAATATTTATTTTGCTTGTCTTACTTCTTTGGGAAGCAATCAGTGTCGTACAAAGGTAATATGCTAAATTTTACTTACTTAAATCCTTTTTAAAATGAATGAAAATGAAAAATAATTAATTTGATTTAATACGTTATAAAGGATGATTTATTTAAGGTAACAATTAAATTTAAAACATAAAAAATTGAAAATAACAACTCTTCAACGGTTGGCCTTGGCAACTCTCTTGATTTCATCCTTCTTCTTGATGAAATAGCTGGAAATACAGGGACATAAAGTCAGTTTAATGCACCACAAAAGAGAAACATAATAACTTCATCAGATCACTTAAGTGATCTTAGGTCGCCTACGCGATCTACTTGTCAGATCTGCATATAAGAAAAGATCACTTAAGCGACCTTACATTGCTTAAGCGATCTAATGTTCAGATCTGCAGATAAGAGCAGATCACTTAAGCGACATAGGATCACTTAAGTGATCATATTTTATCTGCAAATCTGAACATCAGATTGCTTAAGCGACCTAAGATCGCTTAAATGATCTGCTGTTCAGATTTGCAGATAACAACCGATCGCTTAAGCGATCTTATGTCTCTTAAGCGATCCGATCTTATCTGTAGATTGCTTGCTTTCTTGCTACTAATCAATTCGAACCTAACTTTCTAGATCTGCATGTGATTGATTTTGGCAACTGCTTCTCTTGTGGCTAGGTTGCTTGCTAATTGAGCACTTATTCATCCTCCGGGAAACCTCATAGGCTGATGGAATACGCTTAACTCTTTTTCTCCCCTTTTCTATCTTCTTGAATGACGGATGGATGATAATGTGAGCCAACTCTGGCAACACCACCCACTGCTCTTCTGGAGGAACTGGATATATCGTTTCCGAATAAACCAACATGTAGTGATTTGCCATATAGAGAGGGGAGCAAAGTTCCATGTAAATTCTTGAACCAAAATCCAACTTCTGTTGGTGTTTTAGTGCTGCTAGTGCATGAGGACAAGGTCAACGTTGAATGTCAAACACTTTATAGCTGCAAGTTTTACTAAGAAGGTTAACTAGGGCATTCCGAATTGTAGCCGCGCATGGTGAACTCTTGAGAATTAAGAGGATAGGCAAATAGTGCATTTGATAGTTCCATACATTCTCACAATAATTTTTCAGCTAACGGAACAAGGGTTGTGGTAAAATTATCTGACTCCGTACGATGCTCATGGAACCACCGTGACAATGTCTTCTAGATTGCATAAAAAAGGGTAATTATTGGAAACCCTCTTTCTATTAACAACTTCGAATTTATGGACTTGGCTATGCTCGTGGTCATGACATCAAACATTCTTCCAAGAAAGTAAGCTCTACTCCATCGCTCGAAACTAACATCATGCCCAAGATACTTAGCAATTCTATCATCATTGATTCGGATTTGTCGGAAGTGTTCCTCGAACTCATCAACTCAATAAGCTTTTGTTGCCATGTAGTATGTCTGAAAGAGGCCAATACACTTAAACTTTTGTTTTATGTTCTCACCAAAGGTGCCTCATACAAAATCCGTGATGTGCTTGAGGGTAAATAGTGGCAATCCCCTACTTTATAGAGTTATGCCTATCAGATATTATGCACAACTTGTCACTGCCAGACACTATCGTATGTAATTGCTCAAAAAACCTATAATATCCAAGATGTCAAAGGTATGTTTCCAACTCAAAATAGACCTTTAGATGTTAATTTTATGTTAAAAAGCATAAAATCTAACTAAAGGCAAAATAGTCAATTCATTTGGAATGGTATGAATCAATTATCCATAAAATGGTATTAAGGGATAAATAGTCATTTTGCCTATGGATAAGCATTGCAGAAGTCAAGGATGAGTAGACTTAATTGCATTTAATGACATTAATTAAGTAATAATTATGTTTAGTGCCAAATGACCAAAATGCCCTTATATGAAGAATTAAGGACTTATGAATTATACAATTAAAATAATTGGGCCAATAGCATAATTTTGGAAAATTAATGAAATAGTTTCCTATAAATGAGAGGAAATTCGTTCAAGCCAAGGGAGATATCATTTGTTCAACTTTTCTTTAATTTTCTCTCAAATCTTCCGTGAAACAAGCTTCCTCTCTCTAAGTTTTAAAGGAGTTTTGCATAATTTTTCAGGAGAACAAGATAGGAGCCTTGGATCTTCAAATTAAAGGGTTTATGGTAAGGATTAAAAACCCTAGTTTTGATGTGATTTGAATATTTGAGGTAGATGTTGAGGTATAATATTATATATGTAAGATTAAGGTGTAAAAAAAGATAAAGGCAACGGATTTGGTGGGGGAATTCTTTACAAAGGTAAGGAAGAACCTCCCATGACTTTAGGGATTATGCTAGGGTTTGTAGATTTTAATGAAACCTTAAATTGAGGCTTTAAGACATAGAATTAGTTGATGGCAAATGTAGTTGAACTCATTAATTTTATTTATTGCCTTGAATTCATTATACATGAAGTCATTGCTATTTATGTTTTATGAGTTGTTATGTTTAATAGAAGAAACTGAAGTATTGATGTTGATTATGGCAAAACTTGTAGTATTAGAGGTCACATGGTGTTGAATGGTTGCTATTAGAAGTGTTGATGTGTTGTTTGCATTAACTTACAATGTTATAGCAATGATGGATGATCATGGGAATAGAGTTTTACACTTCCTTTAACATGTTAAAGACTATTAAGGGGAGGTTTAATTGATCCATAAGTTGACGTATTTGTTAATTGTCAATAGAAGTTGATATGACATGATTTAATATGAAAAATTCGGATTTGGCAAGTTTAGGGGTTATTTTAAACATGCTTCAATATTTCGACCATAACTTGAGTTATAAAAATCAAAATGAGATGATTCTTGAAACATTAGGAAGTTAAAACATAGCCCTATAACTTGCATGTTGAGGCCAAGAGCCAATTCGTTTGAGAAATGGATGGAATATGGCCCGAAGAATAAACTTCTGGTTGTTAAAGTTTAAGATTTAAGATAATTAATTCTTATGATTATGAATTGATTATTAATGTATTGTTGTAATTAAGCCATGTACTAATGTTTCCCCATTAGTTAGAGTTCATGGACGCGAATACATGATTAATGTTATGAAATGGCATGAAGATGCAATGTAATATATGTTTTAAGATGATGAATGTGAGCAAGAGGTAATGTAAATGGATTGATAATCCATAGATGAATCAAAAGTATTAAGCTCACTAAAACATGGATGTACATGCCATACGATGTTAGCGATGCATATAGGCAGGATGAAAAACGTGTAAGCATATCCTTGTATACCAGTTGAGGAAAGATGAATATATGCTTTAGATGCTAAATAACGCGTAAGCATGCCTCTCGATAATATGAGTTCTAGATGAATTTGAGGCTAGATGAGAGGAAAGATGAATATATGCTTTAGATGCTAAATAACGCGTAAGCATATCCTCATATACCAGTTGAGGAAAGATGAATATATGCTTTAGATGTTATATAATGCGTAAGCATGCCTCTCGATGATATGAGCTCTAGATGAATTTGAGGTCAAATGATATGAAGTGCTTAAGACGCTAAGAAAAGTTCAACCAACTAGACGTTAGATGATTTATATGCATTTAGTTGCATTACATGAGTTATGATGTTATTTACATTATGAGATGATTTGTACTCATGTTGGATGATATTTCGATGCTATGTCGTGACATGTGATATGTGTGCACTACGTTTACATACTTATTTGTATGTGTACACTTGATATTTTATATGACCATGGGGAAGATGATGAAAAGTATATGAGACCATACTTAGATGCAAAAGACGTGTGGTATGTGAATGAATGTCAAAAAACATACTTGGTATTAAATGGATCATTTCTTATTGAGCGATTAATGCTCACCCTTTCATGGTTAAATGTTTTACCAGTAATCCAGAAGTGAGGGATGCTGGAGACAGTAAGGCTATGCGTGAGGGGAGATAATTTATTGTCATCCTGACATTTTATCTTGATGTAAATGACAAATGTTTTTGAAACACCTTTTGAAGCTTCCACCATATGAAGGAAAATGGCATTAATATGTTTTGATTGATTGATGCCCAAATGAATTTAAGTTCTTATTTTTATTTTTGAAGGGACAAATTTTGATCCTATGGTACATCTTATAGTAATGTTTTGGACATTATTATTATTATTCTTGCATAGGTTTTCTAAATACAACTTGTTCCCCAAACATGAATTCTCTAGATTCTCATTGACGGATATTCAGAGGGTACCTGACTGGGGAGGGGTTTTACAAAACTAAGTCCACGACTTGTCATTCTCAGAGTCAACCACACACTATGCAACGTGATATGTGTGATTCTCGCTGTCCTGTGTAGTGGCCACCAACAATATACCTCCATACTTTCCAGTAAAAAAACAACCATCAACAGCCAACATCTTTCTCATGTTTACAAAACCCCTTATAGTAGCACTGAAAGCAACAAAAAAATATGTAAACCTCATATTCTTGTCCCACTTCAAAGCTGTCTTGCTACCTTGGTTTGTCAACTCAAGCATATAACAATAAACTTCTAATACTGCGTACCCTTCAGAAAATCATGTGCATGTTATCTCCCTTTCTATGCACACAAGTCTTTGAATGTCCTTAGGAGATTGACCTTTCCCTTCAACAAACTGACTTTTGACAAATTGTCCAATAACATCAACAGAGGCTTGTCGATGCTGACATGAAATATATCCAAAACCATATGTGTGCTCACGGGTATATATGCTAACAATAAATTTTTCGGACTCCGCCAACCTTCTACAATAAACCTGCTATTTGCACTTTTGGTCACGACATGCAACCGTCATTACCGATGAATTAGACTTTTTATGATGAACTCAAAATTACCTTTCACAGCAACAAGTTTTGAACTTCCTCACCACTTCCTCTTTGTTGTCAAATAAATACCCTATGCGCAAGTCCGATCCATCAATAAAATATAAGCTGATTCACTACTGTCTACAATTGCCACCTCTAAACCTGCATAAAAGACCATAGTGTTTTCTTCCTCACAAACTACACCTTCTGCATAATCTGTATTTAAAGGAATCTCTACATCTGCGGGAACATGTACGGGGTCCTTCTCCTCAACATTTTCATTCTACCACACATGACCAACCTATTCTACATTGTCTTTCTCACCACCCAAATCACTGCCTACTCTTAACTTTTCAACTAATAAATCAATGCCCTCGTAGTTCAAATTAAAACCAGCATTCTCTCTGCCAACTTCATCATCATCCCCTATCTTTTAACCAACTTCCAACGGTTTATCTACAAAAGATATCCTTAAAATCGACCTCAAACCATTATCGCCCACATCAATCTTATATGATTTCACACCTTTATCCGACTTTAATATAGTTGAAGGTACCTTATAATGTTCATGAACTTTGCTTAAAACATACTTCACAACTATATCACTACGTGAGCAACTCAAATCACCTCTTCTAATTATTTCATCAATCAACTCATTAAAACTAACCTCTATGCTTATAGCAATTGACATAACTTCTTTGCTCTTCCCAATCCACTTCTAGCAACTTTGTTCCTCCACCCACTCACCAAAGTATTCAAAACCCAAAACAACTTGTCTCATGTCTAATAATAGTCAAGTACCTATAATGCAAGAAAAAAAATATTATTAACTGATGTATTAAGGGTTGAAAGATTTTAAAAAGCATCTGCAGAGTCGCTTGGACGATCTGCTGTATCGCTTAAGCGATCTGGTATAAATAAGTCTAATCGCTTAAGCAATCTTTTGCCATTTACCTAATCGCTTAAGCAATGTTCCGCCATATATCAGACTTATAGTAGATCGCTTAAGCGATCTTCAGCCATATACCTGATCGCTTAAGCGATCTGCATTATACTAAACATACCAGATCGCTTAAACGATCCATCATATCCAGAACACATTTTCAGTCATCTGCACCTACAATCGGTGCTACCATCCCCAACTACCCACAATGCAAGAAAATATTCAACAAATTTCACTCCTTTCAACTTGTATTACTTCAAACACAACCCAATAACCTAAACAACTAAATCAAAATCATAACCCAAACCCAATCCATCATTAAATCTTTGTAAATCGAAATATAAAATGCAAAGAGGAGATACACACACTAGGACGAAATGTCAGGAGGAGGAGGAGGAGGAGGAGGAGGCAGATCTATGGTGAAGAAGATGTTAATGGCAAAGGAAGAAGAAAGTGTTAATGGCGGAGGAAAAAGAAAATGTTAATGGCAAAGGAAGAAGAAGATGTAGATGAAGAAGAAGATGTAGACGAAGCTTAGAAGAAACAACAACCAGGGGAGGGATGCGTTAATGGCGGGAGGAAGAAGAAGAAGATGTTTGGGTTTGTTTGCAAGAACTTTGGCTCTTTGGGGACATATTATAATTTTTAAAAGATTACATAATACTTCATTAATCTTAATTAACCACTAATCATGTTTAATTAACCTTAATCAATAATACGACTGTTTACTTAAAACTTTTAAATTACATTACCTTTTAATTAAATTCGAACTTGATTTGACATTTTAATAAAATGCCTCAAACATTATTGACTAAGATTCAACGAAAACCGACGTAAAAAAATTATGATTTTTATTAACTGTATCAAATCATTAATTATTTTGGGTTGTTTAACTAACCTTTTTCACTGAGTTTCACCATATCTCAGTATTTCTATGGTAAGCTTGCTCAAATTCCAACTTATAATACCTAAAATAAAATGCAGGGACATTTCAGTCATTTAAGTCATTAACCTCACACATAAATGGGTTGATACAAAAACACTTCCAAAACTACCAAACACACCCTGCCGTTAATTTTGTCTGTTAAGTTGGATGTTGACTCAGTTTGACTTGTGAAAAGTTCGATTTGCCCCTAAAGCTTTCAATTAAATTTAATTAATTCTCTTTGACTTATGAAATGTCTTACTACCATTAAGCTTTTCAACTAAATTTAAATCAAACTTTAAAACTAAAATGCCTAAACTAAGAAAACTCTAAAGTAAACCCTAAACCAAAATGCCTAAACTAAAAAAACTCTAAAGTAAACCCTAAACCAAAATGCCTAAACTAAAAAAACTCTAAACTAAACCCTAAACCAAAATGCCTAAACTAAAAAAAAACTCTAAATTAAATAAAAAATATTTTTTTTATTATTTATCCTATCTCTAACTTACAAAAATTATCAAAACTGAAAAATTTAAATATCCAAATAACTTTTTAATTTTTACATAAACTAATTTGAGTTTTAGTTTTTGAAGAAAAATTAGAAAATTTTCTTAATTATGTAAAATAATAATTTATTTTAAAATTAAAAAAAGATTAAGTGATTATAGTATCTTCGGCTGTGATCTGCCAAGGTCATAGCCTTTTCGATTGTGATCTTGCTTGCAGTAGTGGCCTAGCGACTAGATCTGGTTCCGTCGGTGGTCGACTCTTTTTTTTCTTCAATTTTTTGTATTTTTTATAACTTTTAAAGATTTTCTTTTATTTTCTGATTTTTCTTTTTGAGATTATTCAACTTTAGTTTTTATTTTTTATTTTTCAGATTATTCAATATGTTAAAGCCTCCTTTACCCTTCATCCTAATTAGAGTTAACAACGAAAATTGACGGAGGGGGTGTGTTTGGTAGTTTCTGAAGCTTCTCAAATTTTAGGGGGTGTTTTAGGTATTAATCCCATATAAAATTCTCCTTGGAGCCCTCCAGACTCGCGTGGCAGTTCTCAGCTCCGTCCTTCAAACTCCGTAAACTCATTTCCTTCATTTCATCACTCACAAACCCAGAAAACCCTAACTGAAAAAAAAATTCTCTGATTATTTCATTTCCATTCAATTCAATTCAATTCAATTCAATTCAATTGAAACTATTCAAATTCAGATTCAATTTGAAATTCAAATTCCTTCACCATTTCAATGAAGCAATGAGCAGCAGCAGCCCGAGCCCACTGGTGTCCCCGACGAGCTCGCGGTCCGTTACCGAAACCGTGAACGGCTCCCACAAGTTCGTGATCCAGGGTTACTCATTAGCGAAAGGCATGGGAATCGGGAAGCACATTGCCAGTGACAATTTCACGGTAGGCGGTTACCAGTGGGCCATTTATTTTTACCCTGACGGCAAAAATCCCGAGGATAATTCAACATACGTTTCAGTTTTTATTGCATTAGCGAGCGAGGGAACCGATGTGAGAGCGTTGTTTGAATTGACGCTCGTGGATCAGAGTGGTAAAGGAAAACACAAGGTGCATAGCCATTTTGACCGCTCGCTTGAAAGCGGGCCTTACACACTGAAGTATCGAGGGAGCATGTGGTAGGTTAGGTTTTAATTCTGAAATTTTGACAATGAAGATAAATTGTGAATGAAATAGTAGATTTGGTTTTAATTGTCTTAATTGTTTTGATTATGATGATTTGTTTGTTTCATTAATGATGTGAAATTTTTTAGGGATTTTGTATGAGATTGTTTGGAATTTCTTATTCGTTTCATGTGGTTGTGGCCTTTGTATAGCTTGTTATTTTGTTTCTAGTAATGTCACCACCCTTTTTGTGTTGATTCCGGTTAGAATTTGTTTTATACAAGTTCATTTTCTCTCTCCCATTCCAGTTTTTCTGTCTCGCCAAGTCTCCTTCTCTCTCACATTCTTTGTCTCTGACCAACTTTTGTTTATTATTTTTTAAGTTTATCTTACTCTCTTGGTCAACCGACAAAAAAACTGAATGTCAAACGCAAATAGTTGCCCAATTGTGTGTAAATATGTTAATTTAGGAGATATCGGAGTCTTGGAGAAAATGGTAGCTTCTAAAGATCTGGGGAAAGATGCAGCTTAATCAAGGGGTAAGAGGATATAGAAGAGTTGTGTATATGTTCAATGGTGGCAAATTCAGCAGCAACTCATTTTTGTTTGTTCTTTGGCTGAGCTAGCTTTTTCTCTCTTTTTAAAATTTGATAACAATGTATGTAAAAGTTCTGCATATGTAGTTGCTTGATGCACTTGAGAGAAGTATAATTACAATGGAAACTACAAAATTCAAATTTTAGTGCTAATTGGGACTAAGGTTGCTTTTATAAAATCCCAATTGGATCTACTGTTCCTTAGATCTTTAAATACTACAGAACTTATCTTGCAAACAACTTATATATATAGGCTTCAAGTGCCAGAAAGAGAGGGAAACAAAGGCATTAAAGAAATTGTAGCAGAATGAATGTTTCAAAAAAAAAGGAGAAATTATATCAAGGATCCAGAGAAAATTTGCTTAAAAGTCTGATAAAGAGAGTAGGACAGCTCCTCACACATCTTCAAGTAGCATAAAAGGTAGCAGGAGTAGGAAAGATTCAATAACTGGGTACAGTTTCATCCTTTCTACATTGTGAATGTGAAATTCACTAGATTTGAGGAGCCAAGAAGAAAGAAGATAAGTGACTTAGTGAGACTAGAGAGGAAAAGTGGAATGGAAGAGAGAATGAACATATAAACAAGGAAAGTACAAAGTAATTGCAGAGTTAGTGTAAGCCATCATTTAATCTACCATAGGCTTTCAACCACTTTTCGTATTCAAAGCATATTCAACCCTTGGGTTGGATTAGTCCAAAGGTTCAGAATCTTGGTCTGCTAATAAGGGAGATGTTTATATATAATATCATTGATGTTTATTTCAATACCAGATGGAGTCTAGGGAATTTGCAATCTATTTTTTTTTTCCCTCTCCTACTATGTTTTTCTTGCTAAAATGAATTTGTAGTAAATGTAGATTTCTAATTTGCAAATTCCAGGTCCTACAGCTCAAGCTCATTTTACAGCTTCTTATTATCTCAATTTTATAATTCTTTATACTTGTCTTTGCGCGTTCTGCTAACCTAGATTCCATTTTTTTAATAATTGATTGTATCTGTCAAATTGTTTGATTTCCGTATGTAATTTTGTGTTGTAGGCAGAGTTAATGCATCACAATTGCTCTGCTGTCTCTTATTTGTAACTCAGTTAGACGTATAGTAAACTGATGTTGAATATTGTTTACCCTGTGATTCATTTTACCCATTTGGATGTTTATTTAAGGACAATAATATGTTCAATTTCTTTAATATAGGGGTTACAAGCGTTTTTTCAGACGAGCTTTGCTTGAAACATCTGATTACCTCAAGGATGATTGCCTGAAGATCAATTGTACTGTTGGAGTTGTGGTTTCAGCCATAGATTGTTCAAGGTTACATTCAATTCAGGTTCCAGAGTCTGATATTGGAGAACATTTTGGCATGTTATTGGAAAATATGGAATGTTCAGATGTAACCTTTGATGTAGCTGGAGAAAAGTTTCATGCTCACAAGTTGGTTTTGGCTGCTCGATCTCCTATATTTCGATCTAAATTCTTTGAGGTGTTAGAGGAAGATAAGCAAGAGATTGTAATTAGTGATCTAGAGCCTAAGGTTTTCAAGGTGAATTCATCTCTTATTGTTCCTATTGTTTTGCATGAGGTCTTTGGTGAGCATTTGTTCTCTTCTGACGGTATTGTATGTTTCATCACTGTTTTTCTCTGCTTCCTGCAGGCCATATTACACTTCATATACAGAGATTCTCTTACAGAGGATGTGGACGTGGCGGGATCTGGCTCTTCTTGTATGTCTTCTGTATCAGATACCCTGGTTGCAAAGTTGTTGGCAGCAGCAGACAGATATGGCTTGGAGAGACTCAGATTGATGTGTGAATCTCATCTATGCAAGGATATTTCTGTGAATTCTGTTGCCAAAATCTTAGCCTTGGCCGATCAATATCACGCTACAGAACTAAAAGCTGTTTGCCTAAAATTTGCTGCTGAAAATCTTGCTGGTCTGTTTTCGATTTCCTCTTACATTTCCTTAACTATATGTGAGAAAAAATCATAACTGCTGTTTAGAAGTAAAAGTATGATGACTTTTTTTGAGCATGAAGCTTGACCTCTATTGAAAAATATCTTATATATGCTAGTATGCATCTGTTTGTTATTGACCTTGTGTTGATCCTATTTCCTTGAAGATGAATTTTGCTGTATAGTTAATAGATATTGATAAGGACCTATATTTTTATTCTTCACTTATGGATGCTTTTAGGAGTGTATAGAATGATAAAAGTTCACCTGTAAAGCTTTATACTAGAAATTTATTTATATGAAGATCGCTTGAGTTTTTATGTCTATCATGCTTCAAGTAGTACCCACAAAGACATCGTGAACTGTTTTTGGTCTATCAAAGTCGATCTTTTCAGAAATGTGATCACTTTTGTCAGATCAACTTGTAGCAGCAGTGCTATATTGGATAAAATCAAACGGATTTGAATATGTACTGGTTAAAATTTGTTGACTGTGAATATCAACCAACTGGCTTAGTGGAGAACAATGTTTTCAATAGAGGGAATATGGAATTAAAGGCAAAAACAAGATTGTGATAGCTGTATTTGTATTAGAAGGGATTATTCCAGAATAATATTAGGTCTGGTGCTGTTAAAGTAGTGTAATGCTGTTCTGAGTTTTATGTTGTCTATTATATTTTGTGAGATTGCTTGGTGAGCTCCAAGTAGCTAGATTTCTAGTTATATACTTGGTTACTGAATTGTAAAATTCATTCATTAGTTTTGAAGGTGTTTATGGTTGTTGATAATATTTCTCTGAAGATTGTTTGTAGAATTTTAGTTCACTTGCCAGTAAATGGAAGCCCTCATATTGTTACACATATAATTTATTTTCTTATGAATAAAATATTTTTGATCACAATACTAATATAATACAATAGAGTCCAATGGTTTTGTAACATAATTTTGCACTCTGCGAAAGTGGCAATTAAAAAAATTGAATAAAGATTTCACGGAAACAAAAGAATTGAAGAGTGAAATAATTTGAAAGTAAGACTGTAAAAAAGAAATGGAATAATACTAACATATAGTTTGAAAAATGTAAGACTGGATCTTTTCTTGTTTGAAAATTTTCATTGTTGACTTTTGGACTCTTTTACGATGTCATAGTCACTTGATTTGAGTCTTAGTTCTTTGGAGGTGTCTTGACTTACTATTGTATAGACTATGTGAATTGCTTGTTCACCCTTTTGTAAATCTCTGTATATAAATAATATCATTTGCGTTTCTTCTGTAAATAGGTGTATAGCTATTTTTGAGAAATTTACTTAATTTTGTGTATTTTGAAATATTGTTATTGATGAAAATGTGTATAGATCAAAGTCAGTGAGCAATGTGGTCCAAATATTTTTTTTAACTGTTCTTTCTGGTTGCTCTGGCCTGACGGCATGATTTATTCTATTTCTATTTGGGCATATTATGGTGTGTTCAGATAAATATTTTCTGGTGTTGATAGAAATAAGATCTCTAATTCAATGTTATTGCATTTCATGTGGACATTTGACCTCATTTATAATGCTTGCATTCCTTTTGTTTGAGACATTTGTTTGGTGTTCACTAACCCTAAAATAATAAAGAATTCTGTCCTCAAGCCTTCCCTTCGACCGAGTTCTCAATTTTTCTAGTAAAGTGGTCAGCTTCCACAATTTTGTCAAATACCAAGTTTACAATTTTGACGGAGATGAAACCCTAAGTGGTTGGCCTGGTGGTTAAGAAGGTTTGCTCCCTTCACTGACTTCCTGGGTTCAAACCACCTTGGGGCCACTTACCACATTTGTGGTTTACCTAGAACATTAGGCTTGTAGGGTGTTCAATGGGTCCCGGGGATTAGTTGAGGTGCGTGCAAGTTGGCCCGGACACCCCAATTGAAAAAAAATAAAATAAAATTGATGGAGATAGGTCTCTTTCAGATGTCTGGGTCGCAACCTCAATTTCATGTAATAGTAAAAAATGGCCCCCATTGATAGTTTTAGATATATAGATAAAGGAATTTCAGGGGGATTATTTAATTTCTGTCAACAAAATATAGTGTCACTAATCATACATTTTCATTTTAAATATATTATTTTTGAGATTGGAAAGAGTGAGTCTCTTTCTTTGTTTTAATTCAAGCTCTTTATAGGTTTCATTGTTTTCTCTACTTTTTAACACATGCAGTCATGTGCAAGATCTCTGGCTGCTAGGATTTGTATTAAGTTACTCCCAAACTGAAATGTTTAAATTGATTAGTTGATAGGTAAGTTCTAATTTGTAGAACTCAACATCTATAAAGAGCTTGAATTGCCACTTTAGCAAACAGATACAAGTTATTACATACCAATAATAATCACTTTAGCAAACACAACTTATAAACAAATAGAATAACTTTTTTCACACAATGAGGAGATTCGTAGACAAGGCCATTTGATAAACTTGATTATGACACCACCTTCATTTTACCTAAAGATTTAAGTTGATCTGTAATATAGCCCAACACTAGCAAAACTTTGTTTCATTTATATATTTTGTGTTTGGGGATTGCATACTGCAATACGCAATGACTTTTTTCTATAGTTGCTGTGATTGTGCTCTGCGTCATTAGCATGCTTTTGGTTCTTACTCAGTTGAGCATTAGAGCCAAACAAGGAATTTAAAGTCTTATTCTAACAGTCTGGGGCTGATTTGTTGGTCAAGTGTGATTCATTAACATCTAGGCTATTGTACCTCATTTGTTCAAAAATAATATTTTGCTTCTTCTTAAGGGAGGGTGAGAGTATGTAAGGAGAGGGGCCTGTAGTGAGTTTTGTTTTTTGGTAAAAATGTGGGTTTTTATATGGTTTTTATATCATATTTCATGTGCATTTTAGGTAAGGTCACATGAGCAATGTACAAGGATTTGTTCGCAAACCATGGTAGCCATTTTGGCCTGGTGGAGTTTTGCTGAGATCAGTTTCTGTAGCCATCTTTCTGTGGGTCTTTCATGGGAATGCATTTGTTGTCATTGAACTGTTGCTTTTGCAATCCATTATCTTAGACTCAGTAGTAATAGTCTGGTTATCCTTTGCAGCACCAAATAGTTGAAAATTCCAAAATTTGGGGAGAAGGAAAGATATTGCATTATATATATGTGTAAATAAGCTTACCTATGCATACTATATTATTTTAAAATTTCAATTTTTGCAGCTGTTATGCGGTCAGATGGTTTCGAATACCTCAAAGAGAACTGCCCATCACTGCAATCAGAGCTGCTGAAGACAGTGGCAGGTTGTGAGGAGGATTGCAGCAGTGGGGGTGGGAAATCTCGAAGCGTATGGGCTCAACTTTCTGATGGTGGAGATACCAATGGCAGGAGGGTCAGGCAAAGAACCTGACATCTGATGCTTGCTATCTTTGTAAATGGAGGTGATGATGTTGTGAAAAGATTTCAACAGCTAACGGAGTCGGACATGGCGGGAGGGCCTGGCCTGTCTTTCTTGGAAGTTACTAAGCCTAAGATGTGTAAACGGATTGTTGTTAGATGGTGGGCGTTTACTGTAAAATATGACTAAACTGTGTTAACTGTTTACTAATAGTGCTTAGTAAGAAACATGGCTCTGGTATCTTTATTTGGCCGCTGACAACTTGTATAATTCTCTCGGTTGAGATGGAGTTTTGTTTTGAATTGTTTATGTTTTTGTGCATGAACCGGAACCCTCTTTGATAACAATGGATCACACAAGACACAATGGGGTTGAAATCAATGGATTACACAAAACACAATGGGGTTGCAAAGCTCAGTGCCCAAGTTTGACACCAAAAAGGATACATAATATCACATTATCAATACATAATGGAGTTTAATAAAAAGGGTATGTGAGTGAAGTATTACTATCTAGGAAACTGAAAAGATAAAAGACAATAACAAAAATTAAAATAAAAAATTGATCCAGTGTATCTTTAGCAGTCAATTGTCTGGGCAATTGGAAAGAATTAGCCATAACTTTCTCTACAGAACCCCAAATGTTTTGCCGTAATATAAGTGTGCTGACAACGGTGGAGAGAAGCATTAAATCACTGTTCTCCCTCCTTTATATTTAATTAAAAAACATTTCTTAAGTCGTGGCTACAAGTCATAACATTTAACTCATTTTTTATCTATGTAACCATCACAACAAAAAACTTCATTTACAATTACAAGAGAAAAAAACGGCTTTTATTTTCTACATTGTATAATAAGAAAAATAATTAATTCATCAGTTAATTAATATTATAGAATATTTATCATTTATTTAATATTATTTAATGATTAATAAAAAAATCATGAAAAACTAATTCATCAATTAATTAATATTACAGTAAAAATAATTTTTGGATTATTTAATTTTATATAGTAATTAGCTTTAATTATTTAATATTAAATAATAAATAATTTTTAATATAAATAATACAAATACAAATATTTTATTATTCATATTTAAGTAATTAATTAATTTTATTTATATTATTTGAACGGTGAAATTTAATTTTAATAATATATAGGCCGAAATAATTTTGGCTCCGTTTGGTTGGTTTTTGGGAATACTATTATTAGTATTCCCAAAAAAGTTAAATAGTAAAATGCCCAAAAACTCACAATATTATCCAATATTATTCAACTTTTTTTAAACCCCTTAAATTTTTTAATTTAATTAAATACCCCTAAATATTTTTTTTCGAAATTGCAAAAACACCCCTAAACCCACATTATACCAGATTCCGGCCACCACTACCAGAAGTTGGTCGGAATATGATATAATGGCGCACTACCGGCTGAATTTGGTCGGTAGTGCGCCGATCTAGCCTTTTTCAGCCAAATCCACGGTGGATCTGGTTGGAAAAGGCCAGATCTAAGGCCAAAGATCTGGCCATTGATGGCCAGATCTTTGGCCTTAACCAGACGTCAACGATGGCCATATCTTTGGCCGTCGTTGACGAGCAAATGCGGCCGATCGGTGCGTCAATGGCCGAATCTACCGTGATGCTTTGTCGGCTGATCCACCGGATCCATGGGTCCCCAGGCCGGCAAAGGCCATATCGGCGCACGATCGGCAAGATCCAGCGGTCATGCGCCGATACGGTGACTCCGGCCACCCTCCGGCAATGGTGGCCGGCTGTGATTATTCAATGGGTGGGTTGGGGGTGTTTTTGTTAACTTTCAAAGTTTTATTATAGGAGTGTTTAGTAAATAAACAAACATAGGGGGTATTTTTATTAATTTTCAAATCCTATATCGTAATACCCACCCAATTCAACTTTTTTTTACTTTTTTCAAAAAACGTTTCTAAAAACTATAAAAAAATGAACCAGACGGAGCCTTTCCCATCCTACGTTTGCAGAAACACATTTTCGCACCCCTTGAATGGAAATAGCACACTTTACCACCATTCGATGCACTCCGTCCAGGTAAAACTTTCATTAACCAGCTTTGGTCGTTTAAACATCATTTTTTTTTATAGTCTTTATTATAATAACAAATAACTAAGAAAATCAAATAAATAATCTTTTGTTATGATTAATTTTTTTTCCACTTACTCCTTGGAGTCCGTTTAGTTCGGGTCATATAAGATAACATGGATAATCTTCGTTTATTTTGCAAGATTCTGTTATTTGGTTTGCAAATGATAAAATATTACAGGTATCTTTTATTGCAAACAGTGTTAACTGTTGGTAATATAGGAGGTAATCAGATACCCTCTACAGGTGGTGTTATTAAAAGATTACTGAGGTAATATGATTTTTTATATCTATTTTGCCCTTAATTAAATACCAATTTCAGACATAATTACCTCAAATGTCCACCAAATAACCATCCAATCCCCCTAAATTTGAGAATTTAGCTAAAACACCCCAGCCACAAAAAGGTTTAAACATTAACAAAATACCCCCAGCCACCCAAGACTACTGCCGGCCGCAATCGCCATAATGGTGCACGACCAGCAGGATTTGGCCTGTCATGTGCTAGTAAGGCCGTAATAGCCAAAAATGTGGACATGAAACGGCCTACGTATTTGGCCATTTCCACGCTCCGCCAGCCCTTATAGCCGTCAGCCCTACGGTCCACATCTTTGGTCGTGAAACGGCCGTGGATCTTTGATCCACGATCAAAAATGGCTTTGTCGATGCACAATTGACAATATACGGCCGTCTGTGTTCCATTCTGTTAGCGGCCAGTGGTGGTGGTTGGCTGCTGGTAGTGGCTTGGGGTGGGTGGGGATGATTTTGCTACAAATTAAGTTTTTATAGCTGAGGTATTTTAGCAAAATTTCAAATGTAGGGGGTTAAAAGAAATGATTCAAATAATAATAATAATAATATTATTATTATATTAATATTTAAAAAGGAGGGCAATTTAGTAATCTATATAACATATCCACTCCTTTATTATCCCAACCAAACATATAAATATATCACCAATTTATTCCAACTAACCAAACACATTTCTCTAAACATTCCCAATAATTTTCAAAATGATCTATCTTTTCATTAATATAACATCCTCCTATAATAAAATATTATATGAACCAAACACACCCTTGTAGTACCCGAAAATTTCCAAGGGAAAAATAATAAGAATCCCTATTTGATAATGGTTGCCCATAAAGTAAATAACATTAGGGACATCCTTCAATAAAGGAAGTAGAATCATATTCGAATAGAGGAATCTAACAGGGAAAGGAATATGAGTTAAAATAGGTAGTGAATGTGGATAAGATATGATCCAAATAAGGAAGAGGATACTACATTCTCCTAAAACACTCGAAATCCTTTTTCATCAGAAATCGTACAACGACAAGGAAATTAATTCTTTTAAACCCTAATCTACTTCACTATATAAAGGGGGCTAAACGACATGGAATGATATTTCAATATTCACTTAGAGAAGACTCGTAGTCAAGCACTCTGAATTGAAGCTGATCACTGTCGTATTTAGCCTTTGCCCCTATTCTAACCCTACAATCTCGCATGAGTCCTTTGTAGTTCTTTTGTAAGAAAAGAGACCGGCGCTGTAGTCAAAGATCATCTCAAGAAGTCAACGAGTTAAGGGCAGAATCGTGAACTTGTGTTTTGAAGGGCAAGAAAATACTTTCCTAATTTGGTGCGAATTTTGGCGTCAATTGTTGGCGCCACCTGTGGAAAAGGTATATAGAAAGCCGCAACGACAAACATGTAGGGTTTTAATTGAATTGATTAGGTAGCAGAGTTTAATTTTTTTTCGATTGACAACCCGAAAACCCATAGATCCTTATACCGATTACATTGTTTACATGTTAAAACAAATAAAAAATAGACCAGATTTGATTTCTTACCAGCGTTTGATGGCTCCTTCTCTGGATTTAGTTGTTTCGCTTTCAATCCAAGAATAGGACTGCACGAACAGTATCCACACGAAGATAAGATTGTTCACGGTTGATTTAATTTGCTAGATTAAATTAATGCTATAAGGATTAAAGGTGTGCATAATTTTTCAAAGAAAATTCTCTCATTTTCTTATGTGAAAAAACATTGGGTGGCTAGGGTTTGAGTTTTTTTTTTTTTCATTTATTTTATTTTAGTTGCCCCTTTTATAATACAACCAAAATAAAACCCTATTCCTTATTAGAATCGTTATTTGAATAGCATTAACCTAATTACCAAACATAATTATTAGGATATTTTTATTTATATATATATATATATAAGTAATGACCTCAACAAATTTAATTGCATTGTGAGATTACCAAAATACCATTTCATCTTAAAAGAAGAAATTGTCCCTTTTACATTATAATCCTTAAACTATCTTCTAATTGTGTAACCCGTAGGCTCCATATTATATTGGAAGTGAGTACTATCACGATTAATTACCAATTAATCGTCTCACTATACATAGACCAAGATTGGTCTCTAACAAAGCATCATGACCACCCAATAGACATAGACTCAGCGCTATCTATCAACGGTATGGTTACCATGCAATTCAATCCCTTCATCATCAGTTATCTCGTCAAGGTTGAAGTACATATATGGTGTCAACTTCAAATTACTTCCTTGATATATTGGCGTTTGGTTATCAGACTAACAACAAAATAAAATGGATATGAGCAGCAACTCATTTCCATTGTGGCCACAGAATTATAATTGTTTCCATAAATTAAAAAGCTGTACTAGATAACTTCTCCTATACCCAGGAGTGATGAATCTTTTGTCAATCCACAATAACCATAGTGTACTTCAAAGTAGTCAATCACTCCTATACTAATAACCCTAAAAAGGACTATGCTAGACTAACGTCAAACTATACCAATATTTACACACGACGCTCTGGTGATCTTAAGTTTAAAGATCACATGCACCACCATCTATTAGAGGATATATTCTATTGACACTGGGATTACCATCTATATGGAATCCTTTGGTGGGTTAGTCTAGTGAACTTGCCAACTACAAGTACCCATGTATTGCACCAAGTTGTCACCAAACAACTTTGACATGTGAGATCTATCACTACCTTTTAATTGGGTTATTCAACATTGTGATAGCCTTACCGTATTATCAGTGCCCTAAATTAGAATAATACTGATGTTATGCACAATTCTAGAATGGCCATTCTAAATGCTCATAGGGTCCTCACAATTGAGATTTATAACATTCGATACCCTTGTCATAGTTTTACCAATCTAAGGGCATATATCATAAACTATAATAAATAGTAAACTGTTTGATATAGAAAAATTTGCCTTTATTAATTATTAGCATGAATTTTACTGAGAGTCAACACTACAAACAGATTAGCTCTAGGGCACTTATATTAACAAAACATGGTAACGGCGTGATAGACAACAAACCGGGAACAAGGACGCCTTCAACACCACAACGACCTCTGCCAACACTGGCGAAGTTCCCCTAAGCACCAATCAACTGGACATGGTGATTGCACCAATCAAATGAATATGGTGATTGCACCAATCATAGGCCTTCCGCCATGCAACACTCCAAGAACCATTGATGCCGACAAATCTAAGCGACGGTTAAAGTTCCCATGAGAATTACTCAACGACTTACGCAATAGACTCCGTGGTGAGCTCTTTAACTTGTTGACAACATGAGTCGTTGCTACAAGGGCACGGTCAAAGAATCTCAACAATGGCATGGTAAATTAAATCAAGCTTTACTAATCTGAATAACTAGGTGTAAGTTGCTTGCTTGCATGCAATGTGAATGAACACTCAAATCAAGCTTATGAGTTTAGTCTTGATTCAGTATGTTTCTCACTGCTTCATGCTTTTATTAAATTAAATCTAGAGAGCATATTCCAGGTTGTTTAATAGATAGGGAATTGGGTTAAAAACTTGTTTAATCCAACGACATATAAGGAGAAATGAATTTATCGAGCTTGTGATACCTTTTGAGCTAATATAATCAAGAGGGTTGGAAGTTAGGAAATGTTTTTATTAATGTGCAATTCATGTCTAGTGGTGATAAATGATCCTTCGATCCAATTTATCTCATATTCTTAAACTCTTAGTTGTTAATTGCTTGTTTTTAATTCTTTGCATTAATCATCAAAACTCCTTGTTTAGTAAGTAATTAGTTAATTGGAAAAATATTCTGCGGGAAAAGAGCCTTACTTGCTCTGTGATACTACACGATATTGTTATAGATTTTAAGTAAGCTTAAATTCGTTTTTGCATTTGCATGCAATCAATTACACCCTAGAAGTGGCATATGATATTTGTGCTCAAAAAGTGGCACATGCTTAAGTGGCATATATTGTTGCCAAAGTGGCATATCCAGATTTTGCCTTTATAGCATGTCCAAATTTTGCCTGTGTGGCCTATCGAGATTAATGAATGTTGTTGTTATGTTTTGTGCTAACCGTCATATGAAGGTTTTGAAGAATTCATATTGCCTGAAGCAAATGCAGCAAGTCCAAGATTAGTTGGCTCTGCCTATACTCTCCTAATCCCCACAAAGCCAACTGGCAAACAAGAGATGTTTTTGAAGGCTCTAAAGTTTCATGGCGATCTACAAGCAAGCTCCGATTGCTACATTTTTTCAGTCGCTATGAGATTCTTATACTCCATGAAGTTATTTGAGAATTTATATAGCAACGACATAAAACTGCTCAAATTTAATCTATGAATTTCTGCCATGATGAGGGGGATCGTTCATCAGGGAGCATATCTTTTAATAAAGACTATTATGGGACAAATGTGCACTGTACCTTTTTCCTCTGACTAGTTTTTTTACCATTGGGTTTTATTGGCAATGTTATGCTTGAAAATATAGGGCCGACGGAAGGCTCAGTCAGCATAAAAAAGTCAGAGCTTAGGTAGGCCCGCAGCCAGTTAGAGGCAACCATATCGCGTGGTGAGAGAAGCAGCACACTCATGTCAGTAAAATGGGTGTGCGCCAAACCTGCCAGAAGCTGTAGTGACTCCACGTGTCCAATCCATGTACTAAATCGCGTAAATCACTCTAGAAGGTGGGCAATGTGACATAAAGAATGATTTGCAAGGATAACCCCACCAACTCGTAGATTTAGTAATGATAACCTTAATCTATCCCACTATAAATTGAGAGCTCTTCTCTCATTTAAGGGATTGGCTATTCTCTCTCTAAAATATACAGCATTCACTCTCTTGTACAATCATTTGTAAGTCAGTCCGCTAACACGACCTGACCTCTATCATTAATACAAAAATCAGTAGACATAGGATTCGCTTCCTTAGCATCTGAACCACTTTAAACGCTGTTTTCCACTGCATTTATTCTCATTTTCACATTCACGTGTGTCTTCTAGGCCTACTTAGCATTTCACACGTGCGTTTGGTTGATGTCAAAATCACGCATCAACAGTTTGGCGCTAGGAGGGCCTGATTTAGTATTCATCCTTCATCAGGAGAATCTCTAACTTACTGGTCCTATAACAGCAAATGACCCGCCAACTTGAACCTGAGCGAACCAACCAGGGCGTTGGGGAGATCCCCCAAGTCCAGGATACCTTTTTCGAGGTACCTTCGGTTTCGTAAAATATCACGGGGGATATCCCATCAAGTTCATAACTTGACCCTGCCATCAAAGCTACTTGGAGAGGTTCGACAATACCTTTGCGGATTCGGTCAAGGCCAAGAAGGTTGGGCCGTTTGGACCGAGGCGTGCCACTGAATCGGCTAGAGCGTCTGACAGCCCAAAAACGCCCTGCGAGGTCACGTGAAAGTGCAACAAAGGGCGATAGCCCGTGCCGCGAGCTCTGCAGCGCGTCGAAGAAAGGGCAAGCAAGTGGCGAAAAATGGGCCTAAGGGCTCCAAAAGGCCGACAAACACCGACCACGTCTCGAGTAGAATACCCATGGCATTAAGACTAGATGAAAAGTTACAAGCCGAGCCGTCCCATGCCACGTCACATGCACACCCCCATAAAAGTGCTAGGCAGGCCAATTCTTATCACCGCCAGAAAAACGATCCTAATCGTCATCATGTGGGAGCTTCTCACACTCCGCGGGGCAGTTCGTACCACCGTGGAGGCCGTGATAATTCCCCACACCATCCATCGCCATCACACGGCTCTAGCCAACGTGTGTCGAGAGCGGTCGGAACTGCTGGCTGAGGCAAAGCGGAATCCGACCTCCAGACTTTTCTCAATCGCAACCGTAAGGGTCGGACTCGCATGGGAGAAAGCAATCCCGAGATAGCTCCGCTGTCTCAGATTGAGGAGTTACAACGAGCTCTAGACTAGCTAAGAGCTCAGCAAAACGAGTAGGGGCAGGTCACGTCCGCGTCCTCTTTTTCTCCGACAGTGTTAGCCGCCCCACTCCGATCAAGATTTAGAATGCCTGACATGCGGGCGTTCGATGGAAATTCTGAACTGCAGGATCATTTATATGAATTCAACGACCTGATGGAGCTTCACCAGGTCTCAGATCTAGCAAAGTGCCGTTGTTTGGCAATAACTTTGACCTCTCATGCCAAACAATGGTTCAGGTCGCTCCCAGCGGGATCGATCAGCTTGTGGCCTCAAATGAGCGTGACATTCCTGAGGCATTTCCAAGCAAATCGAAAGTTCTTGATGCCTTTAAGCTACCTCAGCAACATAAGGCAAGAGAGGGATGAATCCCTCCCATTGTACATCGATCGATTCCACAGAGAGCTTAACAAGGTAGCTCACACTCCCGAGAAGTCTGTTCGAACTCTCATCATAGCGCGAGTTCGCCCACAGACCGACCTGTGGAAAGAGTTACAGGCTGAGGATGATGTTTCCCTCACCCGTTTCTATAACCTTGTGGAGAAGTACCTCCGTATTGAAATTCTGTGGCGGCGCTTAGGGTAGTGTGTCTGGTCAAGAGGACAGGAGAGTTGATCGCAGATGGGCTATTGACGATCAACGAAAAGGAAAGAAACCGCATTATGAGCCCAAAAAGTCTTATGCTCCTGCTCCTCGTCGCGATCATGACAGAAATCAATATACGCATTTGAATGCATCTGTATCGGCTATTTTTGACAAATTAGAAGAAGCCAGCCTGCTCGGAGAGCCTGAGCCCATGAAAAATCCCCCGTCAGCCAGAAATAGTAAAAAGTACTACCGCTTTCATCGGGATAATGGGCACCATACCGATGAGTACCGAGCTCTCAAACAGGCAATCGAAGACCTCATCAAGCAGGGGCATTTCAAGGAGTATATTGATGATTCCACTCCCGCACAAGAGAAAAATCAAGGGGAACTAGGAAAGAAGCGTCGTGATTGCAAAGGCATAGGCAGTATCAACCTGATCTTTGGAGGCCGCACCTCGCGGGGAACTCGCGAGGTGCCCAAGAAAGATATGCTCGCGCGACCCATCACGACCCTATCAGTGATGATCACAACGCAAAGACCACAAAAGGTTCGCAAGGAGGAGGCAATTACTTTCTCCGAAAAGGATGCAACTCATTTGCATCATCCCCACGATGACGCTCTTGTAATCACGCCCCTCATAGGGCACCATAACGTCCACAATATGTTGGTGGATAATGGAAGTGCTGTGAACATCCTGTTCTAGACAGCTTTTGAAAGAATGAACTTGGACGAGGCCGACATGAAGCCCACCTCGATCTCTTTGTATGGATTTATCGAGGACTACCTGATCCCCAAAGGAACGATCTTGCTTCCGATCATGCAAGGGTGACTATGCGAAGTGACCAAGGTAACTGAATTCTTGGTAGTGGATTGCCCATCCGCTTTTAATGGTATCCTGGGGCGACCTCTGCTGAGAAACTTTAGAGTAGTCACTTCAATATACCATCTGAAGATGAAGTTCCCCACCTCGACGGGGATAGGGGAAGTTAGCGGATCTCAACGCGCAGCTCGCGACTGTTGCATAAAAGCAGTACAAATGACGTGCAAAGGGAAAGGCATTTCGCGCAGCATTCCCCGATAGGCTATGGCGATCGCGGATTCAAGCCGCACTGGCCCACCGAGACAATATGGATCCTCTTATTCAGGAATACCTATCCAGTGGGCCGGTTGAGGATGTGTCGGAGGTATTGGTCGACCAGCGTGAGCCGAGCAGGGTGTTAAGGATTGGGAGCAATCTCAATCCTCAGCTCGCCACTGAACTGATCAACTTCCTGAGAGAGAATATCAATGTGTTCGCATGGTCGCACACAGACATGGTCGGGATCAGCCCATATATTATTTGCCATGCATTAAACATCGATAGTGAAGCCAAGCCGGTTCGCCCAAAAAAAAAAAGCGATGGATCTGGAGATATGTCGCCTTAAAGCTAGAGGTGGATAACCTCATTCGGAACAGATCCATCCGAGAAGTGCTCTATCTGACCTGGGTTGCCAACCCGGTTCTAGTAAAGAAGCCTAATGGCAAATGGCGAACTTGCATCGACTTCACCGATCTCAACAAAGCATGCCCGAAAGATAGCTTTTCCCTGCCCAGAATCGACCAGCTTATGGATGCCACATCGGAGCACGAGCTGCTAAGTTTCATGGATGCGTACTCGGGGTATAATCAAATTCTGATGTATGCACCAGACGAAGAGCATACATCCTTTGTTACAGATCAGGGACTATACTGCTACAGAGTTATGCCCTTCGGCCTCAAGAACGCTGGCGCGACTTACCAGCTGTTGGTTAACCGGATGTTCTCGAACAGATCAGAAAGTCAATGGAGGTCTATGTAGATGACATGCTGGTCAAATCCCAGGTTGCTTCGGACCACATAGCGCATCTCGTTAAGATGTTTGATATCCTCCGACTATACAGAATGAAGCTAAACCCCCTCTAGTGCTCGTTCGGAGTATCTTCGGGAAAATTCCTAGGATACATGGTTAACCAACGGGGAGTAGAGATCAATCTCGAGAAAATCCAAGCTCTCCTCAACATGAAAAGCCCGACCAGCAAAAAACAGGTCATAAGCCTTAATGGGCGAATAGCGGTGCTAAGTCGCTTCATATCGAGGTTAACAGATCGCTGCTTGCCATTCTTCAATGTTCTAAAGGCCAATAAAAAGTTCGAATGGACTCTTGAGTGCGAACAGGCATTCCAAAGTATTAAAGAACACCTCGAAAAGCCGGCTCTCCTGTCCAAGCCTCTCCCGTAAGAGATCCTCTTCCTGTATCTATCCGTCTCTTAGTTTGGGGTTAATGCAGACTTAGTTCGGGAAGAGGACAAGGTCCAATGGCCTGTGTATTACGCGAGCAAGCGTCTATTGGATGCCGAGATGCGGTATCCAGAAATGAAACGATTAGCCTATACCCTGCTGATCGCTTCTAGAAAGTTGCGACCTTACTTCCACGCCCATACGATCCATGTAATGACTAGCTAACCGATCAGACAGGTCCTCTAGAAGTCGGAGGCATCAGGTAAATTACTTAAATGGGCCATGGAATTAAGTCAGTTCGATCTGAAGTACAGATCAAAATTAGCTATCAAAGGGCAGGCTGTTGCCGACTTCATATCAGAATTCTCATATCTTCCGACGAGTGAGTGAACAATGACCCTGATAAGTCATTGAGAAACGCTCCAAAATCGATCGACTCGGAGGCCTCTACGTTGATGGATCGTCGAATAGAAAGAGGGCTGGTGCAGGTCTTTTCCTTTTAAGTCCCGAAGGGGCTCGCATTCATGGCATTCTCCGGTTCGATTTTAAGGTAACCAATAATGAGGCCGAGTACGAAGCTCTGCTCGCTGGATTGCGGTTGGCCAGAGAAATGGGCATAACCGCGATCAAGATTCCCACAATGACTATGCGGTCGTAACCGATTTTCAAAGGGGGAGTACCAAGCCAAGGAAGAAAATATGGTCAGCTATCTAAAGAAGGCTAAGACAGCGCTTGAGCCGTTCAAGCACTTCACGATCACTCAAATTCCCAGAGATAGTAACTCAGTAGTAGATGCCTTGGCAAGAATAGCCTCGTCATTGGACTCAGATGCACGACAACCTCTACATCCCCGGGCTGGTCGCCAACTTCCTTTTCGAGTACGACCACCTCTGGAACATACTTCGGATGTTCTCCCAGATTAGGTCCCTGAACCATTTCCTCAGCCTCGGCTGCGAGAATACTGATCGTCCCGATACTAGGCCTGAGAGTTGGGCAGAGATCCATCTTAGGGTTCTTCGCCTGAAGAGCAAAGATGGATTCTGATCGCTCATCCTATGACTGCTTCTCCATCTCCCACTTGCCCTGTTGCATTTCCAGAGTTAGTGAGGCAATCCGGCCATGTGCGAAGTGGAGTGCAGCCTCGAGCTCTATTCGCTACTTTTCGGGGCAGCCTCCCACAGTCGCCTCTTTTTTTCGCTCGGCCTCCGCATGGCTTGCTCGGAGGTATTCTACAGTGCTTGATCTTTCTCACTAGCTTCCCCAAAAAGTCTGGCCACGGTCTACTGGAGCTCCTTCACCTCCTCGTTGTGTTTGTTCAGCTCGGTCTTTTGAAAGTCCATTGTGCGGCGAACAGCGTCCCTTTTAGACATGAACCGGTCTGCCTCAGCAATAGACAAGTCTCTGTCTGCTCGTGTGGCCTCCAGCTTCTGCAAAAGCCGCGTATTCTCCTCTCGCAGCTCAACCAATTTCTCGGCAGACCCCAGCTGGGCCTTTTTGTTAGGAAACGACCGGTTGCGCAGCGAAAAACAAAAGAATTTACAACCACGGATCGTTCCTTAGAACCCAAAATCAAGGCACGGATTTTACAGTTTATGCATAATATGAATCGGAGAAAAAATAAATCCAAAGGTTTAGATTTATACCCACGTTTGGGAGGCTCCACCAATGTTGTCTCTGAATGTGTTTGCTACCGATCCAAGTGTAGGATCGAACCGAGAGGTCCACACGAAGACAACCACCAAGAACCAAGGAGGGATTTGCTAGATCCTCCTTGGCCTTAAGAAATCAAGAAGAAAAATCAGTATTTGATTTTTTCAATCAAAAAGATGAAAGTGGCGTGGGAATGAGTGTCTAAGGGGAGTGCTTGTGTTTTCTTTTAAAAATAAAGAATGAATCACTTAACATAACACACACACACTATTCTTTTTATAGGCAAACCAAGTTGCCCTATTCCCACATGGAATGGGCTTGGGCTCCAACCCAAACACCCCATGTTGCCAAACACTCCCAATTTGATATTTTTAATTTAATTCATCATTATCTTAATTAAAAATTAATTAATATTTAATTAACATTTAATCAATAATGATGATTTAATTAAATATGTGCGAACACACATTTAATCGTAATTTCACTTATTTAATTTCTTTAACAAATTAAATAAAAGGCTACGACCTCAAAGCAAATTTAATTGCATTGTGAAATTACCAAAATACCCTTTCGGGCTTTGAAAAGACGAAAACGCCCTTCTTTCTTCTTGGCTCTTAAATTATCTTCTATGTGTGTGACCCATAGGCTCCTCATCATACCCCCGGTAGTGTATAGTATCGTGATTAACACCAATTAATCGTCCTCACTAATACAGACCAAGATTGGCCCTGTGAAGGCATCATGGCCACCCGATAGATTCGGATTCAACAAAGTAGCTACCTCGTCAACGATATGGTTACTGTACAATACGATCCTTTCATCATACGTTATCTCGCGAGGCGAAGGCATAGAAATAGTGTCAACCTTCGGTTACTCTCGATATTATATATTCGGTTTACGGACCAATGGCCCGTATTATAATCTGGATAGAGCAACAACTCAATCCCACTGTGGCCCACGCTTTAGTGTCATTACCATATACGAATTGAGCTGAGAATAACTTCTCCCGTACCCGGGAGTGATGAATCCTTTGTCAATCCACCATAGTCTTGATACACTCTTGATATAGCCAATCACCACCGTCTTGACACTCTGAATAGAAGCTGCGTTAGGCTAGTATCAAAGCTGTACCAATCGGTGCACAAGGCCTCCGGTGATCTCAAGTCCAAGGATCACATGCACCACCATTCGTTAGAGGATTTGTTCCATAGACACCGGGGTTACCATCCATATGGAATCCTCTCCGGAGTCACCCAGTTGAACTTGCCGCGGTATATCCGCCTACAACAAGCACCCATGTGTTGCACCGAGGTTGTCACCAAACAACCTTGACAAGTGAGATCGATCCTTGCCTTTCACGGTCATTCAACACTATGATAGCCTTACTGTATTATCGTGCCCTTACTTCAGAATAACATCTTGGGCTACGACGTTTCTAGAATGGCCACCATATGTGCTCATAGGGTTCTCACTATCAAGATTTGAAACACTTGATACCCTCGTCACGGCTTCTACCATTCTAAGGACATATATCAATACATATTGCAATAATAATGATTTACGATATAGAATAAAAAATGCCTTTTATTATTGATTAATGAACATTATTATAAAGAGTCAATTCCACAATAATTGATTGGCTCTAGGGCATCTACTCTAACACTTTTGCTGAGACATGTGCAGGGAGAGCAAATCCTGCATGATAAAGGTAAAAGAGTTAGTCTACTTCCCTAAAAAAATTAAAAAAAAATAAAAAAATGAAGAAGTGAACAAATGTCCTCGTTCGGGACAGCTCGTTTACCTGGCTAAAAAGTTGGAACGATGTGGACGGTAGTTCGGCAGGACTTGAGGCCAGGAACTGCCTTGAACTACTCCGTGAGTCCGCATTCCAACAATGTTAGGACCACCGACTACAAGTGGAGGTGGCAAGGGAGGTTAAAGTTGGGCCATCGAGTCTAGCATAGGCGTTCCGACGCCTTCGATAGGTAGAGCTTGTCCCGCGGGCTCTTTGCCTAGCCTCCTCCCAGGAACCGCAGCCGTAGGTCGCGACGGCTGACTGGTTGAAATGTTAGTCGCGCCTCTTTAGCGGCCGGCCTTCCCAGTGAGCCAGGCCTCCGTAAGGGCCTACAACCTCTACGGCCCTGAATGCCCAAGCCTTCCTCTTTGGACTTTGTTTCCTCGGTCCGAATTTGTCGCCTCTTCTTAAGCCTCGAAGCCGTAGTCTTACGCAGTGAGTAGCCAAGGTGGAGGAGCTCCCTGTGAGGTCGAAGCCTGGAGCACTCCGCCATTGTCTCTCCGGCGAGGGGACGCAAGGGAGCAACTCCAGTTGGCTTGACGGTATGCCTCTGGGGGAAAGAGAATTGTCTTGATCGTGGCAACTTGGACACCTGAGGAGGCATGGTCGCTGCATGCGAACACCGTTAGTAAAACAGTTTGCTGTAGGAAAAAATTATAAAGGACAGTCTAGGAACTTACTTGGTGGGGGCTCTAGAAGCTTTTGCGTGCTCGTGAAGAAGCCATACCTCAGTAAATTTCTCCGGTTGTCACAAGCAACCTCGCGTCCTCAACTTCCTTGGGCGGAGGGGGCCCCAAGAAGGAAACAGTGCCATGCAAGGGTCACGGCGAGTTCAAGCAAGGGTCGTTCTATTAACTATCAAGGAAAAATAAACAGCTCGTCAGTAAAGAATGAAAATCGAGTGAGTTCAGAAGGAAAGAGAACCTACTCGGATCCCGAAAGCTGCTGATGTCATCATAATTAAAAAAGAAAAATTTTGTGTCGTATGGTCCCGCATTGCTCAGATAGCTATGTATCCCCGCTTGTATTGAATTTCGCTTGGACAAGTACCAAGAATCCTTGTCCTTGCTCTTCTTTAAGACGTACAAGCAACCGAACTCAATCGCGGTCAGGTCGCCCAATCGATTCTCCCGACATGCAATGTACATGGCAATGGCGATCATGTACGCGTTCGGGGTGAGCTGCATTGGTGCAATCCCGCAGTGATCGAGGATCGACCTGGTGAAAGGGTGGAAAGGGATCAACCCCCCCACCCTTGAAGATATCTTCTAAGATTGTGGCCATCCCACGTGACGAATCTCGGGCAGTATGCACCCTGTCTGAAAAACGTCCTACTGCCGACATGCTGTTCACCACCCTTTCCAGCTCGTCAGCGGTAAGTGCCAAGTAAATCTCTCGAGAAGGGCCCGCAGGGGCATCCTCTATGGGCGAGCTATCTCTTTCATCGGCTCTGTTCATTGGGGGGTCCATTTTGCAATCTACAAAAGCGATTTAGGGTACCATTCAGTCTTCGTACATTTTCGTACGATGACGTGGAGGAAAATTTTTCCTCCCTAAACCTAGAAAAACCCTAATAAAATACTTAAAAGAGCCACCACCAATGGCTGCAACCCAACGGAGAGTATTTCGTCCCCGATGGGCTACCGATAGACAGTTATCGCATGGTAACTATCAAAAGCAAAAGACATTGAAGGTAAAAGAAGAGAACCATCTTTACCTCTAGGAATGAGAAAGATTGACTCTTCTGTTCCAAATATCGAGCGAACGCCACTCTGAAAGGCAAAGAACCAAAACTGGCAAAGGTTTCTTGCTCTCTGAGAATGAAAATACTGTGGCTTTGCCTGAAGAGAGCTTGGGGTTTTTATAGTGAAGGAAATGGTGCTTTGGTTTCCCGAAATCAAACGACGTTTGGGCGGTAAACGTATCTGACCGTTAATGCGACTACGTGTCACAAATCAACGAGGAAGAGTGACCATCACGCCTCAGGAAACCCGATCGTCACCCCCTTCCGTTGAAATGCTCAAGCGATGGCACATTTTCCCTCCACATTTAATGCGCCTATAGCTACATTTAATGCTCTGGTAAGGAATGTCGTTTTAGCATAACTTGCATTTAATGCGTATAGCTGACACTTATTGCACATAAGACACGTATGTCAGAGCAAAGAGCATTTCATTTAATGCTCGCTGCAAAAGGTGCAGCGGATAATATCTGAAGAGATCGTTAGCAGAAACACTCTTCGTCCAGTTGCATAACTGGCGCTGACTACGAACTTTTCGCGTTAAGTTGCGAGGCGACGTGACTCTTCGCTTCTTATCAGTCGCGAAGCGACGTGGTTGTTCGACCTCACCTCACGTCAATCGCGAAGCGATGTGATCGACTAGGAAACAAGATAGCCATATCTTAAAAAGTTTCCAAGTGAGAACAAGTCGGGAATCCCTCAGGTTGGGATCATCACCAGCACTAGGTTACCGCGACCAGGTCGTTGGCACTGAGGCCGCGCGTCATCCTGGGTTGCTGGCACTGAGGTCGCGTCATCCTAGGTCGTTGGCACTAAGGCCGCGCGTCATGCTAGGTCGCTTATGGAAAGATGTCCTCCCGATCTCTTTTACAATCAGGTCGGATCGACCAACATCTCTTCAAACACATTAGATTGAGGCATTTACAATTTCCAAGGTTCGATTCTCGAACCTTAAAAACTAGGGGACTTCTGTTATGCCTGAAAATATAGGGCTGATGCAAGGCTCAATCCGCATAAAAAGTCAGAGCTTAGGTAGGCCCGCAGCCAGTTAGAGGCAGCCACGTCGCGTGGTGACAGAAGCAGCACACTCATGTTAGTAAAATGGGTGCGCGCCAGACCTGCTAGAAGCTGTAGTGACTCCACGTGTCCAATCCCTACACTTGTAACGACTGCTGAAAACTAGTACAATGCATGCATAATAACAATAGAAAATTGGGCCTAAAGTTTTCTTTTCATTATTAGTCATATGTCTTTTATACACAAAAGAGTGTGGTTTACAAAAATTCACTTTAAAAAGACAAAAACGGGGAAACAAGCAGCTATTGCTCCTCGCTTGCCGACGCCCTCCGACCGTATCAACACCTTAGATCCCTGCATCCACAAAGGAAAATAACGGGTGAGCACAAAATAATGCCTCGTAAGTAAAACCCTCTATTTGACTGGGTCCCCGTATGTATCACACGAATTCTTTCCTTATACTATTTCGTTTTTATATATGGCTTTTTACTAAACAAACATGGCCTCATCTTACGGGAGGTACGGGGGTCGGATGGCGTTCACACGGCACCATCTCACTCTTCATGACTATCGGTGGAATTCACACGGGTACCAACCCGTTCTCGGACTCTCAAGTGTGGGGATCACCAAAGCACCAGCTTTCGGTTTTTCCTAATTATTGGAAGGAGACCACCTAGCACCCGCCCGTTTCTCCTGACTTTTGGGTAACGATCACCAAGCATTAACCCGTCTCTAGTCACTGTCGGGTGATGGTCACAAAGCATCAACCCACTTCTACTAAATGTTGGATGATGATCACAAAGCATCAACCCACTTATCTAACAACTAACCGGGTAGTGGTCACAAAACATCTACCTATTTCTACTACTCATCGGGTGACGATCACAAAGCATCGACCCATCTCTATGGCTATTCGGTGGTGATCACAAAGCATCAACCCGATTCCCATAACTATCGAAAGTGATGATCACATAGCATCAACCCATCTATTCTACTTCTTCAATTCCACTTATTCTAGCATTTGTCATTCTCTACTCTTAGAGTAGTTGCATGCATCCACCAAGCTCTCTACTTATAGGGTAATTGCATACACAAGTTTCCTACACTTTCTTAGGTCACTTTTCAATGCACAATTAGTGCCTATGGATGGTTCATCTCCATTAATGCACTTATGAAATGCCAACATGCAATGTTGCAAGAATTAAGGTTCACTACTCATACTCAAACCTCTATTAGGCATTTCATCAAACAATTCATGTGCACTATAAAACTCTAATATAGCCATGATTCTAAAACTTTTTCTAACCATCCAAAATAGGGAGAAACCCCTTCACATAACCACAAAACCTGTCAAAGAAAGCACTTCCAAAAAGGGATTCACAATACCCCTTCAATTCCTTCTCAAACTACCTTTCCAACCCAACATCTCATTTCTCATATTTGCAAGGTCTAAACATTCACAAAGCATAGAAATCTCTATTTAAACCTCCATACATGGCATATCACATGTATATCACATACATACATCATTTCTACCAAAACCCTAATCAAGAGAATTCTTAAATCTCAACTTGGGTTGGGGTTTACTTACTTTGTTATGGAGAGACTTCACCAACTCTTCCTTTCCCTTGTTTTGCTTGACTTTTTCTCTACTCTTAACCCAAAATAACAAAAACCCTCAAAATTCAAAATAACTTAAAACTCACAAATCACACAACTTAAGTAGAAATCCTTACCTTAGAAAGCCTTAGGTTGCTTTTCTACCCCAAATCACTTCAAAAATCCCTTGGAACTCCTTTGATCAAAAGAAAAGAAAAGAAGTTGAGAGGAAACAAGAGAAGAAAGTGGCGTTGAAGAAGAAGAATGAGGGGTTTGCTTACTCTTAATTCCTTTTAATGAAATTTATACCCAAGCATTCCCATTATGCCCTTACTCTTCTTTGGGAATTCCATCTATATCCTTTGATTCATAACAAACTCACCCCCATATCAACATATTCTCCATGAAAAATCCTTACAATTAACTCCCCAATTTTCCTACTAATTAGGGGTAGAATGGTCAAATTGCCCTTAGGGAAGAAAATATCTAAAACTTAACAAACAATTAATCGGTTGCCGCCGCGGCGGAAACCTGGCCTGTAGGCCGGCCCCCTTCCCCGTGGCTTCAACACCTCCCCGCCGTGGCGAAGATTCTTCTCGCCCCGTGGGAACACTCAGACGAACTTCTCGTTTTCAACCAATTTCAGGGCAAGTATTCAACACAACACTCAATATTTCCAAAAACCAACTTAAATAAGAGCAAAGGAAGAAACAACAACTACGTACCTCAAGTGGGGCGTTACAACACTAAATCGTGTAAATCACTCTAGAAGGTGGGCAATGTGACATAAAAGAAGGATTTGCACGGATAACCCCACCAACTCGCAGATTTAGTAATGATAACCTTAATCCATCCCACTATAAATTGAGAGCTCTTCTCTCATTTAGGGGATTGGCTATTCTCTCTCTAAAATATACAGCATTCACTCTCTTGTACAATCATTTGTAAGTCAGGTCGCGTTATCATTAATACAAAAATCAGTGGACGTAGGATTCGCTTCCTTAGCATCCGAACTACTTTAAACGCTGTTTCCACAGCATTTATTCTCATTTTCACATTCACGTGTGTCTTTTGGACCTGCTCAGCATTTCACACGTGCGTTTGGTTATTGTTAAAATCACGCATCAACAGGCAACAAGACAGTTTAAACACATTCAACACCATTTACAATTTATCAAATAATTGTGTTGTTTTATTAAGGCTTTTATACCATAGGATTTTTCTTTAGTAAAATCAAATGCAATTATCTATAAGTGGTGGATATCCAATAGAGAGTGTTGTGGATCTCCACCACCCTGCGAGCTGAATTTGATTTGGTAAGGTGGGCGGTCCACCAGTATATAAACCCACACCCTTCATTTACAATATATATATATTGCTTGGACCCGTTTGAGATAATAACATGAGAAGAAAAATAGCACATCAACCCCTTAATTCTTCCTTTGTTTTTTAGTCCATTTACGCTATAAGTTGACATTTATTTTACAGCAGTACTATCTATTAATGTTAGATAAGTTTTGTTCATTGTTCCAAATTTATCATTGACTTATAACTTTAATGAGTAAAATTAAAATACCAAAATAATAAAAAATTTAAAGAATAAAAATGTAAACGATATAAATATAATATTATTAGATCATTTCTTTTTTTAATAGATCAAACTATCAAAGTTCTTTTTACAAATAGAAGATTCTTTAATTGCGGTTAACTGTTAATTCTTCTTTTATTCAATTAATTATCAATTGAACCGGTAAAGAGTTTATTCTTGTATAAAATTTTACATTTTTAATTAACCGTTGAATTCTTTTATATAAGTCCTATTACTAATATATTACGCTTAGCGTAACGTAATGCAACGTGAATAGATAATGCGTCAAACATAAAATATATACAAGCTTAAACGATTTTGATGATTATTTATAAAATAGTACTTTTTTTAATCAAAGAAAGACATTTTAAATCTGACAACACTAAAAACAAAGCCGTCTAATTTTATTTTCCATAATATAACTGCATCTGCATCCCGTGTATTTATCATTTGGATTGTTCCATATTCTTTCAAAGCACAAGATGCCATTTACTACGCAACTCAGTTTTGCCGCCCATGCATTCTAACTATTTATAAGCGATTGTTAACACAAGCAGTCAGGCAACAAAATGAGGAATTTATCAGTGTTTAGTTTCAGCCTTTTGATGTTACTTCACTTTGGTGAAGCTAATAACCAGGCTGATAACCTTTACAGCTTGATTAAGTCGAAAAGGTCACTAAATAATCGTCCTCTTCCACAAATCTGGCCACAACTGCAAGCCACAAAAGACTATTCTCCATCGTTCATTGTGGCTCAGGATGGTTTCATGCAAGCTGACAAGATTGGTGCATTGCCTGGCCAACCTGATGGTGTGGATTTTGATCAGTATGGAGGGTATGTTACTGTTGATCCGCAGGCTGGAAGAGCACTCTTCTACTATTTCGTGGAGTCCCCACAAAATTCTTCCACCAATCCTTTGGTATTGTGGCTCAATGGAGGTATTTTATACTATATTAAGCTGCAGTGAGCCTGTGCTGTCATTTTACAACCAATTAATGTATGTTATTTACACTGTTAATCATTGTCATAAATACAATAGAAATAAAAAATAATTGAATTAACCAAAGACCAAAGAGAACATTTAAAATGAAAACAGGTGTGATTTTTAAAATACAGGGCCAGGGTGTTCCTCTTTTGGATACGGAGCCATGAGCGAATTAGGACCCTTCAGAGTTAATACGGATGGTAAAACACTCTTCAGGAACAACTACGCATGGAATAATGGTGAGAAAATTAAAGCTTCACTTTTTATATATATACACATATTCCAAATTCCTTAACTGGTTCTTTACATTATGTTCATTTTGATTCTCATAGAGGAGTTTGTACTTGAAAGTAATTAATTAATTTTCACTGTTATCTTTTTCGTACAAATTAGTATAAGATTGTGTTTAGGGACTGGACAAACTCGAAGATTGGAATATTTATATGTGACTTTTGTCAGCCCCTTGATAGGAGAATCAAGAATGGAACTGGACTAGATACCCATTCTTTATGTAGTCCCAAAAGTTTGACACAATGAGAACCACGGGACTAACATTTAATAAATAACAATTTAAAATTAATTCTATTTAAAAAGTATACATTATTATTTATTGTCCAACACAATCCAATCCTATGTAATTCTGTTAACTTCATACCAGGTTCCAAAAACTTACCTTAAGAAGCTAATTTATTTATGCAATATTGAATGCAGTGGCAAATGTGATTTTCCTGGAATCTCCAGCTGGTGTAGGGTTTTCATATTCTAATACATCATCGGATTATGGGCGAACTGGTGACAAAAGTTCTGCAAATGATGCTTACACTTTTCTGGTCAACTGGCTTGAAAGGTTCCCACAATATAAAAACAGGGACTTTTACATAACTGGAGAGAGCTACGCCGGTCACTATGTGCCTCAGCTCGCGTACACCATTCTCCTTAACAATGAAAACTCTAACCAAACTATCATTAAACTCAAAGGCATTGCAGTACGTAAGAAATTAGTTATCTTTACAATTATAATTAATCCAAATATATATTATTATTATTTGATATTGGACGTTATTTCAGATAGGTAATGCATGGATTGATGATGCTACAAATACAAAGGGGCTAATTGATTTTTTATGGACTCATGCTTTAAACTCAGACGAAACCAACAAGGACTTCCATATGTATTGTGACTTTGAGAATGACACCTCTTCTTCACGATGTGATACCTTAATTTACAAGGCCTTATTTGAGATGGGGGATATTGATTTTTATCATATTTATGCTCCAATATGCATTAACCCCACGCTCAAAAATGGTCCCATTGGTTCGGTAAGTTATTCTACTGCATTTAATTATTAAAAAAATATTTAATTTATAATATTTTAAGAAGAAAAATGTTTTATTCAGGTCCATGAATTTGACCCCTGCACTGACTACTACGTGGAGTCTTACCTAAGTATCGAAGAGGTACAAACAGCCTTGCATGCAAAACCCACAAACTGGAGCGCATGCACCAGGTACTGAACATTCTATATGAAATTTAAGCATTAACAGAAAATTCATATCTTTTTTGGCAAAAAAGAAAAACAAAGAAAAAGTTGAGTTTAGATCTATTAAACCTTTATATTAAATATAAAAATTGTATGAGACGTTTTTCTTTTCAATTTTATAATATTATTTTCAGAAATGCATGTGATAGCAAAAATGGTTGTGTTTGTGATTGTGGTTGCAGTAAATTTAACTGGACAGATAGCCCAACTACCATCCTACCTATCATCAAGGATCTCATGGAAAGTGGTACGAGAGTTTGGATTTATAGGTAATTTTAATTCTTTCTTAAACAAATACACTCATCAAGTATAAATAAATTGACAATTAATTAATTTAATATTATCTTAATTTGCATTGCAGTGGCGATGTAGATGGACGAGTACCAATTACATCATCTAGATACTCAATAAATAGCCTCAACCTTCCCATCCAGACTGTTTGGCATCCTTGGTACATCAATGATGAGGTATTCTTCATTAACACTCAATTCCTTAGTTTTTCAATTATGGATGAATTAAATTAAATAAAATTCTCAATTATATATACTTGAATAATTTGCAGGTTGGAGGATACGTAGTAGAATATCAAGGAGTGACACTAGCTACAGTGAGAGGAGCAGGACATCTGGCTCCAAGCTATCAACCGGAGCGAGCTCTCCTTATGATCTCATCATTCCTTCAAGGAATTCTCCCTCCCTCTTCACCATAATTATTTACCTACTTTATAATCAGCAATAAGAGTTCATCTTTGCTAGCTTGCAATAAAAAAGAAAATTTATGTTCGTAAAATGAAAATAAATAGATTACAAAATTACTATAATTTAATTTCTATGGTGGACAATGTACAAGATTGTGCTTGCGTGAATTTCTTCTCCCACTTGCACGTATGGGACATGCTGGGGATGTTTCTCTCTTCTCATCTCCCTTTTATTTGCTTCAATGAATGCTTAGGGGCAGGCAACAAAGCCTCCATGGCCCATGCATTCAGCAACCGAAATAATTTGGATCCCCCGGCCCCAACATTTTTTTTTTTTTTTAAATTATCAAATCTTCAATGGTATTCTAGAGTTGAAATTAGCTGATTAGAAGTATTTGGATTAAAAGAAAGCAGTGTGTACGTTTGGTTCGGATCATAAAAGATAACATCGGTAATCTATTTTTTAATTTGGCAATTATCACGTTTGGATGCCAAATAATGAAAGATTCTGGTAATTGAGCAATATTAATAGTGATTACTGTAGGCCATACAAGAGATAATTCGATTACTATCTAAAAGAGTGATATTCTTTTATTACCAGGGTAATCTATTGTTCATACCAATTTTACCTTTAATTAATAAACATTTTGGAAACAAAAGCACTCTTATGTCTACTAAATAACAATTAATCCAAATGTGTGGAATGACTTCTATAACCTCATAAATTAATTTTTTGGACAGAAATAGCCTCACTGTTTACATGAATAATATCTAAAATACCCCCAACCACCCAAGACGAGTATCGACTATCGATAGTCGTTGGAACGCACGATTGGTCAGATTTAGCCTGCCGTGCACCGATCTTATCTGAAACGGCTAGATGGTCGTGGATTTGGCAGTTAAATTTTAAACTTTTGTTGTTAGAGTGTTTTAGGTAAATTCTCAAATGTAGGGAGTTAAAAGTAATCATTTAAATAATAATAATAATATTAAAAAAGAAGGGTAATTCTATAAAAACCCCTCCGATAATATTTTATTTCTCTTAACCAAATATATTAATTATTTATACTTACCAATCTAACCAAACATATTAATGTAACATTCATTATTAATCTTTAAGGTAATCCATCTTACTAATAATCTTATTTTTTCAGTAATAAAGAATTCCCCGAATCAAATGCTACTAAAGAGTGGAGCAAAGCAAGATAAAACTTTTGGAAAAAAAGAAATTTTTTATTCATTAAACGAGATCATACATTTTACAATAATATTCCTTTTTATATAATCTTTAATTTTATATTTATTTATTTTATCATATTCACTACCTTAAGACAAAATCGGTACCTTCTTTCTTTAGGCAAGACCACTTCTTACCACATCAGCAAATTTTTCTTCTTTCATGCGAATACAACCATGTTTAGCCTAATATATTCAGTTGGCTAAATTTCCTTTACTAGCTCCCACATTGTATATTAAAAATTGGGAGACCGACATATTCCCACCCAAGGTATGGCGAAACAACACTTTTCCACCCTTCAAATTTCAAAATGACACTTTTCCACCATTTGTTATATTCTGTTATATTTTTCGTTAATATTTTATTGAAAAGACGAAAATATCTTTAAATATTTGACTTTATAAATTTTTTTAATTTTTTAATTAATCAAAAAGTCAAAAAAGAAAAAATAGTTAGTCTCACCTAAAGAGTTATGAGTAATGCTATAGAATTGTTAAAAGTTAAATGATCTTAATATTTATTTATTTATAATATCATAAATATTCCATCACTATTATTCAATAATCTACTAAGTTTATAATGTTTTTAATTTTTACTAATTAACATAGAAAATCAATATTTCTAATTAATTAAATAAAAAAAGAAAAAAGGTATGTTTATACTTGAACTAATAAATAATCAAAGTAAAGATTTTGATTTAACTAAATTTTAATTTATAATAAATTAATTAAGAAATAAACTATTTAAAGATATTTTTAACTTTTCGATCAAATATTAATATAACTTATCAAAGATGAGAAAGTGTCGTTTCGCCATACCTTAGTGGAAAAATGTTGCTCTCCCTTAAAAATTTATACTCTGTTGTTTACATAATTTCTTCAACATTATTCAGTACTCACACACAAAAAGTCAAAATTCACTAATTTCGAGTACTTTTTTCCTTTGACTTTTTCTTTATCGATACATATTCCTAAATTTTCATTAAATGTAATTTTTTTGTCAATTGGATTATTATTTACCGTAAATAACTATATATTGAAGTTCAAACATATTATTTTCCAATTGGTAGTTTTACTTATTATTCCTTGAACTTTTCCTTAATGAAATATAACTCATTCCCATCATAATTTTATATTTATCATTAAATACCTAAATTTAATATCTTCTCTGAAAATGAATGAATTTTGAAACAGTATGTCTTCTTTTCAAAAATAGTTATATAATCTTTTACATTAGTATCTTTCATCACTAAGATTTTACATTAAAATGTAAAAAACGAAATTTTAATTTTCTGAGTATGTAACAATTATAATTGGGTTCCCTTGCTACTAGTTAAAGTTATACATATCACACAGTGCTTTCAAAATGTAGAATATATGCACCGAAGACCACTGTAAAACAAAATATTATAAATGAATAATATTTATATTTTAATAGTTATGTTTAGATAAATTCAATAGGGAACCTATTGTCTTAGAGAGTGATAAATCTAAAAGATGGGACATGTATCTTTTAGATAAATTATTAAATTTTGTATTAATTGAAATTTTTATTAGCATAGACTTCACTCATTGTGGCATAGAGGGGATCATTTTGAAGGAAGAACTCCTTTAAGGAATGATGAAATCATGGTGAGTGAGCGCTCTGGTTGGTAGCTTGGAAGCAAATGTTCAGCTCCTCTCACTGTCACAAATGTCAATCCTTCGTACGCCTCCACATAACCTCCCACCTGTTTTCAATATCAGAATTTTATCATTGTTTCAAGAGGTGGAGCTACATATTTATTATTATTTTTTAAAACAGTATTTATTTATCGAAATACTCATGATCTTAAAGTTTCAAAAAAAAAAAAAAAAATTTGAGTCAAACTAAATAATATATATATGTTTTTTTATATATCATGAATTCTAATTCTTGTTTCTTATCATGATAAGTGTTGTGTGTGATTTTTCCTTCAAGCTCGGAAAATTTTGAGGTTATAGCTCGATCCAAAATCTACTCATTCAATTGATTGTCTAACCTAGCATAAAGCTCGTCGAGTTGTAGCTTGACCTAGCACAAGCTAGTCGCGACCAATCCTTACAATTGTTCAACCAGCTCATAGATAACTCTAGATCCCAGATATCTTGGAAGTGATCAAATCGAAAGTAATCTTGACGCAATCTCAGCGCTCAATTGTGAGAATATTGGAGTTGCATTTCAATCTTAATTGTAATCTCTTTATATTCGCTATTTCCTTTGTACAAAATTTGTATATAAACCCCCTCCAACGATGAGGAAGGGGTTAGCAAATTATTCTAAGATTGTTATTGTAAGTTGTCACAGCAAATACAAAAACAATGGACGTAGGCTCAAGAGTATAACTCGCTGAACCACTTCAAAAACTTTCTTGTCATTTGCTTTACGACATTTTCCGTTTACATATTGCTGGTTACCCGTAACCACGCACATATCGGTTCCGATCCCGATAAGGTTGATCAGATCACTTTAGCTGGGGTATTTTTGTATCAACATTTTGGCGTTAGAAGGAGGGCCTTTGCCAAAACCTCAGAATTTCCAGCAACCAATCCCCGTGACCTGATCACTCTAGGCCCACAATGGTGCGTACAAGATCGAAAACCACCACTGGAAACCACGACAATGTGGAAACTACACACTAGGGAGGTGCATCAAGACATCGCTGTGTTGGAGTAGGTGCCCTAGAGCCAATCAATTATTGTAGAATTGACTCTTTGTAATAATGTTCATTAATCAATAATAAAAGACATCTTATCCTATATCGCGTAAATCATTATTATTGCAATATGTGTTGATATATGTCCTTAGAATGGTAGAACCGTGACGAGGGTATCAAGTGTTTCAAATCTTGATAGGTGAGAACCTCATGAGCACATATGGTGACCATTATAGAAATGTCCGTAGCCCCAAGATTATTCTCAAGTAAGGGCATAGATAATACTTGTAAGGCTTTCATAGTGTTGAACGACTGCAAAAGAAAAACCCAAAGGGATCGATTCTCACTTGTCAAGGTTGTTTGGTGACAACTGTGCAACACATGGGTGCTTTGCCCGTAGGCGATTACCACCGCAAAGCAAGTTCACCCTGGATCGACCCTCACCAGAGGATTCCATATGGATGGTAACCCCGTTGTCTATGGAACAAATCCTCAACGAATGGTGGTGCATGTGATCCTTAGACTTGAGATCATCTGGAGCACCTTGTGCACCGATTGGTGTAAGTTTGACACTAGCCTAACGCAATTCTTTTTTAGGGAAAGTCACATTACGGTGGTGATTGGCGCATCGAGGAAAGGTTGTATCAAGACTATGGTGGATTGATAGAGGATTCATCACTCCCGGGTATGAGAGAAATTTATCTCACGCGCAATTCAAGATATGGCAATGACACTAAAACCGTGGGCCACAAAGGGGTGGGATTGAGTTGTTGCTCTATCCTAGGTTTATAATACCGGTCATTGGTCCGGTAAACCTAATAAATATATCGAGAAAGTAACCGGAAGTTGACACTATTTCTATGCCTTCGCCTCGCCTTGAGATAACGAACGATGAAAGGATCCCGAATTGCACGGTAACCATATCGCTTGATGGGTAGCTACTTTGTCAATCCGAATCCTTATCGGGTGCCATGATGCCTTGCTAGGGGGCCTATCTGGTCTGTGTATTAGTGGAGACGATTAATTGGTGTTAATCGCGATACTATACACGCCGATATGATAAGGAGCCTATGGGTCACACACATAGAAGATAATTTATGATCCAAGAAGAAAGAAGGGCGTTTTCATCTTTTAAGGCTAAAGGGTATTTTGGTAATTCACAAAGGCAATTAAATTTGCCGGGAGGGTTCGGTTTAGCCCTTTTTTTTATTTAATTTGCTTAGAAAAAATTAAATAAGTGAAATTACGTTTAAATGAGTTGTTCACATATATTTAAATATATTATCATTATTTGTTAAAATGTTAATATATATATATATATAATAATTGATTTTAATTGAGATAATGATGGAAAATAAAATAAATCAAATTGGGAGTGTTTGGGCAACATTTTGGGGCGGTTGGGTTGGAGCCAAGCCTATTCCGTATGGGATTAGGGCAAATTGTTTTTTAAATATAAAAGGAAAATGTGTGGGGGAATTTTTAATTAAGGTTTTTTTCCTTTGAAAACAAAAACACACAAACTTTCTTTTGGAAAATAATACAACTAACCCAACGATAAAGAATATTGTTGGGGCCTAAAATCAATTCAATTGATTTTGTTTTCGCCTTCTTCTTTTGAAGCCAAAAGAGGATCTAGCAAATCCTCTTGGTTCTTTGAGATTGTCTTCGTGTGGACTACACAGGTTCGATCCTACACTGATAGGTTAGCAAAACATTTCGCCCGACAAATTTGAGGAACCTTCCAAGGCGTGCGTTTGTTTCTTCTTAACTCATTTGTTTAATATTTATGCAGATTTTTATTTAATATAAATTGTAAAATCATACCCTTTGATCTTGGCTCATGTAAACGATCCCCTTTAAAGTTATATTATTTTTGTTTCCGCGCAGTATACGGGACCGTTTTTACTAACAAAGGGTATCAGAAGGCCCTTCCCGTGGGTACCGAATTTTACAATTTTTATGTGTATGGTTGATAACATGTATTTGATGATAATATGTGCCATATTGAATCTGCATAAATCTGTCCTTGAAAATATGTTTTTAAGAAAGCTGATTAATCGATTAATTTAATTTTGTTGATGATCTGCTGTTTGGTTTAATGCATGATGGATTTTTGTCGAGATCGTTGTGTTTGATTGATTGCAAAATCCGTTAGAGTGTTTTTGGTTGCGCCATGAATGATCCGGTTGCGTATGACTGCGGTACGGGCACTGTGGCGATATAATCATCGCGCAGCGAGCAAGTCCAACTGGGCGTTCCGGTGACGACATGCCACGCGCCGCGATATAACTCATCGCCGCCGTATGAAAACAAGACTGCCGCGCGATATAGCCTATCGCCTGCCAGCGTCCCGGCTGACGGGTGGGCGCTGTACCAAAACTAATGCACGCCGCGCCGGATCTAACTCATCGCTGCAGCGGAGGCGCACTTCCAAGTGTGCAGGGGTAAAATGCAAAGTTTTAAAACTTAGACCAAACCGCAAATCTACAAATTATTATGTAATGTAATTAACCCATAAATTCCAGAATTGATTGTTTTTGAAATGTATGCTTGTACTTGTTTGTATATTGCATGGTGCCTGGTACATGAGCCTTAGACCTAATGGTGAATGTTTTAAATATTTTTTTGGTATGTATGGTTGTAATATTAAATAGGCTGCCGTGTCCTTCCGCTTCTTTTCTCTCTCGATGTACATTCTTCTTCTTCATCTAATTCCCTTCCCTAATGGGAATCCGAGGTTTCTAAATTATTGATGTAAAGAATTTGTATAATTATTTATTGTAAATTTAGAACGATAGTTTTTGTAATGTACTGGAAGACGAAGCCCAGACGAGACAACCATACTGGAAGACTCAAGATGTTTATTACAAGACTAAAGACATCCCACCCGATTCCTCTAGGCTCGAGAAATCGGTTTAGTTGGGCCATGTACCGACACGTTAATTTTTGTAAAGGGAATGCATGCTAAAGGTGAATGTTGATAACATGCCAAAACAATGTCATTCTAACAAAGATAATAATTCTGGGTGAGACATTAAATAAGAAACCTCGGAATTAAAGTATATTAAGTCAACGAAAGCCTTCCATCACCATGGTTTTAATCAAACCAGGCCATACGTTGAAACCTTGTTGCAAAGCGGAAGGGTAACACTTCTACCGGGTTTGGAGGTTAAAATGCATTGAGTTTCCTTAATCGTGATGGGATGAGCTTTAAATGCGGTTTTGCTTGTTTGCAAAGCGAAGGTTGATAAACACGCCGTCCATAGGCATAGTAGAGCGGTACAACATATTGTGTGTACGTGACATGTAGTGTCCACTCCTACGATACTAAGAATCACACTGAGGACGATGGCATGTACCGTCATTAGATTGTGTGATTGGCTTGTGCTTTCACATTTGAGGTTGATAGTGGGAGCTATCAACCTTCCGGGTGTGGATTAAGTTTGTTCCGGTTCCTACCTAATAAACTCATTTTTTGGCTTGTTCAGCCAAAGTGAAGGTTTGAAATAAAGGCAGATGGGATCTCGTCCACTAGGAAAGTCAATGAGCTTTCTCGAGTTAATGTTGAGGCTATTGACTTGAGTAAAATAGGAGCTTCCTTTAATAAAGACCATATTAAACAATAATAATGAACATGGTAATAATGGTTACTTTTTTGCACTGTAGATTCACTAATGGAGCAAAATGATCCCAACATCACTACGACAAATCATCGAATTCCGGGAGAGAAATGGAATGGTGAAAATTTCGTTGGATCGGGTATAGGAGGTATAATATATACTTCACCAAGCGATAGATTATACACCTTATTGAGCAAGCCTCCTATCACAGAGCTCCGATAGTTCTATCCATGAGACTCGGGTATGTATATGTGAAGCATACACATGATGCAAAAAGAAAAAGAAATGACTAGATACATGTGCTTGCATCATGGCACCCAATGCTTGCTGACGCTGATTGCAGAAAATGTTTAGCTTTTATTCTTCATTTTCTTGAAGAAAATGAGAAGCATATGGTGTCTCGTTCGTATTTAGATGTAGATGGAAGAGGGTACATTTGGCGATCATATACTCAAGTGGACCGAGTATATGAATAAGCTTGAGATTTTGGGAGGTGGACTAATGAAGGTTTAATGATAACCTAATATTATAGTTCTTTGCGATTCTTATTCTTAATTTGTCTATGACTTTACTGGAGAAGATAAGAAGAATACCCTTTCGAGCTTCGATTTGTGAAGACTACCTTGAGGTCAGCATGAAAATGTCGAACATTGGATGTGCTGGAGCACTTCAAGGTGAAAAGGAAAGGGCCTTAGAAGTCGATGGAAAGAACGTGTAGAGAAAGGCGCTTTGTCCTCACCAAGTGGGAATCCATTGCCACCTCCGGAGGAAACATTGTTAGAGTAGATGCTAGAGCCAATCAATTATTGTAGAATTGACTTTTTGTAATAATGTTCATTAATCAATAATAAAAGGCATTTATTCTATATCGCGTAAATCATTATTATTGCAATATGTATTGATATATGTCCTTAGAATGGTAGAAGGCCAAGTGCGAGGGTATCAAGTGTTTCAAATCTGATAAAGGTGGAGAACCCCTTTTATGAGCAACATATGGTGGCCATTCTAGAAACGTTTTCCCCAGGGTTTTAGGGCCCCGTGATATTCTGGAAGTAAGCACGATAATACGGTAAGCTATCATAGTGTGAAGGCGACACGTCGGAAAGGCGGTTGTGATCTTCACTTGTTCCAGTGTTTGGTTTGGACACAACCAGGTGCAACACATGGGTGTTTCCTTGTGGGCGAATATTCTGGCGGGCAAGTTCTGTGACCACCGAGAGATTCCCATATGGATGGTAACCCCGGGTTTGGTCTATGAACAAAATCCTCTAACGAATGGTGGTGCATGTGATCCTAAAGGGACTTTGAGATCAACTGAGCGCCTGTGGCACCGGACAGGCTGCTTTTGACACTAGCCTAACACGCTTCTATTCGTAGTTTCAGCAAGACAAAGGGTGATTGGCTATATCGAGGAGTGTATCAAGACTATGGTGGATTGATGAGGATTCACTCCGCATGGGAGTTAAGTTATCTCACCGCATCATATATTATGATACTACTCACTATATTCTCTATCACGCCGCATCCAAGATATGGCATGACACTAAACCGTGCCACAAAGTGGGATTAAGTGTGCTCTATTCGCATTATAATACTGTTCATTGGTCCATAACGAATATATATAATATCGAGAGTAACCGAAGGTTGACACTATTTCTATGCCTTCGCCTCGCCGAGATAACGTATGATGAAAGGATCGGAATTGTACGGCAACATATCGCTGACAGTAACTACTTTGTCAATCCGACCCTTTATCGGTGGGCACGATGCTGCTAGGGCCAATCTTGGTCTGTATAAGTGAGACGATTAATTGGTGTTAATTGCGATACTATACACTACCGTATGATTTGAGAGCCCTTTATGGGTCACACACATAGAAGATAATTTAAGACTCGTAAGAAAGAAGGGCTGGCCTTGGCTTTTTGGGTGGGAGGTGTATTTGGTAATTTCACAAATTTGCAATTAAATTTGCCTTGAGGTCGTAGCCTTTATTTAATTTGTTAGAAAAAAATTAAATAAGTGAAATTCGTTAAATATATGTTCGCATATATTTAAATATATTATCATTATTGTTAAATGTTAATATATATATTAATTGATTTTAATTGAAATAATGATGAATTAAATTTAAAATATCTAATTGGGAGTGTTTGGCAAATTTGGGGTGTTTGTGAAGCCATTCCATATGGGAATAGCAACTAAAATAAGACTATAAAAGGAAAAGTTTTAGTTGGAAAAGAAGTGTGTGTTATTTTTATTCATTCTTTAATTTTGAAAAAGAAAAACCTCCAAACAAAAACTTTCCCAACCCGGGCACTTTTATGCTCCATTGAAAACAAACACTGGTTCTTTTCTTGATTTCTTAAGGCCAAGAGGATCTAGGCAAATCCTCCTTGGTTCTTGTTGATTGTGTTCGTGGGACTCTACGGTTCGATCCTACACTTGGATTGTAGCAAACACGTCAGACATATTTGTGAGCCTCCAAACGTGTATGAATCTAAACCTTTGGATTTATTTTTCTCAGATTCTTATAAAATGTAAACCGTAATTTTCTCAGTCTCCCGATTTTAGGTTCTAAGGAACGATCCTTGGTTGTAATTTTTTTATTTTCGGCCTGCAAGCCAACGTCGAGTCGCTTCCACAAACATTGCAAGGCCTTCCTTAGCAAAAGGGAAGAAGAATGTTACTTCTTCGTTCCGAGTGACGTTATTGAGATTAACTCTTAAAGTAACATCTAGTTGACACAAGATGTGGTAATCACATTTGATGATGTGGTAGAAGGCTGCCGTAGAGTAGATTGCTCGCGAGGGAGAGGTGGACTACAGGGTGAAAATGAGGCACGTCCTCTTACATTTCTGTAGATCTTATCGTACGATTTAGCCTTGATGGACTTGTTTCTTGGAACTTGTGGATTATTATGGTTTTTCTGAGTTTCTAGAAATTATATTTCGTGTCCACATAGACAAAATGAGAATATTAGTTTACTAATGGATTATTGTCTGAGTATAAATAATATTCTTTATGAACTGCCCTTTCCCATTAATAATATGTTCTTAAGAAAGACAACAAGGATAATCTCAAAAATGACTACTATGCCAACTTTGGCAAGTTGAGCTAAACATATCCAAGGGAATGTGGGATAGTATGACAACTCACTCCTCCTTATACACCCCAAACACAAAAAAGGAGTGTCGGAAAGAAGGAACAAGACCTTACTTGATATGGTTAGGTTCATGATGAGTTTTAGTGATTTATCTGCATCGTTTCTAGTGGTTATGCCTTAGGAGACGCGACTCACGTTTTGGAACCTTGTGTCGCAAAGTCGCAGATAAGACTTCCATATTAGCTTATGGAGGGCAAAGCCCAACTTGTTCTATCTAAGATTTGGGTTGCTAAGCTTATGTTAAGAAAATTGACTCAATAAGTCGGGCCTGATCCCTGAATGTATATTTGTGGGTATTTCCCAAAGGCGGAGACCCTCCCAAGGATACTATCTACCACCTAAGAGCGCAAAATTTTATTGCTCGATTCTGTGTCTTCCTAGAAATGAATATTTTCTAAGAAGTACTAAGTGGAGAAAAGTAGAACCTTCCGATGAAGTTCTAGAACCACAAGATATACTAAAGAAGGAGGACTGAATGATGTGCCACAAGAAGTGGTTGAGTATCATGAGGAGGTTACTCACAACTTGTGGATCAAAGTGAACACCCTCGGGTAACACGGAAGGGAAACTACGTAGATCCGGAGAGTACGCCATGAGCCCGAGAGATACTGTATCTCATGACTCAATATGGTGACGCACGTCTACCAAGACGAGGAACCCGTAACTTACAAAGATGTTATTATCGGATCCGCATTCCATTAAATGGCTTGAAGCCATGAAATCTCGAGATAGACTCCATGTACCGTAACTGCGGTGTCTCGGGTGGAACCACCGGTGGGTAAAAACCCATATGGTGTAAATGGGCCTCAAGAAGAAGATCGACATGGATGGCAACGTGCATACTTATAAAGCACGCCTGTGCCAGTTTCAAACAAATTCATGGCATTGACTATGAAGAAACCTTTTCGCCGTTAAGCCATGATTAAATCCATCCGGATTATACTTGCAATTGCCGCATATCATGACTATGGGTTTTGGCAAATGGATGTCAAAACTACTTTCCTAACGGAAACCTTGAGGTGGAGGATGTGTATATGACACAACCTGATGGTTTCGCTCTTGATAGTCAAGCTAATAAGGTATGCAAGTAGCAGAGATCCATTTATGGACTCGAGCAAGCTTCAGAGCCCGGGAACATTCGTTTGATGGAGCAAAGAAAAGAATCTGCATCAAGAACGAAGATGAGCCCCTGTTTACAAGAAAGTTGAGTGGGAGCGCAAAGAGTTATTCTAGTGTTGTATGTCAATGACATACTCGATTCCGAATGATATACCGAACTTGCAATGGTAAGACTTGGTTATCAGTGCTTTCTTCCATGAAAGACTTAGGAAGCAAACCTACATCTTGGAATAAAGATCTAATCGTGATAGACGTGTAAAGTGCTTTAAACTAAGTCAAAGTACATAGACAAGGTACGACAACAATCAGATAGAAAAAATCCAAGAAGGGATTTTCTTTTCCCCGATGATCATATGTGGTCTTATTCTTCTGTAAGGATATGTGTATTTAACCACACAATGAGGGGAGAGGGGATAGAATGAAGAGGGAAATCCCACATGCTTTAGCAGTGGATCCATCTTATATGTTCCGTATTGATATCTAATGTGCATTCATCATTTGTAGTGGATATCAATCGTGCTCAAGTGAGCAATATGTTATGTACTTAGATTGATGTCTTATGTGCATTCAGACTAGTAGAAGATATCAACTAAATCCAAGTGAATGACACCTGTGAAAGGTTTGGTCAATGGACACTCTTAAGTATTTGAAAGCTTTAAGAATATATATTCTTGGATTATGAGGAAAGGATGAGCTCACGTAAGAGAATACAAAGGAAGCTATTTCCAAACGAGATGATTATAGTTTGCAATTTGGGATTACACAATTTTGTCTCAATGTAATCGCAGTGAAGTCGAAGAGCCTTCGAATCACAGTACGCTGCCAATTCTACAATTGATGCTAAGTGTAATGCATTATTTAATGCATTGCGGTAGGCGTTGATCAAGAAGTTCATTACTCAACTTGATGTGATTTCAAGCATTGCTAATCCAAAGATAGTTGTACGTGATAACAATGAAGCCATTGTTGTGGCTAGAATCACGTCCTCACCAAGATCCAAACACTTACTAGTGATTCAATTTGATCCGGGAAAGATCGATAAGAAAGTGAATGTGCAAGATTTTGTAAATACCTACCTTAACCCACTATTGAAGTTTTTGTTGTAGCGTAGCATGATGGGCACTTGGGTCATTCAAAGTGAAGGTGGCATGAATGATTGGCTATAGCATGCACTGGTCATCAAGGTTGGAGTGCATGAATGATGCTATAAGTGCAAGTGAGATTGTTAGAGTAGGTGCTCCTAAAGGGAGGGCAATCAATTATTGTAGAATTGACTCTTTGTAATAATGTTCATTAATCAATAATAAAAGGCATCTTATCCTATATCGCGTAATCATTATTATTGCAATATGTTGTTGATATATGTCCTTAGAATGGTAGAACCGTGTATTTGAGGTATCAAGTGTTTCAAATCTGATAAGGTTGGAGAACCCTATGATCACATATGGTGGCCATTCTAGAAATGGTCGTAGCGTGATATTCCTGAGGGTAAGGGCTGAGATAATACGGTAAGGCTATCATAGTGTTGGACACTCTGTTCCGAAGACAATGCTTGATTCTTCACTTGTCAAGGTTGTTTGGTGACAACCTGGTGCAACATATGGGGTGCTTGGCGTAGCCCGGGATAACACCTCCGCCAACAAAGTTCACCTGGATCGACCCTCCACGAGGATTCCATATGGATGTAACCGGTGTCTATGGAACAAATCCTCTAACGAATGGTGGTGCATGTGATCCTTAGACTTGAGATCACCGTAGCGCCTTTGTGCACCGATTGGTGTAGTTTGACACTAGCCTAACGCAGCTTCTTTTTGTAGTCACGCAATACGGGTAAGATTGGCTTCATCCGAGGAGTGTATCAAGACTATGGTGGATTGACAGAGGATTCATCACTCCTTGGTATGGGAGAAATTTATCACGCTTGCATTCAAAGATATGGCAATGACACCTTAAAACCCCTCAATGGCCACAAAGGGGTTTGGGGATCGAAAGTCATGCTCCGTCATTATAATACCTTGTCATGTCCAAACCTATATATAATATCGAGAGTAACCGGCCAGTTGACACTATTTCTATGCCTCGCCTCGCTTTAGATAACTATGATGAAAGGATCGAATTGCACGGTAACCTCATATCGCTGATCCCCGTCGCTACTTTGTCAACCTCCGACATTCCGGGTGGCCCGATGCTCCCCGCCTTAGGCCCCTCCAGGTCTTGGTCCTTGGTCCTGTATTTAGTGAGACCGGATTAATTGGTGTTAATCGCGATACTATACACTCGCCGATATGATAAGGAGCCTATGGGTCGCACACATAGAAGATAATTTAAGATCCAGAAGAAAGAAGGCATTTCGCTAAGTGTTTAAAAGGTATTTGGTAATTTGGTAATTTCGCAGTAATTAAATTGCTTGAGGTCGTAGCTTTTATTTAATTTGTTAGGAAAAATTAAATAAGTGAAATTACGTTTTAAATGTGTGGTTCGGCACATGTTTAAATATATTATCATTATTGTTAAATGTTAATATATATATATATATTTAAATATATATTAATTGATTTTAATTGAGATAATGATGGAAAATAAAATAAATCAAATTTGGGAGTGTTTGGCAACGTGGCTTGGGTTGAGCCCAAGCCTATTCCGTATGGGATTAGGGCAAATTGTTTTTTAAATATAAAAGGAAAAATGTGTGATTTTTAATTAAGGTTTTTTTTCCTTTGAAAACAAAAAAACACACAGCTCTTGATAATACACTCCCGCCGCGATAACATGTGTAGGGGCCTAAAATCAATTCAATTGATTTTGTTTTTCTTCTACTTGAAGCCAAAGAGGATCTAGCAACCTCCCTTTGGTTCTTTTTGAGATTGTCTTCGTATGACTACAGCAGTCCCGATCCTACACTTGATCGGTGAGCAAAACATTCGCCGACAAATTTGGAGGAGCCCCTCCCCAACGTGTGTTTGTTTCTCTTAACTCATGTTTAATTATTTATGCAGATTTTATTTAATATAAATTGTAAAATCATACTTTGATCTTGGCCTCATGTAAACGATCCCTAAGTTATATTATTTTTGTTTCCGCTGCGTATACGGGACCGTTTACTAACACGTTGGGCATCGACCTACTAGTTGTTGCTTGTGCAAAAAGAAGCTGACAAACCAATCGGGGCAAAGGGACGCCAAACCCTCCCGAGAATGGCCAATTGGTGGAGGATGATCGTTTAACGATGGTCATACAAGCTATGCAACAAAATGTGGTTGTGCTAAAAAATCAGCAACTAGCCCTTAGAATCTTGACCGACCGTGCTTCACAGACGTTATTCCGATAAGGCAGCACTTAGCCACCGACCAATTTGGTTTATTGGCACCAAGGCACGACCGACGACCCTAGCATTGCTGAGAACATCCTACACAAGAAAAAGAGACTTGCAGGCAAACTAACCTCCGGAGGTGACCGGGCAACCAACAGACTTACGAACTCACATGCTCGAGATAAGGCTAAACAAAGCCAGCCAGGGCAATTCTCACAACAAGACTTAGATTGGGTGCAAAAAAAGCTCGACTATCTAAGAGCCCTCGCTGTTCAATGCGCCGAAGGAAGATAAGTGAGCCTCCTCCTTCACAAAGGAAGTTTGCCAGACCCCGCTTCTCTAGGGATTTAGGGTGCCAAAATGTAAGTTCGACGGGAAAGGAGATCCCAAAGACCACCTTGACACTTTCAATGACTTGATGGAGCTGCACTAGGTCTATGACTTAGCAAAGTACTGCTACTTTGCGGTCACATTGGTAGGGGATGCCAGGGGGTGGTACAAAGGCGAACTCAATTAGCTATTAGCAACAGTTCTCCTCGCTATATCTACAACAATTCTAAGCGAGGAGACAGCAGAATGCCGCCGCCTAACGGGGAAAGCAATATTCATCAGGAAAGAGACGAAACACTGACCTTGTATCTGATGAGGTTTTCCCATGATGCTAAGAGACTACCCGTTCTAGAAAGGATGAGAGGGCTCCGGGTAGAAAAGATCGATAGAAGTATTGTCGATACCATCGAGACATTGGGCACAACACCAATGAGTGTCGTGCTTTAAAGGAGGCCATCGAAGATCCAATCCGAATGGGCCACCTAAAAGAATTTGTTAAGGAGGCACTAGCTCGTGAAAATACTAGTGAGCGTAATTAACCGCATCCAAAGAACCCTCAACAAACATTAACAATGAAGTTCTTGTTAGGCATGGATTCTACTTTTGGGGTCCCGGCCATAGCAATGAGCTCAAAACACTCTCGCGAGCAATATGCTTGAAAGGCCAGAACAGATTCGGTCTCCCGAGTAATGAGTTGTGAATAGAAGCTGTCGAAGCGGCCTAGACAAGAGAGTGAGGTGATAGGATTAACAATGGAAGAACGTGAAGAATCTCCTCGTCATAATCACGATGAGATTGTAATCGCAACCATGATCGACAACACTAAAGTGCTAAGGGTGATGGTCGATAATGAAAGTACAGTGAACATCATTTTCTTGCGAGCTTTTCGAGAAATGAGGTTCACACAGAGCAACTTGAGGGCGTGCCCATTGCCGCTCTATGGGATTCATCGGGGACAGTCTAGTCCCCAAGGGAATGATCGACCTTCCCATGACTTTGGAGGCAGAACCCAAAGCCAAGACGGTGATGGCGAAATTCCTAGTGGTGGACTGCCCGACCATTTACAATGTCATCCTCGGAAGAGCGATCTTGGATGATCTGAGCGTAGTCATTTCAGTATGTTGCCAAGTGATGAGGTTTTTGACTCCAGGCGGAGTTGCGATGATCAAAAGCTGCAGAAAATAATCTCCATAATGTTACAAGCGCCATTAATGCTGCAATAAAATGGCCACTCCTAAGGAACCATGGTCATTGTAGAGTTCGAGCCAAACCTTGGACTTCGTGAGGATACCATAGATCCTCACATCCATAGAGAAGAGCACGAGCAGGCTACATAGAGCTACGAAAGAAATATCTATAAGCGAAGAGACCAACCTCGGCGTGTAAGATTGGCGGGGTTTTGAAAATGCCGAGGCAAAGAAATGGCCGTGATCCGGCCAATGGGTTTCTAAAAAACTCCGCGTATTCGCATGGGTACACGTGGATATGGTGGGGAGCAACCCAAGGTAATTTGCCACAGATGGAATGTCGATCCAATAGCTCAACCAATTAGACAAAAGAGAAGATATATAGATGCGGAGCGCCTCAGCCGCTTAAAGATGAAGTTGACAAACTCCTAAATATCAACTTCATCAGGGAAGTGAAATACCCTCCCAAAGATCTTGGTTCGCAACCAATCTTGGTGAAAAAGTCGAATGGCAAATAGTGGACTTGTGTCGACTTCATAGACTTGAACAAAGGTTGTCCCAAAGACAACTTTCCACTGCCCTAGATCGACCAATTAGTAGATACAACTGCCGGGAATGCACTACTCAGCTTCATGGATGCATACTCAAGATATAACCAAATCCCAATGTATTAGCTCGATGAAGAACACACCTCATTCATTCGCAGTATTTATCTGTACGGGTTATGCTATTTGGCCCACCGAAGAACCGAATCTTGCGACTACCAACGTGTGAACAAGATGTCACGAGCAAATTGGCAAATCAATGGAAGTGTATATCTACGATATGCTTGTCAAATCAAAGGTCGTTGAAAGCCACATTGAGCACTTGGGGGAAATGTTCGACATCCTTAGAAAGTACAAAATGAGGCTCAAACTTTCTCTAAGTGCATTTTTGCAGTAAGCTTGGGAGTTTATGGCTTGTTAATCCAAGGCCAAGGGTGTCGGAAGCCAACCAAGAAAAGATTCAAGTCTCTTGGACATGAAAAGCCCAACTAGCATAAGGTGTGGTTCGAGTTGACAGCGCGTGGCGCACTTAGCAAATTTGCCCTTTCCGAGCCTTACAAACGGGTGCTTTACCATTGTTCAAGACATTGAAGGGAAATAAATGTTTTAAATGGATAGAGAGTGGCGAAAGCATTCAGATAAGGAAGCATTTAAAGCTCTCTTGCTATCGGAAAGGGCATCTAGGTGGCAAGCCTTGCTTCTATAACTATGATATCCAAGTATCAATCACCCCGCCCCGGGGACTTGGTACGCCAAGAGGCGGAGTGCAATGACCAAGGTAGCTACTGTGGAGCAAAGAGGTTGCTCGATGCTGAGACAAGGAACTCTAAAATGGAGAAGCTCACCTACGCACTAGTCATCGCCGCTTGGAAGCCTTCTTGGACCGTTTTTATTTTTAGGCACACTTTATAAATGTGCTGACAAACTTTCCATTGAGAAAAATAATGTAGAAGCCCGAGGTGTCGAATAGATTGATTCAGTGGACGATAGAGATGAGTTAGCATGATATTAAGTACATCCGGTTAATAACAATAATAAAGGCGTGCTTTGCAGACTTCATTTCGATCTTATCAGCCTCAGGAGAGTAGGCTACAGGGTGGGCACCTTGAAAGTAAGCAAACCGTAGGAAACAAAGCTTGGTGATCTATGGTAATGGACTCTGTATGTAGACAAGTCCCTCCCGAATGAGAAGGCAAGAGCCTTTCTGGGCTCGAAAGTCCCCGGGAGGGACCACCGGATTAGAGCTTACTGATTCCAGTTTCGTGCTGCGGCCTTCGGAACAGGCGTGAGGCCAAATTGGGAGTAATGCTCGTGGGGATTCGCCTCGCCAAGGAAATGGGGGCAAAGTTCATCAAGATCTACAATGAATCTCAGCTTGTAGTCCATCAGATTTTCAGGGAATATCAAGCCAAAGAAGACAGAATGGCATCCTATCTCCAACAAGTGAAGTCTGAGCTTGAATAGTTCAAATCCTTCACTATTCTTTAAATCCCAAGGGAGAAGAATTCAGTGGCCAATGCTCTAGCTTGCCTAGCTTCTACAATGAGCCGAGAGAAGACTAATTCAATACCTGTTAAATTCCTCCTAAGTCCAAGCATCCTCGCTTCACAGGAACTAGTCTTAGTAACAGGTTTGAGATGCAGTTGGATGGATGCAATAATTGCTTACCTAAGAGATGGAATAGTGCCTGAAGGAAGAAATGAAGCCAGAACACTTCGAGCAAAATCAACTCGATACACGCTCATCATTGACAGACTGTATAAGCGTGGGTACAATTCACTGCTCCTACGGTGTGTTGAGCATGAAGACGCGGACTATGTTCTCAGAGAGATCCACGAAGACATCTATGGAACCTATAGAGCCCGAAGATCTCTTTAAGCGTACAGTTGTTTCGCTAGCTATTACGGCCAAGCAGTTTTGACGATGCAGCGGACTATGTATGTAGGTGTGACAAATGCCAAAGATTTGTAGATGTTATACGAGCCCCACCCCAAGAACTAACTACCTTGACGAGTCCTAGGCCACTTGCAATTTGGGGCATTGACCTGATATGCCTTTTGCCTCAAGGAAAAAGGGTGTTAAGTTCATAATGGTGTCGTGACTACTTCATAAAGGTCCCGGCACAAGTGAAGCCCCTTTTGGCTGCCATCACATTGAACAAGTTGAAGGATTTCATTTACAAGAACATCATTTATAGATTTAGAATTCCCCATACAATAATAACTAATAATGGAAAATAGTTTGACAAAGAGAACTTTCCCGATCTTTCTTTCAAACGAAAGGCTTGTATAAAAAGAGCTTTCTTGTCGTTATCGCCTCGGGAAAGCTTAACGCCGCCCAGTGAGTGTGAATAAAGTAATCAAGCACACCATTAAGAAGAAGCTCGATGCCTTGGAGGGAAGATGGCTGAGGAATTACCCGAGGCCTTATGGTTTGACGAGGCTATGGGCTAAAGCCTCCGATAGGAGAAACCTTGTTCTCTCTATCATACGGGTGTGAAGCAATAGCCTCGGTTGAAATGGAGTTTAGTTCGTTCCAGAGGGAGGTCTTCAATGAAGAAATAAACGCAAATCTTCTCCGACTTAGGCTAGACCTAATCGAAGAACATTAAGCTAAGTCTCAGCTAAAGCACGCCTCATACCAGCAGCGAGCCAAGCAATACTTCAATTCCAAGGTCAAGAATAGAGACTTTTGAAGAAAGTGGGGAACCTTTTAGTTCTCCCGAAAGGTTGTCCAGGGTACACAAAACCTAAATTTGGCGGCACTTGGGCCTAAATAGGAAAGTCTATTCAGGATCTCCGAAAAGCTCGCACAAGGAACCTTCCACCTAGAATGCCTCAATGGCGAAGTTATACTGCGAGCATGGAACACCCAGCATCTACGAAGGTACTACCAATGAGCAGCTCGGGTTCCAATCACGTTTTAGTTTCTCTCCTATATTCATTGTAAGGTCATTTATGGCCAAAATTCTATCAATAAAATGAGGTATTATTCATAAACTTTACTTTGTTCCTCATTTTTTTTGTTTATTTATTGCTTATCCTTTATCATCTATTGTATCAAAATCACGACCCACGCGATCACATCTAAGACTTGGAGTCAAGAGTTTTCAGAAAAAGGTAACTTAGCTTGATAAGCCACTGACAAAATCCAACTCATTAAGGGTGAAATTTTCCGAATCGACAAAGTTACACTTGGAAAAATTTAAGTAAAACACGTCGAAGGAAAATCGGTCATAAGCCAGCGGCTAAAACTCGTGACGTGCAATCAGTCCAAACTCAGAGTTGTCGCACAAGATTTTCTTATATGCATTCGAAAAGTTCCTCAGGAAGTGAGCTATACATAACTTGGAACAAATTCGAAACGACTCAACAGAAATTAAAAATTGCTTGACAGAAATATGCAAAAAATGTTTTTCATTTATTGCAAAGTTGAGTTACAATCTAAACTAAACTAAAAAAAAAAAAAAGACACGAAAAGGAGAAAAATTTCTAAGTAGTTAGAACCCTTTGGCATTGTCGGCCCCAAAACAAGATCTTGGAGAGATCGCTACATGGGCGAGAGGATCGCGGAATGGGTAGGAGTCTTGGCAGCCTCTTCAAGATTAGGAGCCGAGACGTCCTTCGAAGTTTCGACCGGAGGAAGGGCGACAACAATAGGTGGAAGCGTAGCTCAGAGTGATCTTCATCCTCTTGCTTAACGCCAACATCCTCCTCTCCTTCGAACTCTTTCCTTGCTTTTTACCGTCGAGCTCAGAGTCGTCAGAGTAAACATTTGCCATCCCTTGAGCTTCGGTCCTCTTCCTGTTGACCTCCTTCTAATAAGCCCGCAGAAGAAAGGAGAAGTCGATTGAGAAATGAGCTTCCCACAACTTCTACACAAGGGAGACCAACATCTCCTAAGCCCTTTCCCAAACCTATGTCGGCCTGTCACCTCGACTTCCGAGCCTAAGCTACTTAGTTTCAGCCTCGGCCTTTTGTCGACCTTCCACCTTTTGGGCAAGATCGAGTGAGACCTGTTTAAACTTTGCCTCCATGAGGTAGTTTTTGAAAAGCGAGAGAGTTGAGTTCACCTTATTGTTGGCATCTCACTGTTGTGCCAACCTCTTCTCAGCCTCGACCACTTTGGCTTCAACCTTGGCCCGAGTGGCCTCACTCGCCTAAATTTTGTCAAGGAATTCTCTTTCCTTAAGCCCGAAGGTCGTCATTTCCTACTTAAGCCACTTAAGCTCGGCCTACTTCGAGTCTTTCTTTCTTTCTTTCTTGCACTCGCCTCTAGCATGCATCTTCCTTTGAGTGTCTCCGCTTCTGCCACCTGTGAGTGCATGAATGTTGTACACTCATCATAGAGAAGCTGCTCGCCACGCAAGCCTAAAAAGGAAAAAAAATGAAAGTCAGCAAGGAATAAAGAAAAACATATATAAATGGGGCGATTATCGATACTTTGTTACGTAGTTTCAAACCCCTTAAGCCGAAAGCAGAGAGACGAATCACTAATGCCCACGTAGGTTCGCGGGGTGATGACATCCCCTGACTCGAGGCTCCGAACACGATGCGCTTGTGGGAGCCTTGGTCGACCAGTGTGTCAAGTGCAACTTGAGCTGCCTTGTCCATAATTTTGCCTCCCTATTGAGGCAAGCTTGATTACTTCCCACAGAATGACAAAGCTGGCCATGGGAACATACTTTTCTTCCCTTTGGGCCCGGGAGTCCTGGCACGGAAACTTCTTTGGGTCGCCGCTTGCCTTACAGCCTCCTTTGCCTAGCTTACCTTGCTTTGCTGTGACCTTCTCGTTTCTAAGCTCCCCTATGAATTGGTCAAATTTTTCTTTTTGCTTGAGCTTATCATGCCGCTCGCCGCCTTCCTTCGCTTCCCTTCCCGAGCTCTAATTTGCTTGGAAGTCTTCTTCGTCGACTCCTTTTGGGGCTCAAGGCACCTTTCCCTCCGAGTACCTTGGAGGCAGTTGTAGGCTTATTAGCACTTGGGCCTTCCCTAAGCTCACCACCTTACTCGCGTAGAAGGGTCGGATGGCGAAGCACGCGGGATTCCTTTCTTAAAGTTTAAAGCATCGTAGACTGCTTCTTTGTTGGAGCAATCAATAGCTTCTTGACAGCCTTGGAAGCTGCTTTCTTCTTCTTTTTGTTCTTCTTCAGGCCCTTCAGTTTCTTGGCCCACATTTTTACGAAAGGAGAAGCAAACAATCAGCGACCTACACAAAAAAGAAAGTGAGCAAGTAAAACACTTTGCCTTTTTCAAGGATGGTGTTGAAATTGGCTTTGTGTGCGCAAAAGCCATATGCCCTTAGCCGAGGAAGCGAGTTAATCTCGTTAACATTGCGCTTCATGTCAGAGAGATTGCTGAAGTCATTGTAAACTCGCTACGAGGAGAAAATTTTGCTCAATGTTTACTACAAAACAAAGAAATTCAATTAGCCCGACAGTCGAGCTTGAAAATACTCTTCCACATGCATGGGTCGAAGTCTTACTAGCTTCCGAAGCAAAAACATCGGTCTCCTCGACCTCACAAAAGAAAAACTGAGAATCCCAATATGGGACCTTCTTTGGAACTTCAACCAAATCGTTAAAATATACCTTCCTCGCCTTAGAGAAAAGTTTTAGTAACCATCCCGGTTCTTGGAACTTCTTTAACCTATACAAATGGACGAGCTTTTCAACGGATGGCTCGCGCAACTCGGCTACTTGTTATTCTATGTATAGGCCTACGATTATAATGTATGAATTCACGGACAACTGGACAAGGATGATGTCGAACCGTCTCAAAATGTCGCAATGGGAAATAAATTTGGGGCAAGGATGATAGTCGTACTAAGGAAGGACTCGAACCGCATGCAACCCTTTCTCGGGGATTCTTTCCCGGGAGAGCCTCTGTAACCCTCGCCGAGCGAGGCACACAAGTTTCATTTATGCGCCTAAGATCCTTGGCATCAATCGAGGATTGTGGTTCCTTGCACAACCTATGAACCGGAGACTTCTTCAATCGACGAACCCCTCACGAGGCATTGTCAAGAGCCCTTTGCCGCATCGTGTTCGAAGCCTCCGTGAGACAGCCTCTTCGGAAGCCTCAGGGCTATGCCTCCAAGAGCTATCAAACCTACTGGGGAATCAAACACGCGATCAATGGAATAACTGCTTGATGAAGACATGACGATAGCTCACTCGTACCTCCAAATGTGTAACAATGTGTAGAGCTCAAAAAACACGACGACCTATCTACACTTTGCTTTTAGTTTAGGCACCCAAGGTAGCTTGCGTTGGATAACAGACGCACACGAGCTACCAAGATTTCGGCGACCACCACCATAAATCCTCCTTAAACCTAGGACCACCAAAGACACACTTAAAAACCCTAGCAAAGCCTTAAAAAGCTCAATGAGTCCACGGCAATGGCCACCCGCAACCGCAAAAGTTATGAAAACAAGTAAAGGAGGGAAACAAAATCTTACCGAACTAAGAGATGGGATGAACTTGCCGAAAAAGCACCGTGAAGATGAAGGAGCAATGACTGAATAATCAAGAAAGCTTGAGAACTTTTGCAAAGTGTGAAGGCTCTCTGACAAGTTTGCCCGCTTTTATAGTGGTTTGCATGAGAGACGAAAGGTTGGGGTTTAATCGTAGCCGTCGATCTACAGTGAATCTTAGCCCTCCATTCATTGAGCAATCTCAGCCCTTAGACGTGGCCATGTGTCAATCATATACGAGGGGCGATCAACCGTTAGACTACCATAATCATAACCGTCGCTACACATCACCTCAACTTTGCGCATGGATAGTTGTAATCGCCCATACGCGATGAAAAGTAAATGCCAAAGGCTATCGCATTTAATGCGACATGACTACATGGAATTTACACAAATACCCTTTCTTTTCAAATTCCAAGTTTCTTAAGAATATCACGGAAGAGAAAAGGTCAAGTGTTGAGCACGTCAATTGGGGATGAGTCCAACTCATGAAGCTCGATTGGATTTGCATTCAGTGCCCTACTGATGAATACCGAGCTTGACATTAAATCGAGCAATAGTCTTCGAAGCTCGAAATGAGCACCAAACACTAGCGGTAGATGTTGTGTGTGATTTTTCCTTCAAGTTCGGAGAATTGTGAGGTTATAGCTCGATTTAGAAACTGGTCGATTCAATTGATTGTCCGACTTAACATAAGTTCGTCGAGTTGTAGCTTTAACTAGCACAAGCTAGTCGTAACCAATCCTTACAGTTGTTCAACCAGCTCACAGATAACTCAAGATCCCGGATATCTCGGAAGGGATCATATCAATAGCAAAATTTTCCTTGGCACATCTCAAGGCAATCGCGAGAATATCGAGTTGCATTTCAATCTTAATTGTAGTCTCTTTATTTTCGCTCTTTCCTTTGTACATAACTTACATATAAACCCCCTCCAACAATAAGGGAGGGGTTAGCAAATTATTCTAGGATTGTTATTGTAAGATCTCATACCAAATACAAAAATAGTGGATGTAGGCTCAAGAGTATAAATCGCAGAACCACTTCAAAAACTTTCTTGTCATTTGCTTTATGACATTTTTCGTTTACATATTGCTGGTTATCCATAACCACACACACATCGATTTCGATTCCATCAATATAGATCGGATCACTCTAGTTGATGTATTTTTGTGTCAACAATAAGTTTTGTATTTTATTTATTGTGAACTCAACTTATAGAAGTTAAAAAATAATGATTTTGATGAATGAACAAGTGCGTCTGCTCTGGTGAAGATTTTAGGGATGATTTTGTTTGGCATAACATTATCTATAGGTGAAGATTGCTGCTCTGGTGTTGTCAAAAGTTAAGAATGCTTATAACTGAGCCCCTTTTTGATGAGGTTGGTCTAGAAATTGGTTTTAGCTAGTTATATGACTATAAAACACCCCAAGATACTCAAAAACATGGAAGACTAGTTAAGGATATAAAAACAATTTTAAAGGGTCTTTTCAAATATAATCCATACTCAATTTACAAATTAATCCTATTTAATCACCTATCCATTGAAGTGATAAAAATGTTATCTAGCGAAACTATAAAGACATTAAATAGGTTAAACATATAGAAAAGACCAAAAAAAAAAAAAAAAAAAAAAAAGAACAATGAAAGAGAAAAAAAAAGTTATTTGAAGTTAAACGCTGTATTATAATCAATTTCATATATTTGACAAAATTACAAAATAAACGGAAAATCGGATCCTAACCATCATTGATTATGTTAAAACTCATTAATAAAAACATGTTAAATATCAAAATGATGTTTTTACCAAAGTTAATCGCATTCTAATTTATCAACCAAAAACTTGTCAAAATTCTTTATTAACCAAACAAACTTCAAATTAGTTTTCAAAATCACCCAACACACTTTACCAAACTTCTAAATTTCACCAAAGAGCCCCCTTGGTGTTGATTGAGGTTGAAATGGGCTTGCGAGAGTCATTGGGGGCATTTTATGGCATCAAGATAGCCACGCGAGGCTACATCTAGGGCTAAATGTCCGATTCTGGAAGGTGAATTGCCTGCAACAGCCCACAAGAGGCTGGATTCAACCTCGAGGCAATTAATCAGGTGTATCCATCCCCCAAGGCATGCGCGAGGCCTTTGGGATCTAAGAGATTGTTGCAAAGGATGAAGAAAGAAGAAGGGGGAAAGTAGTTAGGATTTAAAAAAATTAAAAAAAATGAAAGGTCAATAGTGTTTTTTGTTAAAAGATGGAAATATCCAAAATATCTTACCATGAATTTATTGCGACAGAAAAATTTGACAAAATGGAGGTTAGAATTTAATTTTTCAAGAAATAAGCCTTGCGTTTGGCACACTCTTTTTCCACTCTCCTATCCTAAAAAACAAAAAATGCATTTGTTTTAATATTCTTAAAATTTAATCATATTCTATTCAACTCAAAATATTAACAATTACCTTTCTCAATAAAAGTTTTTAAATTAAAAATTAACAAAAACACCCCCACCCACCCAAGCCACTATCACCCACTACCGCTGTTGACATGGCTGGATCTGGCCGATCGTGCACCAATCTGTCCGTTTCTAGCAAGATCCACCATGGATCTGCCTGGAAACAGGCAGATCTACAACCAAAGATCTGGCCATTGACGACGGCCATATCTTGGTTGTTCGGCTTGCCGGCCAACAACGCTCTTTATCGCCAAATTTGACAAATCCAATGACAAGATATGTGGCAGTAGATCTAGTAGTTTCCGGCTAGATCTACGCTGGATTTGGCTGGAAAAGGCTAGATCGACGCATGACCGACTAGATCCAGTCGATCGTGTGCTATCTCGATGGCTTTCGGCCACCTGCTCGATGTGGGCGGCTCCATCGACAATAGTTGGGTGGATGAGGATGTTTTTGTTAGTTTATAAACTTTTATTGTGGGGGGTTTTAGTTAAATTAACAAACTTAGGAGGTTAAAAATATTCCAAATATTTTTAAAAAATGTACCAAAAATATTATCAGAATTCTATCTTATTTTCTAAAAATACTATTCAGAATAGAATGCTATTATGATAAACTAAACAAACGGAGCCAAGAGATTTTTATTATTTTTAGAAATATAGGAATGAACTATAATAACTCCCAGGGCAATAAAATACTCAAGATAGATTCATCATATACTATACTAGTTAAATAACATAATGTCCTTTACAAACTGTTGATGCGTGATTTTGACACCAACCAAATGCACGTGTGAAATGCTGAGCTGACCTAGAAGACACACGTGGATGTGAGAAATCGATAAAAACAATAAAGAACAGCGTTTAAAGTGGTTCGGATGCTAAGGAAACAAATGCTACGTCCATTGACTTTTTATTAATGATAGTGGTCGTCGCATGATCGGACTAACCCAGATGATTATACAAGAGAGAGAATGCTATATTTTCTTTTGAGAGATTAGCTAATCCCTTAAATGAGAAATGAGCTCTCCATTTATAATGGGATGAATTAAGGTTATCATTACTAAATCTGTGAGTTGGTGGGATTATCTATGCAAATCCTTCTTTATGTACCATTGCTCACCTTCCAGAGTGATTTACGCGATTTGGTGCAGGGATTGGACACATGGAATTACTATAGCTCCTTTACCGGGTCGACGCGCAGGGCCCACACGCTCGACGCGAGCATGCGGCCCCGCCATTGCATGACATGGCTACTCTGACGTGCGCCCTTTACTAAGTTCTTCGACCTTTATGTTCCGACCGAGTCTTGTGTCAGCCCTACATTTTCAGGCATAACACAAACATATAACACAATTAATATTCACTTACTTGATATCGACTAGAAAACTTGTTTTCCAGCAAAATAACACTAAACAATTTGGATTAAGGAACATTTTATAACTGTGAGTGTGGCTATATTTCAAATTATCCTATTTTGGTCAGTTTAATTAATTTTGCCTCTAACACTAGTTAGTCATTAAGCCAAGGAAAGAAATATCAGGTTAAGGCTAAGTTGTCAAGATCATATATTGTGGATGCAGTAAAAATATAAACTAAATTTTTGTTGATCAATAAAAATACTTTTTCTAGTACCTCATCATTTGTGTACCATGGATACCAGGTGTTAAGGCCAAAAATCGTCCTTGGCCCAAATAGGCAAAACGCCCGACACGGCAGGTAAGGCTAGGCCCAATCCCGATATGACCCAACCGGGATTAGACCCATTCGTAAACATAAGATATAGCCGGGCCCAAAAACCACGGGCACGAGCCCTCCTAATCCCTCCCAAACCCACCCTTTCCTAGGTCCCATGGGCAATCCAGAGCCCACCGACCCCCTCTCGAATACTTTCTACCCTTCCCGAATCGTAATCACTTTCCTATCCTGACACGGTAAGGCAGCTTACACGACCCTAATTTTCCCCTCCCCCGCTAGGGTTTGCATCGGGTAGTCATGCTAGGACTTCCTACTTCTACCAGATTCGGGAGACCTGATAGTCAACTATATAAGCAGAGGCCACCCCCATCTAACCAAGGAAGATCACATTACACCCTTCACACCCGAAGCCTCCCTTACTGAGAGCTTTACATCACCGCCGTGGTCACGGTCCCCCGACTAGACTTCCGTATTCTCATTCCCAAAATCCCTCACTATATTAGCCTTTCTCGCCCTTTGTAACTTCGAAAGGCCGGTTTGAGTTTGGCCTACGGCAAACACCACCGAAAATGTTTCCGCTCACTTTACGCTGTGTTTCTTTTTTATGTGTGCAGTGCAAATGGATCGCGGTGGCCTCAACCTCACGGATCGACCTTCCCTTCCGTAGAAGTAGATTTTTACGCTATAGCCCTTTGGCGCCCACCGTGGGGCCTTCTAGCAATCATTCGCTCAACGACCTTGCTACGTGGGAGGAACATTCCATGGCGATAATCCCGACAATGTTAACTCCTCCCTCGAGGCCGACCGAGGTTTTGACCCTCTCATGCAACAAAATTCGACAAGGTGGGCCGGGTTGACCGAAGCCGAGGACAATGCAATTCGTTGACTAAAACGCATCCATTAGGGCTGAAAACTAGTCTCTAAAAGAGAGGTGAGTCAATTCTATGATCTCGAGTTCTGCCTAACCAAGTACTTCCTAATCGCCTCGCGCCCCAATCCCATCCATGCAACCACTCTCCACACTAGAGCATCGCCGATCTCCGGTAGGGTTCCCAAGCGTCGTGCAAGTGAACAGACGGACGACTCCGTTTTGACTAATGGAGACAAAGATATGCCAGACAACATCCACCGACTCATCCCAAAGGGCCTCGTAACCAAGATAATCCAATAACGAGAAAGCCCACATCCACAAGACCACCTCCCACCTCACCCGTCCCGGGCTTCCACCTCCGGCCTACAACCCAAACACAAACCCCATTCGCTCCTTCCACCCTCGCGGTGAATGGCCAAACCAAACCAACTCTAGCACTCGAGCTCATCCATCCTGACAGACCGAGCGACTACTAGTCGACTCCACTGATCATTCATGTAGGGTAGAACAATAAAACAGTGACAATGGGAGTCACCCAACCTTAAGGGATTTATGAACGAAGATCCATGCTACCAAGGAATGCATGACGTTGGAACGATCTATCGACTACTCCCGAGGGAAAGACAACCGAATGTGGTGAGAACGAATGCAAGCAGAAACCCAAAAGAAGACAATGACCCGACCCTAGTATCCCTCCCCATGGAACAAGTACATCGGCCAAGATTGGTTCCGACGCTGAGGCGTTGATGAGACGCATTCCGTATGCCGTTCAACCAAGAAGAGCAGCCCCACGCTTACGCCTTGATTCACCTGTGGATGAGATCGCCGTGGCCGGACATGCGGGCTATCCCACCATCCCCAACATGAAACCGTACGATGGTACCACCGACCCGGATGACCACATAGCCTCGTACAACAAGCTGATGTTTACGCTCCATACGACGCTTAGAAGCCCTCCCGTATGCAAGAAGAAAAGTTTTGTCCTAGTCTATCTGACGCACCCTCCCAATGGTACACGGAACCCTCCCGGGAATGGATCCATCGACTCATTCAACCTTTAGGCCATTCGACACCTTCGTGGAACAATTCGCAAAGAAGCAAGAAACTAGAGAAACTATCGTCCGATCTATACCGAATATACCTGAGAGGAGGGGAGAGCCATTGAGAGAATATGTCAAAGCCCAAATTTAATAGAGAAAAGATTCATCCCCTCATGTTACTCGATGCTTGTTTTCTACAACATGCAACTAGCAAGTGCACTAGTCGCTCAAGTAATAGAGTGACGGGTGGGTAGGATATCGCTCCACGGCAGGACTAGGTAGCAAAGCACTAAGTTTCCTAACAACAAGGTTGAAGCAACCGAAATCTTGGATTTGTGGGAGCAATTTGTAATTAAACGAAACAAAATAAAATTTACAAAGAATTAATTTCCTTTAAAAGGAAGCAAATGGAAACACGTAAATTCAATTTAAGTAAAACGGTAAGGTTTTGACTTCGCTTGGATTATTTATGGTTAAACCTAAGAGTTACACTATTTTCACATTCAAGTGCAATGGTTGTAAATCGATTCATTACTATGATAACATACCCTCTCGCTATGTTTTCTATTCATCCTTATTAACATTCCGCACCCAACAAATGGAAGGTTAAGAATCTAAATCATGGAAGCACAAGAATCCTAAATTGATTTCATTAATTCTGAATCTATCTCTAGCATCCAATACTATAATGGTTATTACCATGAAGCTTAACATGAATTATTTCTTAATCTCATCATGTTCATCACATAAAACAATTAATTTCAAAGTAACACACAACCACGCTATTCACATGGAAATAGCACAATCACATACTCAACCCATTTCAAATCCAAACTACAATCAAAACCCTAACCCATGAAGATTAGTTCAATAGCTAAATTAATGCGACAAAAACGGAAATAAAAGTAAACGATTAAAACATAATGAAACCGAGATGAAAGAATAGAAATCTCCCCAAAAGATGAATCCTCCAAACAAAAATCTGAACCTTTCTTTAACAACCAATTCCGAAAACTCCAAAGGGGGCTTTTTCTCTAAGAAAATGTAAAAGACGGCTAAACCTAATACTGGGACCTTTCCGGGTAAAAAGTTTTTGTTTTCTTTATACCTAGTCCTAAAACCCTGTAGCCTTTTCACGCACACCCGAAAACCTCGCATTTACAAAATTTCCGAAAACTTTGACTTCGGGCCGCGCGGAAAGAATTCTTCGGCCGCCGCGAAGAATGAAAAATCCCAATTTGACCTGCTTAACTTTCGGGCCGCGCGAAGACAATTTTCTTTTCAGCGGGGCGAAGCTTCCTTCAAAAGTTCTGAAATTTACGAACCTTGCCACTCGCTTTTTGCCTCTTTCGTCCGATTCTTCGATTTTCGACTTCTCCTTGGAAACAAGCTTCATCGTGGCGTTGTCCTACTCCAGGACCTCCTCTATTCTCCGAAATCCTTCAATTCCCCGGAAAGTCAAAACTATCAAATTTTGTTCTTATTCGCTCAAAGAGTCCATTTTAACCCTGAAACACGAAAAGTAAAGAATTACGCACCAATCAGCCCGTAAAAATGCACTAGGAAAGTACCGAAATTCCGACAAAAAGATCAAATAAAAACTGTATAATTTACTTTGGATTATCGCACCCCGGGGGAGACCTCCGTGAGACGCAGAAAGGCTCCTCCTCCCGGACGAGAATTGTACAAAGAACTTACGGAACCGGGGTTGCACCAACAAATGGAAGATGCTCGCCCTTGGGCGCTTATCCGTATAAGATGGGAGGAAGATGAGATGAACCGAAAGTCAGCCTCCATTCTAGATATGAATCAAGGCCGAGCGAACAAAAGCGAGTCCTAGACCTTGGTAAAGCACCGCTACCAACCTCCAAAGACGCAACATGAAAGCAGAAAGTCGAAGCCTTATGATCGCCAACCCGCGAAATGATAACAGTCGCTTGGATCAAACCAACACAAAATACGCAGTACAACCCCTCAATGTCAAACCAACCTGTGTCAGAGCAATAATGAAAAGACTCGGGATCCACCGTGGCCAAGTGGCCGCAAGCTCAATCCCGAGGCAAGGAGAGACACAACCAAGTGGTGCGAGTTCCACAATGACATGGGCAACAACACCAAAGACTCGTATGCTTGCGCCTCGAGGTTGCCGTATTTCTTCCCCCTAAAAAGAGACATCTCTGTGATTCTCGCTATCGAAGGCAAGGAAGAACACCATTAGCTAGAAAAGCTCCAAAGAACCGTCCACCCCTCCGCGGGAACCCACACCGGGGGAAGGTTTCGTTTCACTCATCTCCTTGGAGGATCGTAGATCGCTGGAGTAAGTTACTCATCGCCAAGCGATATGCCTAGAGCCGGACCACCACCATGAAGTTAACCACCATCCATCCGTCTTCGCGATCACACTTCTCATCAGGTAATTCAGTTTGAAGATGACGAACCGATCACCCTGGTCACTCCTCATCACGACGCTTTAGTCATCTCCCTACAGATTGCCAACATCCTAGGGAAAAGGGTGTTCGTAGGATTTTGAGGTTCGTCGGCAAACATCTTGTTCCTCGAGCCAAGGTTCCAAGGTTGACTAGAAGTTAGAAACATCAACAGCGGCCGACACTCGGGCCGGTTGGGTTTAGCCTTCGAAGCATAAATATTCGTCCGAGAGATCATCCCTTCCCATCTACGCCGGTGGAATTAAACAAATGGACTGCCTTTCCCGGTGATCGATCGCCCATCTCCCTACAACGTCCATTTTGGGTCCGCCTCGGATCCATGACACGCCGGGCAAACCCCATCTACCTTCCTCGCACCCGGATCAGGTTTTCAACCAAGTGGGGAGTACGAGAGATCAAGGGCGACCCCAAAGCTTCCAGGGACTACTATAAGAACGCCTTCAAGGGCAAAGGAAACTCTTCATAGCAATTATAGTCTCATCCAACCCCTCGGACCGAGCCTCGGACAACCGGGACTATGAGGAGTTGGATGAAGTGCAAATACATCCTGGACTGACCCAGAGAAAAGACACATATAGGCCTCCCGCCTCGAACCCTCCCGAGACAAGAGAGAAGCCTTGATAGAATTTCTCAAACAACGAAGATCGCTTTCACTGGTCCCACCCGCCGACATGACCCGGAATCCGGGCCCGCACGCAATGGTCCACCAAACCTTTTGGCAGTGATCCCCGGGATTCACTCACCAAACCAAGCGAGGAGGAGGAAATTTGCACTGAGCGAAACCGATCGCCAATGAAGAGATTGAAAAGCCTCCCTAAGCAATAGCATGATCGAGAGGTCCACTACACCGAATGGCTAGCAAACGCCGTGGGTTGTAAAGAAAAAGAACGGAGAAAGGTGAAGGGGAGTTCCGCCCCATCGATCCCATTTACGACTTTGAACAAAGCCTCTCCCCAAGGATTCTTTTCCCACTCCCACATATCGATACGATGGTAGATGCGACCAAACATGGTACCGAACTCCTCGGCTTCATGGACGGCCTCAGATATAACCAGATTCCTTCCCGATGCATCAGGATCGACCAAGAGAAGACAAAATTTTCTTCATCATAGAAAGGGGTTGGGAACCTACGCTACAAAGTAATGCCTTTGGACTCAAGAACGCCGGGCCACCTCACCAACATCTAGTCAACGAAATGCTTCTCCCACCACTTAGGGTTGGGAAGACCATGGAGGTGTACATCGATGACATGCCTGCCAAGTCCCCGATTGCCGACCAACACCTTGACCACCTTAGGGCCGCAAGTTCGCCGCCCTCCTAAGTACAACATGGAAGTGAACCCTAAACAAGTGCTCATTCCGCCTCCCCATCGTGTAAAATTTCTGGCTTATATGGTTACCTCCGAGGGATAGAAGCAAACCCTCAATCGATCGAGCGATCTCAACATACCATCCCGACTTGCATTAGAGATGTTTCCCGCCGCCTTGCAGATGAGTGGTGCCCTAAGCCCGCTTCATCCTCCCGATCCGTGATAAATGCCACCTATTCTTCCATGCCCTCAAGAAGTCCAAGAAGTTCGACTAGAACCCTTCCCTACCCAAGAAGCCCTACAACAAATTTGGAAAAGGTATCCGACCACACACCCCCCTCTTCAAACCTTTCCCGGTGGACGGGGAGAAGCCTCTACTCTTACTTAGCGGTCTCAAAGACAGCCCATCTTTGGGCAAAGGCAATTAGTTCGAGAAGGAAGAATCAAAACAAGACTTACCGGGTCTAACTATGTGAGCAAGTTGTCCGATGCGTGTTTCCCTACAACATGCAATATGTAGCAAGTATACTTTAATCGCACAAGGGTAATAAAATGATTTGAGCAAAGTATCGCTCAACGAGGATTGTTAGCTAAGCACTAAGTCTACTAATGTTATCAAGTTGAAGCAAACGACTTCTTTGGATTGATGGGAGCTAATTGTAATTAAACTTAACAATAAATTTTAAACTGAAAATTTAACTAAGAATGCAATATTAAAACACGGATAATCAATTCAGTAATAGGGTAGGGGTTTTTGACTTCATTTGGATTTATGGGTTAAACCTAACAATTAAACTACAATCACATTCATACGCAATGGTTGTAAATCGAACTCACTAAGATGTTAACATACCCCTCTCGGGCTATGTTTTTCCTATTCATCCTTATTAACCTTCCGCACCCAACAATTTGAAGATTAACAACTCCAACTCATTAAGCAAAAGAATCCAAAAATTTTTGATTTCATTAATTCTTGAATCTATCTTTTAACATCCAATATTATAATGGTGATTACCCTAAGAAGCATAACATGACTCATTTTCTCAATCTCCCCATCATGTTCATCACAATATCCATTAAAACTCAAAGTAAACACACAACCAAAGCATTCTCATATGAAAGTAAAACAATCAAACACTTAACCCATTAAAATCCAAACTACAATCAAAACCCTAACCCAAAAATGGTTAGTTCATAGCTAAATTAACAATACAAAAATGAAAAAACATAAATAATCAAGTTCAACATAATGAAACGAGATAAAAGATAAGAAATCTCCCCAAAAGATGAATCCCTTAGTTAGAATCGGAATCTTCACCCTTGTTACAATCCAAAAATCGCATCAAAAACTCCTCCTAAGAAATTGTAAAAGTTGCTTAACCTAAAAACGAAGACCCTTGGACAAAAGGCTTAGTTTTCCTTTTATACCTTGCCCAAAAACACGCACAAAATGAAACTGTGCGCTTTAACAAAATCCGCAAATAATGACCTGGTCGCCGCGGTGAAGAAAAAGAAACAGATCTGGGAGCCGCTCGTGTATTTCTTGGCCATGGCCAAGGGAAAAAAATCTTTCGCGGGCAAAGCTTTGATGAGTTCTCCAAATTACAGAATCGCCACTTTTGCTTTGCTTCTTCGATTCCTTCTTCGATTTTCGATGCTCTCCTTTGGAACAAGTCTCATCGTGCTTTATCCCTGCTCGAACTCTCCTAACTTCGAGATCCGCTAACTTTGAGTCAAAACTTCCAATTTTGTCCTTATTTGCATAAATTGTCCATTTTAACCCTAAACAACGTTAATGTAAAGAATTAAACAACAATTCAGGTCCAAAATGCACCACAAAGTACTTGAAATCCGAATAAAAAGATAAAAGAAAACTGTATAATCCACGGATTATCAAATACCCCTAAACTAAAGATATGCTCATCCCCGAGCATACGGTACAAAATCAACGAAACAAAAACATAAACAATGACGAAAACACAAAACCCAACAAAATTTTCCGGAAAAATGAACAAAACTAACAAGACTCAAATTCAACAAACAAATTGCCTAGAAATTGCACAAGCCTCAAAAAGTTGAAAAAATTATAATAAGGAAATATTCAACACTCCAAGAAGTTATAAGGGGGCATTATCGATAGCCTTCCTCTAATCGGTCCCACCAAGTAGGTGATCCCCACTTCAATCCACATTTCAACTTCCCGGATTATTTTATGCAAAAATGTAAAGTTTATCAAAATGGTGACTTGACTTCCATAAGCCTAAATATCGAACTACTCCACTAATGAGGACTAAACAAAAATGAGAATCAAAAGGTCTTTAAAAGGTTGTAACGTTAGGCTTGGGTTAGTGGGTTCCAACAAAAAGGATAGGAATCACAAAGTAAGAAAACTCGGTTTTCCTAATGCAAACGCTTAACGCCTAATCGAACTCCCACTTCTTCTTAACCACCAATTGAAATGTCTCGCTAATTCACCACCCTCGAAACTTTCATTTTTCTTATTCCCCGAAACCATAAATGCGTAAGCCTTGTAGTGTACGGGTGCTTTGTTACACCGAAGTTGCAGGCATCTTGCTAGGGCGCTTTTAAGGGCTGGGTTCCTGTTTCCAGGGTAGATATTTCCCTTAAACGAAAAATTATTAAATTTTTTTTTTTTTCAAACATAAAACAACAATTCAATTGAATTGAGGTGACTACCTTTTTCTTTTATTTTTATTTCTTTTCTTCTCCCAACCCCCCAAACTATTCTTTTTTTTGGCTTATTCATACAACTCTTTCGTTTGCATTAGGACCGATTCTCCTAAGGGTACGATAAAGTGTTTAGGTATAAGGATTGGACAATTTCGTATTTTCCAAGAAAAAAAGTAAAACAATAAAATTTAAAAACACTCAAATGGGTGACTATGGGAAATTAGTTTCATGGGTCGGCTAGAAAGGCTCAAACGCTTTCGAACAAATGCCTAAATCATCTTTTTCAACCATGTCTAATCCTAGAATTTCGCCTCAAGCATTTCTCTACTAGGTTCTAGAGTCCACCAACATGATCAAACCCTCGCCTAATCACATAAAATGAATTTCTAAGCATGCCGAAAAAATGAAAATGGTGGTTGAACCACTCAACAAACCTCAATCAAAATCCAAACTAAGAAACATAAACTTGAAGCAATGCTTAACATTTCTCAACAATAAAATTTCAACAACCCAATTCCTCATCAACGATTTGTACACTTCATCATCGGTAAACAAACAACTAAAATAAAAACAATAACTTTTTTTTTTTTTTCGCTTTAAGGTGTACGTGGCGTTGTTAAAACCGAGGTTCTTGCTGGCACGCTTAGGTGCTTTTTAAGGGCGGGCTATGGGTTTCACCAATATACCTTAAACTAGTTTTGATTTTTTTTTTTTTTTTTTTTTTTTTTTTTTTATAAACGGGTTTCAGGGGCCTTTAAGGTGGTACGTGGCGTTGTTAAACCAGAGGTCGCCAAGTACTGCTAAGGGTAAAAGCTTTTAAGGCAGGGATGGGTTTCACCTTAATATATCCTTTAAACTTCGGTTTTTTTTTTTTTCTATTTCCTACCCTCTAACTAAACATAACATTGTCCCCAATGTTTCATTATGCAAAAATCAGGAATAGAAAATACTAAAAACAACAAAGGTACGAAGAATCCTCCCCGGGTTAATTCGTGGAAGTGTCGCTCCACAATGAACACCCTGCTCGACTTTTCATCCCCCATAATCAAAAACAATTAAAATCGTGGGTGTCCCTTATGTTAGCAAAAAATTCACAACTAACTTGAAAATATTACATCCTAATCTCGGTCCCTTCAACAATCTACGAATTAAAAGCAACAACTAACAACTAAACAACTAAACAAAATCCAAAAACCAAAATAAAACCCGAGTTCAAAGTTTCAAATGGACACAAAATTAATTGAAAACAAAATAAAAACAAGAACAAAATCCAAAACAGTGCTCCTGGGTTCAATCTTGTTCTTCCTCGCCTCCTCTTCTTCCTTCCTTCATCCCTGAGTCCATCCACTCATCCGAGTTTCGCCGCCCATTGATATGCTTAAGTGTCAACGCTTGAGCTCTTTGAAGCTATTCGCCGCAGACTCACGCATCATCTCGCCTTTGCTCTACCATCCAATCCCCCGACGCCTCTTCATGTATTTCCCCATTAACCCCTATCATTTCCCATGCATCATCTGCTTCGTAAACCCTCCCGTGGAGCCGGGATGATGTGGCCCTAGCTTTTGTTCCCTCTCGCCTTTTGCTCTTGCCTCCCTTGCCTTACGCAGACCTTCGAACGGCAAGGTGTTTCTTGTAATATTCTCGAGTCTAGAATTGGGAGTAGCATGAATGCGTTGCTCCGTCCATCCCGAACCTTAACTCACCTTTAAGGCATAGGGTGTGATGAGATGCGGGAAACCGTAACTTCCTTGCCCCTGCCCCTTTTGCTTCTAGCTTTGATGTCATAAAAATCATGTCCCCACATCAATACTCTTCCCCTATGCAATCAGTAGAGCAAAGACGCCTTCTCGTGAGTCACGGGCTCTAGTGCGATTCCTGCATTAGGGGTTTCGCATAGATAAAGTATTGCCACAAATTTTGAGCCAATGGCACAATCAGTGCTCCCTTGAAAGGGTCTTTTTTTCTTCTTTCTTGACACGCCCTACTCGCACCCTGGCCTTTTGCAATAACGGAAGGATTAAGCCGTCATCAATCCGTGGTCTCTTGAATCGAACATACTATCATCGAGGATTTCGTGCAAAATGAAAGAAATCATTGATTTCCTTCCCCGTAAATGGCACTTCCTCCTCTACAAAAACAAAGGGCCTCTTCCTTACACTCCGGGAGATTGGCATAGAACCCTTTACTAGGGCCGCTCAATAGCCAACGGTCAAGCAGAGCTCGCAAAAACATGTCCCTAATGTCTCCTCTACCTCCACCTTAAAGGTTTGAGTAGCGGGTTAAACCGTGCTCCGAATAATCCTCCCCTTTATCTTTTCTTTTGAATTGTTCCGCCTCATACCTTTTTGTGGGCCTCATCATTTACAAACCTAGGTTGTCAACACTCTTCCCCTTACTCTTACTCTTGCCCTTGTATGGTTCAGCTTAACTTTCTGGAGTCCCTTGTTCACAACTTGACTTCAATCCACAAAAATTCACCCAAAAAAATTAGACCTAGTTATTCAACACAATTAAGTCAATCCCGCAAAACAACAAACACCTTCCAAAAATTCACACCACCCCCAACTTCGAATTTTCAATTAACACAAACACTCCAAAATTCAAAACCCACACTCCTAACAATTCAGGGGCTTAATGCACAAACTACTCTTCTTCAATCAAAATCACAACGCAATATCACCCAAATATTCTCAATTCAATCGCAATAAAATTCTCGATCTACGATTAGAAACTTGAAATTTTTTTCGATAAAAAGCTTTGGGGTTATTGAGATCTTACCAAAAATAAAGTAGTATTCGCCACCAATTGAACCGAATCAACCTAGATTGAAAAGCCCCAAATTTTTTAATTCAAAATTTTCGTTTTGAAATTTTCGCTTAAAATTGTTGTTGAAACGGGTTGTTTTGGTGTTTAGAACGCCATGGAGTAAGAAAATTGGTTGTAAAAGCACTAGGGAAGCAAAAGATTGAAGTTTGAAAAATTTTCTCTCAAGTGGACATGCAAGGCGTAGTGAAGAATGAAAAAAGAAAAGTGAGTATTTATAGAAAAACTTGCCGCCGCGCGAAGAAGAAACTTCACCGCGGCGATGTTCTTCATTCATGAACCCTGGGGGTTTTCTTCCCAGCCTTTCGCCGCGGCGAAGAAAAATTCTTTGCCGGGGCGAAAACTTCCCTAGGATAGAAGACTTTCTTCGCCCCGATGAAGAAAATTTCTTCGCCGCGGCGAAATGCCTTAGCCAAATTTTCACAAAATTAAATCACCTTCTTCGCCGCGGCTAAAATGTCCAGGAGCTAACTCTTATTTTCAGTTTTCTTCGCCGGCGCAAGAATGATTCGGCTTCTTTGCCGGGGTTTGGAACATTTTCATACCTTTTCTTCGGCTAACGACTTCACCTGAAACACCCAAAAACAAAAACATAAAAATTTATACAAACTCAAAATGAAATTAAACAAAATCGAACAACCAAAATGAAAAGCAAAAGTTAAAAACACTTGTTGTCTCCCAAGAAGCGCTTTTTGTTTATAGTCGGAAAAGCTCGACTTTCTCTCAATCCCTTCAAGTTGATGTCCACCTTGGATTGGGATGGATTTGCAAACTCATCACCCCATCAATGTATGGCTTCAATCTCCTCCTCCCATTAACTCGTGAATGTGCCTTTTATCTTCATGTGTCACCTCCACGCCTTCCCAGATGCGTAAATCCTCTTAATAGATGGAATGGTCCGACCATCTAGACTTTAAGTTTTCCGAAAAGCCCTAAGTCTAGAATTGAACAACAACACCTTCGTCCCAACTTCAAAAACCTTCGCATGGATGTGCTTGTCATGCCACCTTTTTGTCTTCTTTCTTTATAAATCCGGGCATTTTCATATGCTTCGAGACGAAACTCATCAAGTTCGCTCAAAGTCAAGATCCTCTTCCCTTCCCCAAATTGCCTTTTCAAGTCCATGTTCGGCTTCTTAACGGCCCAAAGACGCTTTATGTTCAAGTTCTATCTCAAGTGGCACGCCTTCCCAAAATCATCCTAAATGGCGACATACCAATAGGAGTCTTAAAGGCAGCTTTGATAAGCCCATAATGCATCATCCAAAGGCTTCCGTGATCAATCTTTCCTAGATGCATTAACCTCGCCTTTTCCAAAATCCCCTTGAGTTCTTTATTCGACGGTTCCACTTGCTCGCTCGTTTGTGGGTGGTATGGTGTTGCAACTCTATATGTCACTCCATATTTACTCAACAGTGCATCCATTTGCCTATTGCAAAAATGAGATCCTCCATCACTAATGATTGCCCGTGGTACCCCCAAACCTTGAGAAAATATTCTTCTCACAAATTTAATCACTACCCTAGCATCATTAGTCGGCAATGCTACTGTCTCAACCCACTTTGACACGTAATCCACCGCTACCAAGATAAATGTGTTCCCAAAAGAACTTGGGAAAGGACCTATAAAATCAATCCCCCACACATCAAAAAGCTCAACCACTAAGATATTGTTCAACGGCATCTCATCTCTTTGAAACACCTCCCATCCGTTGACATTGGTTACACTCTTGAATCATCCTTAAGGGAATCCTTGAAAGAGGGCCTGGCCAATAAAACCCCGATTGTAAAACCTTGGCCGCTGTTCTAGCCTCCCCCAAAATGGCCACCTACTTCCCTTCTCATGACAATGCCGTAGAATGTTTTCCATCTCCTCCTCCCCCGACACATCTCCGTATTATTTGATCAAAGACAATGTCAAGAAAGAAAAGGGTTCTTCCCAAAAATAGTACTTCAAATTCGAGAAGGGGAATTCTTTGTTGATATGTCATACCACTTGGGAGCACCCTGATGCCAAATAGTTTGCAAAATCCGCATACCATAGTGCTTCCTCCACTCTCATCAACTTCTCATCCAAAAATGTTTCGTAATTGGCAATTCCTATTCATTTCCTTGATTGGTCTTTCGATCCTTGACAAGTGATCCGCCACCACATTTTCTCGACCTCCTTTTTGTCCCGAATTTCCAACTCGAACTTCTTTGAAGTAGTAAAATCCATCTTATCAGTAAAGCCGGGTTTTGCTTCGCTTTGCCATAAAGTGCCCGATTGCTGAATGGTCCGTGTATACGATCACCTTTGCACCCTAACAAATAAGAACGAAACTTTTCAAAAGCAAAAACTACAAAGAACATTTTCTTTTTCGGGTTTGGGTGGTGTAATTCAATTGTGCATAACCCGGGAGTGTTTTGCTAGCATACTGAATTACATGTAACATTTTGTTTTTCCTCTCTCCTAAAACTACTCTAAAGCAAAAATCACTAGCATCACACATTAATTTGAAAGTAGTCCCTCAATCGGGAACTGCAATAATAGGCGATACTAATAATTTTTTTAGAGTTAGAAAAGCATGCATGCAATCATCATTAAAGTCAAAAACAACATCTTTATTGAACAAACTGCAAAGGGTTTAGAAATGTTAGAAAAAATCCTTGATGAAACGTCCTAGAAAACCCCCGCATGCCCCAAGAAACTTGGATCGCTTGACATTTGATGGTGGTGGGTAAGCCTTCCTCAATCACTCGCCTTGCTCGATCAACTTCTATTCCATCCTTCGAGATCCTATGCTCGAGCACTATTCCTTCTTGACCATGAAGTGACATTTCTCCCAGCTTAGCACCAAATTTGTCTCCCTTTACATCGCGCAAAACAAAAGAGAGATTAGTTAGACAAACTATCAAATGATGAACAAAACCGAGAAGTCATCCATGAAGACTTCTATAAACCGCTCCACCATGTCTCCAAAGATTGACATCATGCTCTTTGAATGTTCTGGGTGCATTGCATAACCCAAATGGCATCCTTCTAGAGCAAAGGTGCCATAAAAGGGGGCAAGGGGGTGAAGGTCGCTTTTCTCGATCCTCAAGAGCGATGGTAACTGATTATATTCCCGAATACCCATCCAGAAACGGTTAAGTAATAGGCATGTCCTACCAACCTCTCCAACATCCGATAAATGAAAGGGTAATGGAAAATGATCCTTCCTTGTCGCCTCATTCAATTTACGGTAATCAATGCATACTCTCCAAACCCATCACGTCCCTCGTGGTATTAACTGCTTACTCTCATTCCTTACCACCATAATACCTCCCCTTCTTCTAACCACTTGTACCGCTCACCCATGGGCTATCGGAAATCGGGTAAATAATCCCCACATCTAAGAGTTTCATCACCTCCTTTCTCACCACTTCCTTCATCGAAGGATTTAATTCCTCCGTGTGGGTTGCACCTAGCTTAAAATCATCCTCCATGAGTATCTTATGCATGCAAAATGATGGCGAGATGCCTCTAATGTCCGAGATGGTCCATCCAATTGCTAGTCTATGTTCCCTCTCAACACCCTAATCAATCGCTTCTTCCTCTAATGTACTCAAATCTGAACTAATAATCATCGGGAAGGTTTCGAGTCTCCAAGATAAGCATATTTGAGGTTGGAAGGTAAAGGTTTCAATTCAAGCTTTGGAGGTTCTTTTTTATTTTTCCTCCTTTGCCTTTTCTTTGTCAAAATCAAACTCCTCAAATTCTACATTCTTCGACCATCATCAATCGGTCAAGTGCTTCTAACATCCTAGTACAATCATTCCTCTCCGACTTCTTCTACCTCTACTGCTTTTTGACTTGGCTATACACGCTTCTAGAGGTAATCGTGGGGTGGGGTTTTCTTTCAATAGCCCATAACCAGCTTTATCCACCACATCGACACTAAAACATGAATCGATTCACCGAAACTTCATTGCCTCAAAACATTGAAAGTTACTATCTCATTCTTGAACCTCAACAAGAATCTCCCTCTTGCACATCGATCGTTGCTCCTCCCCGTGCAAGAATGGTCGGCCTAAATGAGAGGGAATTTCCTTATCCTCTTCCATGTCTAACACCACAAAATCACTGAAAAAATTATCTTCCCCACTTTTACCAAGACATCCTCCACTATCCCCCTCGGGGTGTTTTATTCGACCTATCCGCCTAATTATAACGACATGGTTGTTGGCTTTACTTCACCAATTCCCCAATCTCCCAAATGCAAAAGGGCATCAAATTAATGCTAGCTCCTAGATCACACAAAAACACGATGAAATGTAATATCTCCTATAATACAAGGAATAGTAAACTCCCCTGGATCTTTGAGCTTCTGGGGTAACTTCTTCCTGAGGATGGCACTACATTCTCCGTGAGCATCACCGTTTCTCATCTTCTAACTTTCTTTGTTCGATAAGATTTCCTTCAGAACTTCACATAACTTGGCATCTCGTAACGCATCCTGCAAAAGGAATGTTAATGTGCAATTTTTTAAAAATTTCAATAAACTTTTGAAAATGCTTATCCCGATTCTTTTTTTCTTCAATCTCGAGGAAAAGGCATGGGCCTCGGGTATGATGTGCCAACTCGTGGTATCTCTAGAAATGGAAATTTATCCTTCTTCTTTTGCCTTTCATCCTTTTAGTTTTTCTCATCCTCCAAACCACTTGCTTTCTTTTTTAGCTTCAACCTTTCCTTGTCAACTTCCTCCCTTCGCATTCTTTCCTTTCGCCTGCTCAACCTCTTCCAAAACCTGTCCCACTCCTCAACATAATGGCATTTGCTTGGTCACGTGGGTTAGTCACCGTGTTGCTTGGCGGTAGACCCCCTGCCTATCATTAAGTTTCTCACCCAATTGGCCCATCTATACCTCAAGATTCCGAATGGACGCCCTTGATTTCTTTGAATTGCCCCCTCGTCCCTCATTCATGAATCCCGTGGTTTCCTCGCATAAATTTTCCAAACATATCCTCCAACTTCGACACTCTTTTGATCTCCCTGTGATTAGTCACCCCCTGTTGGTTATTTGGAACGTCTTTGGGTTCCATTGAGTATTTTGTGCCCTTCCGATTTCCCAGCCAAGCCTATTTGGATGATTTCTCCATCCCGGGGTTGTAATGAGTACGGTTGTTTGGTTGTCTTTGATTTCCCTGCCAAGTAATTTACTTGCTCGTGATGAAGATGACGAAGCAAATGTGTTCCCAACTTGACACTCGCGCTCACATGGTTCCTCGCACAAAAATCACACGTTAGTCGAGGTGCTTGTATTGGAGTTTACTCGCATAGTTCCCAATCTTGCTAAGTGCCAGTGAGTCAACGAGATGGTCAGAAGGCATCAACTTCTTCATGAAGACCCAAGATTTCCTTGATGTTGCTCTCTCATTCGGGCTTCTTTTGATAATTGTTGCTTGCCAAAACCTCAAGCAACTCATAAGCCTCCTCCTCCGGTGTCTTATTCTCAAGGCCCTCCTCGCCGCATCCACCATAGTTTGCACATTACCCATCAACCTATTGTAGAATGTTTGGACTTGAAGCCAAACTGCAACCCATGGTGTGGACACTTCCTCATTAACTCCTTGTATCTCTCTCAAGCCTCATACAACTACTAATTTCTCTGTAGAAAATGATGTGATATCATTTCTCAATTTTGTTGGCTTAGTCAAGGAAAGAACTTGGTAAGGAATTTCATGGTTAGCTCATTCCAAGTTGTTATTGTTCGACTGGGCAATGCCATTAACCACCCATTTGCTTTATCTCCCAATGAGAATGGGAACAATCTCAGCCCTTAATAGCATCATCCGATACTCTATTTGACTTGAAGGTGTCACAAATTTCTAAGAAATTTGCAATATGCCTGATTCGGGTCCCTTCCTTCAAATCTCCATTAAATTCCTTAACCGATCCACTGATCATCCGAATGATTGCCACCTTGATTTCAAAGTTGTTTGCTTGCACCGTAGGTCTAGTAATACCGACCCTACTACCATTCACGTGAACGAAATTCCCTCGTCCTCGTTTTCTCCGGTTCACCATTTCCCAACAACTATTTCTTCCGCTTCCACCAACAAACCCTCTTTCTTTCTTTCTCTCTCAGCCTCGCTGCCTAATGGTTCTCTAAGCTTAAGATCAAACAGAACCATCCAGTTGACGTTCCTCGCTTCTTCGCATAAACTGCACGAACAAAAGTGAAGGAAAGTGAGATCACAAACCAATTGAAAAATTAAAAAAAAAAAACAAAAATTAAAAACTCCAATCTAGCTAACTATAGAAAGACTCAATGTTAACTTAAAACAATCCCCGGCAACGGCGCCAAAAACTTGATGCGTGTTTCTACAACATGCAATATGTAAAGCAAGTATACTAATCGCACAAGTAATAAAATGATGAGCAAATTATCGCTCCCACGAGGATTGTTAGCTAGCACTAAGTTCTACTAATGTTATCAAGTTGAAGCAAGCGACTTCTTTAGATTGATGGGAGCTAATTGCAATTAAACTTAACAATAAATTTTAAACTAAAATTTAACTAAGAATGCAATATTAAAACACGGATAATCAATTCAAGTAAAATAGGTAGGGTTTTGACTTCATTTGGATTTTATGGGTTAAACCTAACAATTAAACTACAATCACATTCATACGCAATGGTTGTAAATCGAACTCACTAAGATGTTAACATACCCTCTCGGGCTATGTTTTCTTATTAATCCTTATTAACCTTCTGCATCCAACAATTTGAAGATTAACAATTCCCGAACTCATTAAGCAAAAAGAATCCTAAAATGATTTCATTAATTCCTTGAATCTATCTCTAGCATCCAATATTATAATGGTGATTACCTTCAATAAGCATAACATGACTCATTTCTCAATCTCATCATGTTCATCACAATATCCATTAAAACTCGTAGTAAACACACAACCAAAGCATTCTCATATGAAAATAAAACAATCAAACACTTAACCTATTAAAATCCAAACTACAATTAAAACCCTAACCCAAAAAATGGTTAGTTTATAGCTAAATTAACAATACAAAAACGAAAAAACAAATAATCAAGTTCAACATAATGAAACCGAGATAAAAGATAAGAAATCTCCCCAAAAAGATGAATCCCTTAGTTAGAATCGACCTTCACCCTTGTTACAATCCAAAAATTGCATCAAAACTCCTCCTAAGAAATTGTAAAAGCCGTTTAACCTAAAAACGAAGACCCTTGGACAAAAGGCTTAGTTTTCCTTTTTATACCTTGCCCCAAAACACGCACAAAATGAAACTATGCGTTTAACAAAACTGCAAATAATGAACGTCGCCGCGGGCGAAGAAGAATTCTTCCGCCGCGCAAGAGTGAAGAAAGAAACAGATCTAGCGTTCTGGCGGATTCGGCTGGGGCGGCCCAAGGAAAAATCTTCACCGGGGTGAAGCTTTTTGACGAGTTCTGAAATTACAGAACTACCACTCTGCTTGCTTCTTCGATTCCTTCTTCGATTTTCGATGCTCTCCCTTTGGAACAAGCCTCATCGTGCTTTATCTTGCTTCCCGAACTCTCCTAACTTCCGAGATCCGCTAACTTTTGAGTCAAAACTTCCAATTTTGTCCTTATTTGTATAAATTGTCCATTTTAACCCGAAACCAAACAGTTAATGTAAAGAATTAAACAACAATTCAGGTCAAAATGCACTACAAAGTACTTGAAATCCGAATAAAAAGACAAAAGAAAACTGTATAATCCACGGATTATCAATCGCTCCTCAACACGTAAATCCCTGCATACTAATTGGAGAAACCTCGCCCCTTGCCCTTATCCATGCATCCGCGAAGCCTCAAGCCGTACTTTCGCCACTCCCATTATTGTAATCACCTCCTTCCCATTCAAGAAGATACTGCACAAACCAGAACTATCAGGCCGACTCATGCAATGGATAGTAGAGCTTAGTGAGTTCGATATAGCCTACCAATCTCGCACCGCCGTCAAGTCCCAGGCACTAGCAGACTTCATTGCCGACTTCACACAAAGCGCCACCACCAAGGCTGAAAGAGAGTTTCTATGCATGAACCCGGCGCACCACCCTCAAAGTGGACTCTCCTAGTAGACGGATCGAGTAATGTCAATGGAAGCGGACTTGAAATAGTACTGATCGCACCAGAGGGAGACATCATCCAACGAGCAATCTAGTGTGGGTTCAAGTGCACGAATAACGAGGCCGAATATGAAGCCCTCCTAGCTGGACTTTCCTTAGCCAGAGAAATTGGAGCCAAGAGACTAGAAGTGAAGTCCGATTCCCAACTCATAGTCAATCAACTACAAGGCACGTATCAAGCACGCGATTCAAAGATGACATCCTATTTGAGCATGGTCAAAGAGTTGCAGGCCAAATTCGAAGGGTTCTCAATCGTACAGGTCCCCAGAGCTGAGAACTACCATGCCGATGCCCTCGCCAACCTTGGCCTCAAGACTCCCATGTTCTTCCCCACTATCCATTCCCCTCTTATTCATGCAAAGGCAGCCAACTCGGAAGGAACCAACCACCGAACAAGTCTCCCCATAGAAGCCATGGGTGTTGAACAAGCCGATCTCCGGATGACCCCCGATAATAAGATGCCTGAAAGATGATGAGCTCCCGGCTGACAAGAACGAAGCACGCCGACTGAAAGCAAGAGCCGCCAGATTCACCATACATGAGGGCCTCCCCGTAAAAGTCATTCTCGCCCTTATCTCAAATGCATAAGCCCTGGTAAGAAGCCCAAAGTGTTCTAGCCGAACTCCATGAAGGCAAATGCAGCAACCACGCAGGGGGGGGGAGCAGTCTTGCACACCGGGTGATCACCGTTGGATACTACTGGCTGACCATACGCACCAATTTGACCGCTTACACGAAGAAGTGCGACAGCTGTCAAAGGTTTGCCCACATCTCACACCTCCCACCGTAATCCACTCCATTCCATTCTCACACCTTGGCCATTCATGGAAGTGGGAATAGACATTCTGGGAAAAGCTACCTACTACACCGGGCAACGAAGTCTTCATGTTCCGGTCAGACAGATACTTCACCAAGTGGATCGGCCGGAAGCCTCGTGACAAGTCGAGACCGAGAGGGAAAAGCCTTCTATCCTGGAAAAAATGTAATCTGTAGGTTTAGAATACCGAAGGAGATTGTCACCGATAATGGATCCCAGTTCATTAGTTCAGGCTTCAGGGAATTCTGTGACATATGGGGAATAAAGTTGAGCTTCTCAACACCCCGCAACCCCCTAGTCTAACGGCCAAAGCCGAGTCATCAAACAAGACCATCATACGTATATTGAAGAAACGATTGCAGAAAGCTAAGGGCGCATGGGCAGACGAGCTACCCGAAGTCCTCTGGTCACACCGAACCAAACCACGGCTTGATCATCAACTGGTGAAACCTCTCTCCCCGACATACGACTCAAAGCGCCTATTCCACCAAGGTATCAACCGGCCCACCTGTGCCCAATGGCTTGACGAGGAATCAAACAAGGGGCCACAACCTTTGCCGTAATCCTAGACACTGTGGGACGAAGCTACGGAACGGCGAGCATTCCAGCCAACGCAGCTTACAAAGAATAAAGCCGCTCCCGACATTATAACCGCAACGTGAGGATCCATACTTTCAAGATAGGTGACTAGGTCCTCCGCAAGGTCTTCCAAAACACCAAGGAGATCAACTATGGCAAACTCGGTCCCACATGGGAAGGTCCCTACAAGATAATCAAAGCACAGGAAGGGTGCCTACAAACCTGCATCTCCCCCGAGGCAAAGACATCAACAACGCTTGGAATGCCATTCACCTCAAACGCTACTACCACTAGGTGAACTTTATTTTTCTTTTTTTTCATTAAAAAAAAAAAAAAAGGATGAGTGGGCCTGTCCACCTCCTCTTAGACAGTTGGCTTCATGGACAAATATTTAATGAAGTACTATTCATAAGTTTTTCGTCCAAACCGAATTCCTGGCCGATGAATTATGGACACCCCTCAAATCGCCTCCGCCCGATAAACGTACATACACCTTCAAATCGGCCTGTTCGATAAACATACGTACACCTTTGGATTGGCCACATCGATAAACGTACGGACACCTTCAAATTGGCTTGCCCGATAAACGTACGGACACCTTCGGATCGGCCATGCCTATAAACGTACAGACACCTTCAAATCGGCCTGCCGAATAAACGTATGGACACCCTTCAAATCGCCTACTCGATAAACGCATATACACCTTCGGATCGGCCATGCCGATAAACGTACAGACACTTTCAAATCGGCCTGCCTGATAAACATACGTATACCTTCGAGTCGGCCTTGCTCGATAAACGTACTGACACCTTCAAATCGGCCCTGCCCGATAAATGTACGTACACCTTCGAATCGACCCTAATCGATTTACAATGACATCCTCGGATCGACCCTTCCCGATTCACGAGTTACACCTTCGTATTGGCGCCACTCGATCTACGAAACTCAGCACGACTTATGATTCACACCACCCAGTCGGCCTGATCCGACCCAAGAAATCAACTCCAGTTTGACTTCGTTCATCCATGAGAATGTACACTCGGTCGACCAGACCAAATGAATGGTCTTCACACTAGTGACAAGCAAAACACTAATCCAGCCCAACAGAAGGCCTACATGCCTTCGCCACTGGGCCACTCTAAAGTAACATACACGACGTAGTGCACCTATAAGTAAAGAAACAACAGTTCATTCATCCAAGGAGACAACATCAGAAGTCAAAATGGTCAAATGTTACATATATAACATCAAACGGCCCAGTTCAGAATACAAAAAAAAATGGCACACACGCTGCATAAAAAGTGGCATCGAGGGCCCCAAAACACATAAATAAAGAAAAAAGCTAAGTATCCTTAGCACGAGCTTCATCCCCCATCGCTGAATCGGTCACCATATCCGCACGCCAGCTCGGCCCGGTGGCCGTATCATCAACACTGATAGGCCTCGGGCCGGCCGAGGTCGCATCCTCGTTGTCCCGTCCCCTCTCTGATGACTACCTCTTTCGTCCAGTAACTCCTGCATGAGTAAGATGTCTTCATCTAGATCCCAATGAGAGATCCGTCCTTCTTTGAACTCCTGCATGAGCTCACCTTGGGCCTTAATGATAGCATTATCAGCAATAGAGATGCACTGCTCCCTGAGAGACTCGACCTCTGCGGTTTTCTTGGCCAACTCATGCCTCAGTCTCTCGATCTCATGCTCTATATCCCTCAGACGATGCTGAAACTCTTGCTCGGCCTTCTGGGCTGCCATCTCCTTTTGCCACAGGCTGGTGTTGGCCTTGGACACATCCTGTATACGTTTCTCCTGTGCCACAACAGACTTCCTCAGGTGAAGACTGCTAGTGAGTACCTGCACAACAAAACATTGCAATCAGAAAAAGATTCAGAAACAAAAATCATCAAACTCTACTGTAATACTCCAACGGGCGCGAGCTACCCCTCAATCACCGTAAGCAACGCACCCATCTGGTTGGCCGCCGCGCCGTCCACCGGGAACAAAAATGAGCTCGCCAACTTACTCATGGTAGTTGCATCGAGTAAGTCGACGCATTAGCCGAATCGTGATGGTAATCATTCCGGCCTTTTCATCCACAACCGTGGTCCTCCGGGATGACCTGCCCGCACAAGGCTACGACTCAATGGCCGCCGACTCGTGGCGCCACTAACACATCATCTGCTCCCTCTCTCCTTCCCCTCTAAAGGACTCCCTCCTACTCTTCTCGCGCGGCCGGGCGATAGATTCGCCGTCGGGACGGTCCAACTTCTTCATCGACCGCAAGTGCAAACTCTAACGGAAGCAATGGTTCAAACTGACTCACCAAAAATGATATGGTTGCAAGATTGACTAAGCACATCCCAAGTCCGTCAGCGAGGGGAAGGGAGTACCTCCTCTGACGCTCTACTCCGCCCAAAGAATGCCGGGTCCTCGTTGGACTCGCTAGCACTACTCGCCAATCCCTCGCTCTAATGGGATGGCTAACACTTTCTGTCGATACGCCCAAGCCTGCTCCGCCCTCCCGTGTACTCGATTGAACTCAAGCTCGCAAAACAAAAAACACAATCAAGATTTAGTAATCAAAAGTATGAAAGAAACAACTAAGCTCTCACCAATAGTCACCAAACCCGATCAGATCTCGCCCTGCCTCTCTCTCCAAATACACTTGACCCTCGTAAAGAAATATCGGTCCTTTCCACTTATCACTGACCATAGTCGGTCACCAAGTGAGACCGATCATGCCTCAAGTTCAACAAGTAACGACCCTTCTCTTTATCGTTCCTCTTCAAGAAGTAGGAGTACAAGAGCAGTGCCTCCCGAACCTCACTTGGTTCCGAACACAAAGGTCTTCCAAAGCCATTAGCGGGGCCTCCAAGCATTCAAGATAAGCCGAGACGGGCGGCAATCATGAAGGTGGTTCAAGACCTCCCTGCACGAGGCGAGCAATGTGCAACCTCAACCCGTCATGAAACCACTTCTTGTAAACACTGATCTAGTCCTTTGCCTCCCAATCAACCCGCCCGTATGACCGCAGCATCCAGATATCAACAGAACTTGGAATGTGATACAAGGTCCGAATGCGCCACACCTCACTATCTTTCAAGACGGGCAGGTGTAATCTCCCTAGTCAAAAACCCTCGTCGCCTCGTGGCTCTGGGCTTCTTCCAGAGCCACTAAGAAGATGGACTATTAACTCTTTGGAGTCTTCCCTCCCCTCCCTCCCATGCCTGCCTCCCGAGTCACCTAACCCACCTCACCCCTCCGACCCTCGGGAGTGGCTATACTAACTCCAAACAAGATGCCCCACCGAACGCCCTCGTGCATCATCACTATAGTCGGGGCATGCTCATACTCATCCCCTAAGTCTGCCACAATCCCGCTCGAACTAGCCGATTCAGAATCTGACATGTTGGCTTGATTGCCCAACCCAACAGATCGATCCAAGCCTCGCTCCTTCCTGCCAAAAATGCTAAGTGTCAACCACCCAACCCGAGACACCGACCTATCAAGATCAGAAACAGAGTCACTATCCGCCCTCGCACCGGGCTCACCTACCCGAAGAAGTTTAACCTAAACCTTGGTCGACCGACCCGGCTCTAGTTTCTAACCTTCCTTGGCTTGCCCTAGGTGACCGACCCAGCCAATCCCTGATCAAGGTATTCCCTCACTCGCCCTGGGTGACCGACCCCGCCAATCCCTGATCAAGGTATCCACTGCTCACCCTGGGCGACCAACTGGTCCCTAAGGTCAACTTAATATTACTCGCCCCTTTACTCCACCGATCGTGCAACTCGATCCACCCGCTCTGGATGATCCAATCCGACTCTACACTCCACTCCGCTCACCTTTCCCCACTCGGGTAGGGACGGATTGGACCACCTAACCCCTTACAACTCCAAGACGGCACCTTGTTCAATCAGGCAGACTGACCGAATGAACATACGTCTAACTTGACTTCGCCCTCCAAAATACCGTCCAAAACATCCGAAGAAGGCCCAAAAAATTAGTCAAGACGCCGGAAACCCATCGGAAATACCAAAATTCATGCCTATTCCAGAAATCTATACTCTGAACTCCTAAAAAATCCGTCGAAATTACCCGAGAGCTCAAGAACTTCAATTTATCTTCCAAAAACACAACAAAATCTACCAAAATAAACAAAGAAACGCAGAAACATCACGAAAACAAAAAATTTACCATGAAAGGAGCCAAAGTCTACCGAAAGAAGCTGCCGTCGCGAAAATGAAACCAAAAACGTAGAAGAAAAAAATCTTTTTTCTGAACAAAAACGGAGGAAAACTGCAAATGGGAGACGAACGGCCTGTTCACTCGTTTTTAAAAGAAAAACTGACAGGATGAAACACTTGGCAACCCACGATTGGCTATGGGTCAGAGCGCCTTTTTGTTTTCCCCGCCTCAAAAACCAGGATCTGATCTTCGCCGAACACGTGGCAAACATCCATAGCGCCTAGGAAACCGCAACGACAAGGAAGCTTGAATCGATCTCCCAGATCTGCCGACCGAGTCAACACGCCCCCATCAGAGGACTCTACATACCCCCACAAATCACATGTTCAAGAGGCCTCCCCAACTGATCTATCGACCGGGATGATCCAACAGCTAGCTCGCCCGCCCTGCCCTCCTTCGTGGCGGATGAGTGGACAACCAATGTCAGAGCTCGCATACATCCACTTGGTCGCACACTCCTCCTAACCGACTTAGCATTCGACTCCTAAAGGCCCTTAAAATGTCTTGTTGCCCTTCTCCGGCCTGTAGGAGGGCCTCCGGTCCGACCCTAACCGACGCCTTGGAACGGCCCGTTTCGAGCCATCTTCAAGACAAAGAGATCTCGCCCGTTCGTCCTTCCGTATCGGACGAATGAACAACTTTTGGTCAAAGTTCTATCTCATCCACTCAAATCGCCCACGCTTACCGACCGAGCGAACATTTTGAGATTAATAACTTTTCTACCTCACTCGACCAGGCATGCCGAGCGATCGGGCGTACCGAATGAAGCGCCTACGCTCCAAAGCCTGCTTCTCTGACCCTTCAGTCCTTCATACCGATCGGGCACAGCACTCTAATGATGGTATACTCCAGATCGGCAATGGATACCGAACGACCCCAGAACAAAAATCACTTGCAGGATCAACTACACTAATAACTGGTCATCCCTGAAGAATGACCGAGTGCTCATCGATCGCTTCCTACTCTCTGACTTAAGAAACTCTTAACTCAGAGAGTGGGGGGCAAACTGTTAGGGCCAAAAATCATCATTGGCCCAAATAGGCAAACAGGCCCAAACATTGAAGCAGAAGCTAGGCCCAATCCCGATATGACCCAACCGGATTAAACCCATTCGGTACAAGATACAGTCGGCCCAAACCACGTGGGCACGAGCCTCCTAATCCCAGTCCATTTCCTAGGTCTATGGGCGAATCCAGAGCCCACGAACCCCCTCGGGGAATACTCTCTACTCCCCGATCGAATCACTTTCCTATCCGACACCGGTAAGGCGGGCTTACCACGACCCAAATTCTGCTAGGGTTTGCATCAGAGTCATGCTAGGACTCCTACTTCTACCAGGATTGGGAGACCAGATAGTCACTATATAAGCAAAGGCCAGCCATCTCACAAGGGAGATCACATTACACCTTCACACCCGAAGCTCCTACTTGAGAGCTTTACATCACCGCCGTAGTCGCGATCCCCAACTAGACTTCCAAGAATTCTCTATTCCCATCCCCTCACTATATTAGCCTTTCTCGCTTTGCCGACTTCAGGCCGGAGTTGCCTATGGAAACACCACCCCTTAGTTTCCTGTCTCGCGCGTGTTTCTTTCACGTGTGCGTGCGCCGGATCGCCTGGTGGCCTCAACCTCACGAGATCAGACCCCCCCTTCCGTACAAGTAGATTTTTATGTCTACACCAGGCTGTTTTGATGGGAAGGTTAAGGGTTGATACTGAGTAGCTAGATGATGTAACGTGCACAACTGAATCTATGTCGCCACTGCAAAACATAATCACATTATATTGTTAGAAACCTTCAATAAATTTATATATATTTCGGCTGTTTGTTATAAATGTTTTCAGTTAAAATGTATAATTATTCTGAAGTACTCCCATATATTTAGTCTATTCAATTGGTTAACTTGATTGTTGTGCAACTATACTTGCCTGCATATCCAGACTCTTATTCCGCTAGCCATAATATCCTCTATGATGGGTAGGACAGTAGAGGGTCTATCATTCCAAAGAAGCTCTCTGAAAAAAATTAATGTTTAATTAGTAGCAATAATTTATTCAAACTATTTCATAATATCTGAGTATTAATTTAGAAACCGTACTTAATGTTGAGTACGTGTAACCTTCCCATTCTGAGTGATTTGCGTGAAGAGCAGTTTGAACCTCTGGAATATTTAATGCACATACTCGTCTGCGCATGGATCAAAGTTGTTCACCTGCTTAATCATTATTTGTAGATTAATCTCTATAACAGCTTATATGTACAAAATTTTAAAGGTAGCGCTCATTATTCTTGGATCTGTTATGGTTAGTTAGAAATATTTAACTATGGTTGACTTAACCATAGTTACTACAGATTGTATATAATTGTAATAAGAGGAATGCTAGTCTTACAAAGATGCATACACAGAGTGGCATATAAAGATAAATCCTACCCTTGAAAGAAGGGAAAAAGAGAGAGAGAAAAAGACAATCATGAAGATTAAGGGTAGGATTTGTCTTTGTATACCCCTCTTTGTATGCATCTTTGTAAGGCTAGCATTTCTCTTATAATAAACACTTGTATAGTTACTTCTTTGAGCTGAATAATAAAATTCACTTTACTCTCTCTGAAATGAACTCGATCATGGTATCAAAGCAGTGTTTTAAACTGCGAAATTAACTTCGATCGAAGAATAAGTTTCATTGTGATGTTTGTCCCTTAGCTAAACAAACTAGATTACCATTTGTTTTAAGTGAAACAACCACATCACACGTTTTTGAATTGCTACATTTAGATGTTTGGGGCCTTATAAAATTGCAACCTAGGGTAATGCAAGGTTTTTCCTTACTATTGTTGATTTTACTCAGATAACTTGACTCTTTTTTATGCAATTCAAGTCTGATGTATTTCAAACCTTAAAAAAACTTTTTGCACATGGTCCAAAATCAATACAGTCAAACATCTAAATATATTATAACTGACAGTGGCTTGGAAATTTTCAACAAGCAATGTCATGATTTGTTGTCTAGCTTAGGCATTATACATCAAAGCACTTGTGTCTGCACTCCACAGCAAAATAGAGTGGTAAAACGCAAGCATAGACACATTCTTAACATAGCTAGAGCTTTTAAGTTTCAATCTCATATTCCAGATTACTTGTGGGGCTATGCAGTCAAAGCAGCTATCTATATTATCAATAGACTGCCTACCAAAGTTCTACATGGTTTTTCACCTTCTGAAAAATTTTATGGTCATAAGCCTAAGTTAGATCATTTGAAAGTTTTTGGCTGTTTGGCATATGCTACAAATTTGCCTATCTAGGATAAGTTTACTCCAAGGTCCATTCCTTGTGTATTTCTTGGCTATTCCTCTACTAAGAAATGATATATATTGTATGATTTGCACTCCAAAACAGTATGTGTCAATCGAGATGTTATATTTCATGAGCATATTTTTCTTTTTCTTTTACATCAATCCACTAAACCTCCATTTCTTCTTAAAAATTTCATGGAAGAAGAATTAAATACATCCTTTGATTCCATTTTGCCTACTACTTCTACAAATGATCTTCATGAGACAAAACCAACTATACCTAGTTCTTCAGCTTCCCATTCACTTTCTTCTATGCCTAATGCACCCTTACCTTCTCACATCCAAATTAGAAAGTCCAGCAAACCCACTAAACCTCCCATTTGGGACCACTGATTTTTTGTTTCCCACTTTGTCCAAATCAAATCAGACCTCTACTATCAAATATCATATACACAATTACATTGCCTATTACCAATCTTTCTTCTACCTAGCAAAAGTGTATGTCCAGTATTTCTGCTCTAACTGACCCCACATCTTTTACCCAAGCATCCAAAGATCCAAATTGGATTGCAGCTATGCAACAAGAAATTCAAGCCTTGGAAAGAAATGGGACCTGGTCTCTAGTTCCCTGCCTCCTGGTAAGACTCCAAAATGGGTGTATAAGCTTAAGTATAATGTCCATGGGACTTTGGAAAGGTATAAGGCTAGATTAGTGGCCAAAGGGTTTACCCAGCAGGTTGGTATCGATTATGAGGAGACATTTTCTCTTGTAGTGAAGAGAGTGACAGTGAGGTTGGTCTTGGCCATTACATTCATGAAAGATTGACCTCTTTTTCATTTAGATGTTGACAATGCATTCTTGCAAAGAGATCTTCAAGAGGAAATATATATGAATTTACCACAAGGTTTCTCAAATCAACATGACAAGCCTTTAGTTTGTAAGCTTCACAAGTCCTTATATGGCATGAAATAGGCCTCCAAGGCTTGGAATAATAAGCTCACCAATGCCTTGTTGATAGGTGGTTTCCAACAATCCCCATCAGATCACTCTTTCTTTTTTAAGAAACATAATGGACACATTGTTATGTTATTTGTGTATGTTGATGACTTGGTCATTACTGGCAGTGACAGTTCCATGATTCAAGATACTAAAGGTCTCTTGCATTCTCATTTCAAGCTAAAGGACTTAGGTTCTCTTAGATATTTTTTAGGTTTTGAAGTTGCTAGATCCTTTAAAGGTATAAGTCTATGTCAAAAGAAATATGCTTTGGAGTTGATAGCTAATTTTGGATTAGCTGTTGCCAAGCCAGCCTTGGTTCCTCTTGATCCTCAACTAAAACTCACTTATGTGGAGTATGATCAAGCCTTTCTTGGCCAGAAAGATCCAATCTTAGTTGATCCCTTGGTATATCAGAAATTGGTTGGAAAGTTGCTCTATTTGTGTCTCACTAGACCTAATCTCAATTTTGCAGTAAACCTACTCAGCCAATTTATGCACCAACCTAAGCAATCACATCTCAATGCTACCCTTAAGATTGTCAGATATGTGAAAGGGTCTTCAGGTTTGGGTTTGTTTTTCCCAACTCATGACTCCTTACATCTTCAAGCAGTTTGTGACTCTGATTAGACTTCTTGCCTTATGACTTGTAAATCTGTGACTAGTTTCTACATTTTCTTGGGAAGTTCTTTACTATCCTGGAAATCTAAACATCAAGTTACAATTTCTCGATCATCTTCTGAAGCTGAATACCGTGCCATGGCATCCATAGTTTGTGAAATTATTTGGCTTACTCAACTCCTGCATGATCTTGGTTTTTCACTCTAGCTGCCCATTCCTCTTGCATGTGACAATCAATTAACCATTCACATTGCTTTCAATCCTATGTTCCATGAACGTATGAAGCATATTGACATTGATTGCCACATCGTTCGTACAAAGATTAAGGAGGGTTTGGTGCATCTTGTCCATGTTCCCACACAAGAGCAGCCTGCTGATTTATTTACTAAGGTTGTTCATACTTCTCTTCATCGCCCATTTATTGTCCAAGTTGGGGGTGCTTGATATTCATCACCCACCAACTTGAGGGGTGTCTTGGATTATTAGGATTATTAGTTTTATAGTTAGTTAATTGCGGTTATGGTTAGCTAGAAATATTTAACTATGGTTGACCATAGTTACTGCAGATTGTATATAATCGTAATAAACACTTGTACAGTTACTTCTTTGAGCTGAATAAATAATAAAGTTCACTTTACTCTCTCTGAAATGAACTCGATCAATTATGGCCCCATAATTACATATATATGATTTATTGTACCATTGAGGTTTCGTTCAAAAACAATTAAACATACTAATTCATTTTTTTTTTTTCAATTTTTATGGCTGAGAAGAATACTTACTGAACCATTGGAGTTGTTCTCTTGAGCATCATATGCATGGACACTGCCGCAAAGTGGGGCATAAATGTTGTAATGATCTATAATTCCCATCTCATACCCTGCTGTGCTTAAAAACTGTCCGCATTTTTCCGAACAAGTTTCATTCACAAAGTCACCATATTTGGAAATGCCTTTGTAGGTTTCATCTGCCATTAAAGCGTGAGTCCATGCGTAGTCAATATTTCCCATTAAGTCTGTAACATCGTTAAGCACTCCGTTACCAATCTGAAATAATATTTATTTCCATTCAAAATAAGTTACTCACGAATATTTAATTCAAGGATCTGAAAAAATCAATTACATCTCAAAATAAGGGGTTTAGATATATATAGTCAACTCAATAATCTAAATTTTCCAAAATATACAAGTTTTATTTAAAGGACAAATTGAGCCATAAAATCTAGTATCCTCTTAATGAAATAACAAATGATGTGTTCATAATATATAACATTAGATTATGCTGGACTATACTCAGTATGGTTTAATGGTCTAATTAAACCATATAGACCATGTCGGATAGTGCTAAAATTATAGTTTAGTGTAATCTGACTATTTTTGTTATTATAATTTTTTATTAAGACAATTAGGTTACATAATGTGATTTAACGACTAAATCTGTCTTTTAAGCATGATATTGACATTTTGGAAATTAAAAAATTGTAAAGATGATTATATGGAGGAATTAATCTCTCTCAAAACAAATAACATATGTAACGCAATTTCTTTGAGATTGATAACAGTTTGATTTGAGTATTTGTTGTGGAGCATAATCTCATTTGAAAGCTGAGGCACGTAATGACCGGCTTAGCTCTCCCCGGTTATGAAAAAATCTCTTGATTTATATTGAGGGAACCTTTCGAGCCAGTTGATAAGAAAAGTATAGGCATCGGCTGCAGTAGCATTATCACCTGAGAGATTATAGTCTGAAGTTGTATTCGAATATGAAAAGCCTACTCCAGCTGGAGACTCCAAGAAGATCACGTTTGCCACTGACATTGTTTGAAAACATTCATTGCAAGTATTATGATTGGGAAGAAAAATAAACTAAGAAATTATCAATGAGTGGTAGATTTGCTCACCATTGTTCCATGCATAGTCATTTTGAAATAGTGTTTTGCCATCACTATTTACTCTAAGATAGGAACATCCAGGTCCTTAAAATATCATAAATAGTTTAACTTTATTACTTTAACAGCTAATTTTTTAGTCGGTTCAAAAGATAGGAAAAATTTAAGATAAGAAAATGAAAGGAGAGGAAATAATAATTAAAATTTGATGATTATGATAACATTAATACATTTATTAATTGTAAATGATGATGAATAATGCCCATTCTAAACACATAAACTAATGTACTTATGTTTGAGTAAACCAATAAAATATTGATGTTACATGTTACCAACTGTATATGTATATGAATTCCGATGGACATAGTTTATAGAGACTATTGTTAATTTATTAATTACCTCCATTGAGCCACAAAACCAAAGGATTCGTTGAAGAATTTTCAGGTGACTCAACAAAATAGAAAAACAATGCTCTTCCGGCCTGAGGATCAACCGTCACATAACCTGAGTACTGGTTAAAGTTTAAACCATTACGTTGGCCAGGCAATGTAGTAATCTTGTCCAGTTCCACTGAACCATCTTGAGTCCCAATATACACGGGAATATACTCTTGTTTCACATTTGATTCCCCTACAGAATTTCCCAGAAAAGAGTTTCTCCATCTTTTAGACTTAATGAGCCTTCGAAGATTATCACCCTGATTGGATTCAATAAAGTTAAGTGATGCCAAAAGGCAGAACGAAAGGAATGCTAATTTAACAAGGGATTAAATTATATTTCTTTGTATCTAATATTGATACATGGACCTATATTTCCTACATGTTGTAGGGTGGCATTGTTTAATTTACTTGGAATCTTCACCAAACTAAATATATGTGTGTAATGTCAGCTAATACATATTGAGAGAGAACATTCGCAAAGTATAAAGAAGAAATAAAAAAATTGTTTTTTCCTCTTAAAAAATCCCTTTGTCTAGTTATGATTGTAATTTTTTTTTTATCATCCAACAAACTTTACCACTTAAATGTTTATTTTTAATTAATTAACAAATTATATCAATGATTAAGTAGAGGAAAGAGAAAACAAATGTATAAATTAATGAAAAAGGGGAAATTAGGCTACATAACCAAATTTGGTGGGTGTTAAAAAGCAAAATATATATTAAACAAGTTAGAAATTTCCTTCCATGTTAGCCATGCAATTTCAATAATTTAAATACTACCCTATTAGCCATAAAACTTCAATAATGAAAATCCTACCCTTATTGAAGAAAATAAGGATGTATTATTTTGCGAATACATTGTGCTTTGACAAAAAAATAAATAAATAAATTGAAAATAATTAATAAAATGAAAAAGTCTTCGGTATGTTTTTTTTCTTCTAAAAACACGAAATTGAAAAATTAAAATAATGAATCCTATAACCTACATGCGCAATCCTGTTATGAAAATCTTGATTGAAATGAATTATTTGTTTTATATGAATGTGAAATTTTTATCTACAAAAGAGAGACAACACGCGTGTTTAATATGTTCATCATCTATAAAAACCAATGTTTTAAAACCCGACCCAACTTGACCCGACCATTTCACCCAATTCGACTAGGAACCGGCCACTGAGTTGGACTAGGCCGGCATAAAACCCAAGGATATGAATTCACCTGGTATGACCTGTGGTTTGGCCAAGGTTCCTGCAGCAACTCGCCGGTCTAACCGGTTTAGGGGCAAAACCGGATCAACTCTTACCCCCGGTTATTAATTCCTAAAATGCAATTTCTTTTACCCATTTTTTCATTCTATCGAGCCCTAACCCATATATTCTCTCTTGCATTGCCGATTTCTTCATTTCGTCTCAGTCGTCGTCCACTCTCTGTTTATAAATTCTCTTGCGAACCATTATCAACTCTCAAACTCAGTTCAGTTTCAGTTTCAGTTTCCAGAAGAAAAAAAAAATGGAAGGGAAGACGAGGGAAGACTTGGAGAAGAGCGGGATGATCGACTCGTGGCTGAGGAAACACCGTCTCCTCTACACTGGGGCGACTCGGCATCCCTTCATCCACAGCATTCTTGATGGCACCGTCGATCTCTCCTCCTTCAAAACATGGTTAGTTTGTTCTGCAACTGCAAGTTTGATATTATTACAAATTTAGAATTCAGTTATTTAGTTTCAAATTTCTTGGTGCAATTCTAATGCAGGGACAAGATTATTTATTTGTTAGGGAGTTTGCTTTATTTGTAATTTTGTGGCAAGCGTTCTGGTGAAAGCATGGAAAGAATCAGACGATAGTTACGGTGATACATAAGTTATATTGGGGGGACTGGCCACACTGAATGATGAAGTTGAATGGTTCAAGAGAGAAGCCTTCAAGTAGGGTGTTCAACTCTGATGTTTCTGCAGAAGGTTTTTCATTATCGGCGTGATGGCATTATGGGAGGGATGTGCTGCAACTGGGATAGTGCTGTGCTATGTTTATTTTTGAGAAGGCTGCTGGTTGTATTCTTCGTGTGTTTTCAGCTTTTGTCGTGCAACATTTGTTTCTTTTTCTAGTTCTACAGTCTTTGATTCTCCCTTTTTTTTTCTCAGGCTGTGTTTTATTGTTAGTTTGCTGCCTCTTTTTTTTTTGGGTCTGCTGCTGTTTTGTGTTCCTTTTTGGCTCAGTTGTCGTGGTTTGCTAGGCTCCTTGGTAAGGTTATGAGTATGGCGAAGGATCTGAGGGGAACCGATTGAAATGAAGAAAGATTCAAATGCAAATGCAACCAAAAAAAAAAAAAAAAAAGGGTTCAGATTCGGAAATAATTAGTGACCTAGTTTAGGTCACAGACCGGTCGGACTGACGGTTTGATACTGTTCTTCAAGTCCGACCACAGTCCAAAGCGATTTTTAATGTATTAACGGGTCTAGCATTAAACCGGAGTTGTGGCCGGTTCCTGATCGAACCGATCTGACTGATTGGTCCAATTCTAGTTTCAAAACAATAATAAAAAGTCCCACAAGCTAGAGTCCTCGTTTCACTTCAACCATTCATTTTCCGATTTCTTTAACAAAAAAGACAGGAGCACATGCATCTGATTCTCATACAAAAGTCTTAAACCAAAAAGCCAACGCTCTGAAAATGAAAGAACTAATGAATCTAAAGACTTGCATTGTCGACATAATTCTAATCTTCAAAGTCTCTTGTCTCCCATTTACACAATGTTCAAACAACCCCGTCTATCAAGCAAGTTAATTTCAATCTTTCACGGTGGTTTCAAATTTGAGGAATTCTAGCAATAATACGCGTTGATTTATGAATACACGTGACTTGAAAAAAATAGTGTTTATTACAATTGCTAACACTCTTTGTTGATGCAAAAATACACCAACTAGAGTGATCTGATCGACCTTGACAAGATCGAAACCGATGTGTGCATGATTACGAATAACCAACAAAGAATAAACAATAAAATGCGGTGAAGTAAATGGCAAGAAAGTTTTTAAAGTGGTTCGGCGAGTTGAACTCTTGAGCCTACGTCCACTGTTTTTATATTTGCTAAGAGAGTTTACAATGATAGTCTTAGAACAATTTGCTAACCCTTTTCTCCTCTTTTTTTTTGGGGGGTACAAAGGAAATAGCGAAAATAAAGGGATTACAAATAAGTTTGAAATGCAACTCCGATATTGTTGTGATTGAGTGTTGTGATTGTGCAAAGATTGTTGTCAATTTGATCCTTTTTGAGATACCCGGGATCTAAAGTTATTTGTGAGTTGGTTGAACACTTGTGAGGATTGGTCACGACTAGCTAGTGCTAGGTTGAGCTACAACTCGACGAGGTTAGACAATCACTTGAGTTAGGCAGGTTCCGCGGTGAGCTATAATCTCGCAATTATCCGAGCTTGACAGAAAAATCACACACATCTGTGTAATGACTCCTTCTAGCTAATATACTTGGAAAATATAATATGATAAAAATACATAAGCATAAAAATGAAAAGTAATGGGCCCAAAAATTTTCTTTACTGAATATATTAAACTCTTTACATAACAAAAGTATCATATACATTAGCTTGGAAACTGTGGACAGTAGTGCCATTTCTCTCCGCTTCTCGACGTCTATCCGACCGCTTCTCACCTATTTCCTGCAAAAACATTTAGAAACAAAGGGGTGAACACTAGTTGCTCAGTAAGTAAATCCGCTACGGTATCCGTTGCTCATATTTTGAATTCTTTCCTTACATTACTCATTTTCTTCCTCTTGATTCTAATTGTTCTTTTTGTTATCACTTTCTTTCTAGTTCTCTCTGTTCTTTCTTTCTAGTTCTCTCTGTTCTTTCTTTATCACTTTCTTACTACCCACAATAGAAATCATGGTATCATGCATAAGTATGATGCAAATGCACAAATGCATAGAGATGCATTTTCTTTCTACTTTTCTGTTTCTTATTCTATTTTCTTTCTCTTTTCTATGTTTCTTTCTTCTTCTCTTCTCTTCTTTTCTTTTCTTTTCTTTTCTTTTCTATTCTTTCTTTTCTTTTCTTATTCTTTGCCAATCGGACTTAGTTGATGCATGGATTTGGGACCCTGGCCGTGTGAGTGAGTATAGTCCTCATCTACATGCACTCTTACAGACTGTACAAATTCTTTTCTTCTTAGGCCACTCATTTAAGGTGGCGTGCATGTAGGTATATTCTCCTGGGTACAGCCCTCATCCACACACACTCTGACAGGCTGTACAAATTCTTCTTCTTATTCTTAGGCCACTCACTAAAGGCGGCGTGCGTGTGGGAATATTCTTCTTCTTATCACCCACGGGTTCCCCATCGCAACAACCTTTCTTTTCTCTTCTTTAGCACTCTTCTTTCTTTCTTTTTGTTCTTTAGTGCTTTTCTTTCTTTCTCTTTACTCTTTAAGTTTTCATACATATGCATATGATTTCATGTAGATGATTCATGCTCATTATTCTTTCTAAATGTAAATATCTAATGCAAGAATGCCATGTAGCATAAAAATAAGTCTTTCTCTATCATTTACAAGCTCATGTTAAGATCACAAATAAATACACTCATGCATATACTTCTCTTTGACATTTCATCAAACATTATGTATGCATACTCAAAATTCTAATTTAGCTATACTTCTACTTCTTTCTCAAACCACTAATATTTGGAGTAAAACTCCCTTAAAGCAATATTAAACCTGGCTAGGAAATACACTCCATAAATTATACTCAAACTTTGTCTAAATTCAACCCAACTTCCACCAATGTCTATCAACATAACCATCCCTTCTCATGGTGTAAATCCAATCACGGATCATCAACAAACTCAACAATAGTTCCATCAACAAATACCAAGCATATAAATTCATATAAGAAAATCTCTATCCTTTTATTGCTCAATCAAGGATTAGGGTTGGACTTACTTACTTTGACCTTGAGTACTTTCACTAGAATCTCTCTTTCTTTGGTAGACTTGTTCTTTCTCTTAAACCTAAGCATAAAAACTATAAGAATTCAACACTTTTAAAAATTAATCTCATATCTATTGCAAGAATTCTTACCTTTGGATGCTTAGGATTAAATCTCTACCAAAATCCAACCAAAAGCCCTCTAATTTTCCTTGGAAATTTGATGAAGAGATTGAGAGAATTGAGAATGAAAGTGGCGTGTGGGGTGTAGAGAATGGTAGGGTTTGTGTGCTTGAACCCTTAATATCTCATATTAATATTCATACTTTCCCATTTTGCGCTTACTCTTTCTTGGAAATTCCATCTTTGTCCTTTAGTCAATTACAAAAATGCCTTCATCACCATTGCATTCTCCATAAAATTTCCTTACTTTTCACTTCCCACATTTTCAACTAATTAGGAGTAAAATGGTCATTTTTTACCTTAAGGAAATTTCTCTAGAATTTTCTCAAGAATTCCAGCCAACTCTTTGCCCAAGCAAAAAATTCTAGAGCATATGTCGCCGCAGTGAACTTTCTTCTTGGCCACGACGAAACCTGCAATTCCCAAATTCGCCAATCTTCCACCTTAAAACTAGCAAAACTAAGGGCAACCAAGCAACACTAAGAGCATATAAGCTTAACTAAGGGCAAACAAGCATAAAATAAGTTACGTACCTTAATGTGGGCGTTACAATCGGCCCCTAGTGTTCAGTGCTCGTTTCGAGCTTTGAAGACTATTACTCGATTTGACATTAAGCTTGGACTTCGTCGGTTGTGTACTGGATATAGATTTCGTTGAGCTTCATGAATCGAACTCACCCCCAATTGACCTACTCAACATTTGGCCTTTCTCTATTGCAATATTCTCAACAAACTCGGAATTTGAAAAAAAGGGTACTTATGTAAATTCCACGCGGTCATGTCGCATTAAATGCGGCAACCTTTGGCAATTACTTTTCATCGTGCATGCGCGACTACAGTTGTCCACGCGCGAAGTTTAGGCGACGTGCGACGATGATTATGATTGTGGCACTCTGACAATTGATTGCCCATTGTAGATGATTGACATGTGGCCACTCTAAGGGTCGAGATTCACTGTAGATCAACGGTTACAATCGAACCCCGCCCTTTCGCCTCCTATGCAAGCCACTATAAAACCGAGTGAACTCGTCAGAAGGCCTCCATAGTTTGCAAAAACTCTCAGGGTTTTTTTGCTTGTTCCGTCGCAACTCCTTCTTTTCATAGTGCTTTTCCAGGTTTTTCATCTCATTCTCTTATTCTAGTAAGGTTTCTTTTCCCTCATTTACTTGTTTTCTTGACTTTTGCGATTGTGGGTGGCCATTGTTGTGGCCACATAGAGTCTTTTAGGGCATTGTTAGGGTTCTTAAGTGTGTCTTCGATGGTCTTAGGTGTAAGGAGGGTTTATGGTGGCGGCCTCCAGAACCCTAGTAAATCGCATATGTCTATCATCCAACACGAGCTATCTTGGGTGCCTGAACTGAAAGCAAAGTATGGATAGGTCGTCGAGTTTTCGAGCTTTGACACATGTTTGCTTTTGTTTTAGGAATCGAGAGGTGAGCTATAGTCATGTTCTCGTCAAGCAGCCACACCATTGATTGCATGTTCGACTCCCCTGCGGGCTTGGTAGTCCTTGGGGGCATAATCCCTGAGGTTTCTGAGGATATCGTTGCACGGAGTTCGAGCCTTAATGCGACGGGCTCTTCTGATCACGCCTTTGCAGAGGTCACTCAACTGAAGAAGTCTCTGACTCATAGGCCGTGCAAGGAACCACAATCTTTGATCGATGCCGAGGATCTTAGGCGCATAAATGAGACCTATGTGTCTTAACTCAATTTGAGGGTTTTGGGTGGCTTCTCCCAGAAAAACCCTCTTGTGTGTTGTGTATCGGTCTCTAAGTCCCTTTTGAGGTGTGGGCTTTCTATCCCTACTCACCATTTTATCGACAACGTTTTGAGACAGTTAGACATCATCCCTCTCCAACTGTCTGCGAACTCATACATCATAATCATAGGTTTGTACATAGCTTACCAAATAGCCGAGTTGGGTGAGCCATCTGTCGAGGAGCTTGTCTATCTATATAGATTAAAGAAGGGTCAAGACTAGACGTAGTACCTCTCTAAGGCAAGGAAGGTACATTTTTACGGTCTAGTCAACGTTCCAAAGAAGGTCCAACATTGGGTCTCTTAGTTTTTCCTTTATGAGGCCGGGGAGACTAGTGTTTTTGCCTCAGAAGGTAGTAAGACTTTGACCCCCAGTGTGTGCGAAGAGTGTTTTCATGCTTGACGGTTGAACTAACCAAACTTCTTTGTTTTGCAATTAACGTCGAGCAGAACTTTCTCTCTACGACAAGCTTACAGAGGCTTCAACACTTCAACAATCTCTTTAATAAGGAGCGCAATGACAACAAGATTATCTCGCTTCCTTGACTAAGGGCGCATGGCTTTTGCGCAGGCAATGCCAATTTTAGTACCATTCTTAAAAAAAGGTTAAGTGTTTACTTGCTCGTACCCCTTTGTTTTTTTTTTTTTTTTTTTTTTTTTTTTTGGGTATAGGCTGTTGATTTGTCCATTTCTCTTTTCGTAGAAATGCAGGCTGAGAAACTAAAGGGCTTGAAGAAAAAGGCAGCAGCTTTCAGGGCAGCCAACAAGTTGCCGATTGCTTCAACGAAGAAGTAGCCAAGTGATGCTACAAGAATGGTTGGGCAGGTGCCTCGTATCTGGCCCTTAAACGAAGTGGGGGTGAGGTTGGGGAAGACCCAAGTGCCAAGAAGCCCACGACTGCCTCCAAGGTGGTTGGAGGGAAAGGTGCCCTCTGGCCCCAAAAGGGGTTGGCGAAGAAGACCCCAAGCCAACCAGGCTAGGGGGAGGCAAGGGAAAGCGCGCAGCGGCATGATTGCTTGGGCAAGAAAAAGTCGATTGAGCCGCATAGGGGCTTGGGAAAGCAAAAGGTCATCGAGCAGCAAGGTGGCTCGGGCAAAGGGGTAAAGGGTAGGTTGGTGGCCCAAAGAAGTCTATGGCCAAGGACTTGGCTAATAAGAAGCTCGTTCCCATGGGCAAAGCTATCATTCCCATGGGAAGCAAATCAAGCTCGCCTTAGCGGAGGTAAAGTGGCAAACGAGGCAGCTCGAGTTGCACTCGATGCAATGATCGACCAACTCCCCGAGAACATTGGCGTCAGGGCCGCAACGGCTAGGGATGCCGTCACCTCGTGAACTTATGCAAGCATTGGGAACTTGTCACCTCCATAGCTGCTGGCTTGGGTATGCTTCTATGTGACTAAGGCATCAGTAGTTCACCTCTTGCTCCCTTTTCGCTGACTTTCATTTTTCCTTTTTTACGCTTGCGTGGTGAGTAAACTTCTCTATGATGAGTGCTACCTTACATTGGAGGGCACTCATAAGGGATGGCAAGAAGTAGAAACGCTTAAGGAGGATGTCTTAGCTAGGGCCGAGGTAGTAGAAAAGGAGAAGGACTCGAAGCAAGTTGAACTTGAACGACTTAAGGAAGAAATGGCAACCTTTAGGGTCAAGGAAAGAGAGTTCCTTGACAAAATTAAGGTAAGTGAGGCCACTCGGGAAAAGTTTGAGCTCAAAGTGGTCAAGGCTGAGAACAATTTTGCACAGCAGTGAGGTGCCAACAATAAGTTGAACTCTGAGTTCACCTCGACTAAAAAAACATCCTCGAATTGGGAGGCAAAGTTCAAGCAGATCTCACTCGATCTTGCCCAAGAGGTAAAAGGTCGCCAAAAAGCCGAGGCTGAAACTGATCAACTTAGGCTCGAAATCGGGAAGCTGAATGAGGTTGTCACTAATAGAGCTTGAGAGATGTTGGTCTTCCTTGTGCAAAAGTTATGGGAAGCTCATCGTCGATCGACTTCCCCTTCCTTCCGCGGGCTTATCAAAGAGAGGTCGCCTGGATAAGGATCGAGGCTCAAGGGATGGCTTATGTTTACTCTGATGATTCCAAGCCTGACAGTGAGGGTTATGAGGAAATCAAAAAGGGCAATGAGGATGCTGGTATGAAGTAGGAAGTTGAGGATCCAGTTCTCCTAGCTACGGTTCTGCCTATTGCTACTGACCTTCCTTCAATCAAGCCTCTATAAGATGTGCTAGCTCCCACCCCCAAAGAGGCTACCGTGACTCTTGCTATCGAGGAAACATTTGTCTCTATTGGTGACGAGCCCCATGATCCTCCACCTGCTTAGAGATATTTCTCTTTTTTTTTTTCTAGTTTAGTTTGTAACTAAACTTCTCGATTAATGAAAGAGATTTTTTGCACATACCTGACAAGCAATTTTTAATTTCTGTAGAGTCACTTTGATCGTCTTAATCGGACTTATCATGAACAATTTAAATTTGCTCCAAGTTATGCATAGCTCGCTTTTGAGGAACTTTTCGAATGCATATAAGAAAATCTTGTGCGACAACTCTGAGTTTGGACTAATTGCTTGTCTTAAGTTTTAGTTGCTGGCTTATGGCCGATTTTCCTTTGACATACTTTACTTGAATTTTCCCAAGTGTAACCTCGTCGATTTAGGAAATTTCACCCTTAATGAGTTGGATTTGGCATGGCTTATCGAGTTAAACTGCCTTTTTTCGAAAACTCTTGACTCTGCGTTTTTGGATGTGACTACGTAGGTCATGATTTTTTGAAGCAATAGACGATAAATGTTAAACAATAAATAAACAACACATGTCGAACAAAGAAAAGTTTATGAATAATACCTTTTTTTTAGGCCATAAACGATATTACAATAAATGTTTAAGAGAAAGTAAAATACGATTTGAACCCAAGTTGCTAATTGGTAATACCTTCGTAGATACTTGACGTTCCAAGCTCGTAGTATGGCTTTGCCATTGAGGCATTCTAGAGGGAAGGTTCCTGGTGCGAGCTTTTCAGATATCCTGAATGGACTTTCCCATTTGGGCCCAATTGCCCCTAAGTTCAAGTTTTGTGTACCCTGGACAACCTTTCTAAGGACTAGGTCACCTACTTCAAAGTCCCTGTTTTTGACTTTGGAGTTAAAGTATCATTTGGCTCACTACTGGTATGAGGTGAGCCTTAGCCGAGACTTGGCTTGATGTTCTTCGATTAGGTCTAGCCTTAAGCATAGAAGATCTTCGTTTGTTTCTTCGTTAAAAACTTCTCTCTGAAACGAACTAATCCCCACTTCAACCGGGGCCATTGTTTCAACCCGTATGATAGAGAGAACGGAGTTTCTCTTGTCGAGCTTCTGGATGTCGTTCTGTAAGACCATAAAGTGTCGAGAAATTCCTCAGCTCATTTTCCCTTTAAGGCGTCGAGCTTCCTCTTAATGGTGTGCTTGATTACTTTGTTCACAGCTTCTACTTTACCATTAGCTTGAGGTCGATAAACAATGGCAAAACTCTTCTTGATACCAAGTTGTTCACATAAAGATTTGAAGTCTTCACTATCAAACTGTTTTTCATTGTTGGTTATTATTGTATGGGGGATTCCGAATCTACAAATGATGTTTTTGTAGATGAAATCCTTTAGCTTGTTCGATGTGTTGGTGGCTAAAGGCTCAGCTTTTGCCTACTTAGTGAAGTAGTCCATAGCAACCACTATGAACTTAACACCTTTTTGTCCTTGAGGCAAACAGACTATTAGGTCGATGCCCCAAATTGCAAATGGTCAGGGGCTTGTCAAAGTGGTTAACTCTTGGGGTGGAGCTCACGAAACGTTTGTGAATCTCTAGCATTTGTCGCATCTTCTCACATAGTCTGCTACATTGTCAAAAACTATTGGCTAATAATAGCCTTGACGAAGCACTTTGTATGCTAGAGATTTGGCCCCTACATGGTTCCCATAGATGCCTTCATGGATTTCTCTCAAAACATAGTCTGCGTTTTCATGGTCAACACACTGCAAGAGCGTTGAATTGTATCCATGCTTATATAGTTTGTCGTTGATGAGCATGTATTGAGTTGACTTTGCTCGAAGTGTTCTAGCTTCATTTCTTCCTTCAGGCACTATTTTGTCTCTTAGGTAGGCAATTATTGCATCCATCTAGATATATCTTTGCCCTGTTACTAAGACTGATTCTTATGGAACGAGGATGCTTGGACTTGGGAGGAATTTAATAGGTATTGAATCAGTCTTCTCTTGGCTCATTGCAGAGCTTAGGCGAGCTAGAGCGTCGGCCACTGAATTCTTCTCCCTTAGGATCTGAAGACTTGTGAAGGATATAAACTGCTCAAGCTCGAATTTCACTTGCCAGAGATAGGATGCCATTCTCTCCTCCTTTGCCTGATATTCTCTGGTAATCTGATGGACTAGTTATTATAAATTTTGATAGACTCTGCCACCATTTCTTTAGTGAGGTAGATCCCTGCGAGCAATGCCTTGTACTCGGCCTTGTTGTTGGAGGTGATGAATCCCAATTTGACTGCGGCTCTGATCAAGTTTCCTTCGAGACTTTGGAGCAAGAGCCCAACTCCTGCCTCCTTCTCATTTGAGGACCCATCTACATACAGGGTCCACTACCACAGATCATCAAACTTTGGCTTCTATTGTCTGCTTTCCTCTGGGGTGCTTGCCCCTGGCTGGCTTAGTTCTCCTTATAGTTGATAGGAGAATTCTGAAATGAAGTCTACTAAAGCGTGACCTTTTATTGTTGTTCTTGGGATGTACTTGATGTCATGCTAACTTATTTCCATTGTCAATTGGATCAATCTGTCCGATGTCTCGGGCTTCTACATTATCTTCCTCAATGGAAAGTTTGTTGGCACATGTATGGAGTGTGCCTGAAAATAAGGCCGCAGCTTCCAAGCAGCGATGACAAGTGCATAGGCGAGCTTCTCCATCTCGGGGTATGTTGTCTCTACGTCGAGCAACCTCTTACTTACATAATATACTAGCCACTACAATCCCCCTTCTTCATGTACCAAAGCCGTACTGATTACGGACTTAGATACTGATAAGTATAAGCGGCTTGCCCTGACGGGCTTTGATAACAATGGAGGTTGTCTCAAATGCTTCTTCAATTCTCGGAAGGCTTTCTCGCACTTCTTTGTCTACTTGAAACCCCACTTCCTCTTCAGGGTCTCAAAGAATGGTAAACATCTGTTTGTGGCTCAAGAAACATACCTGCTAAGTGCAGCCACACGCCTTGTCAAGCTTTGAACTTGCCTTATGCTGGTCAGGCTTTCCATGTCTAAGAGAGCTTGAATCTTCTCTGGGTTGGCTTCGACACCTCGCTGATTGACCATGAATCCCAGAAACTTTCCTAAGTTTACTCCGAAAGCACACTTTAGAGGATTAAGTTTCATTTTGTATTTTCTAAGGATGTTAAACATTTCCCCCAAGTGCTCAATGTCGCTTTCAGTGATCTTTGATTTGACGAGCATGTCGTCGATGTACACCTCTATTTTCTTGCCGATTTGTTTGGCGAACATCTTGTTTACCAAACGATATAACCCTGTAACAGTAAATACCCCAGTCAGTAATAAATGAGGTGTGTTCTTCATTGGGTTGATACATCGGGATTTGGTTATATCCTGAGTATGCATCCATGAAGCTGAGTAGTGCGTTCCTGGCTATCGCATCGACTAACTGGTCATCTGGGGCAGCGGAAAGCTGTCTTTGGGACAAGCTTTATTTAAATTTGTGAAGTCGATGTAAGTCTGCCACTTGCCATTCAACTTTTTCACCAAGATTGGGTTGGCGAGCCAGTCTGGGTATTTCACTTCCTTGATGAAGTTGATGTTTAAGAGTTTGTCAACTTCATCTTTGAGCACTCTACATCCATAGATCTTCTCTTCTGTCTAATTGTCGAGATGTTGGGTCGATATTCAGTTTGTGGCACATTACCTCAGGGCTAATCCTACCATATTCGCGTGTACCTACGTGAATACGTCGAGGTTAATCTTTAGAAACCCCACCAGACTGTCGGCTAATTCATTGCCTAAACTGCTGCCAATCTTTAAAACACAAGTTGGGTCTTCCTCGCTAATAGATATTTCTTGCAATTCTTCAGTTGGCCATATTGCGGGCTCTTCTTTATAGATGCAAGGATCTATGGTATCCTCAAGAGGTCTGGGGTGTGGTTCGGACTCTACAATGACCATGGTTCTTGGGAGCAACCATTTTAGTACAGCATTAATGGCCTGATTGTAACATTTTTTAGATTCTTTTCTATAGCTTCTAATCATCGCGACCCCGTTTGGAGTCAAAAACCTCATTGCTTGGCAACGCACTAAAATGATTGTACTCAGATCATCCAGGATTGGTCTTCCAAGGATGACATTGTATGTGGTCGAGCAATCCACCTTAGAATTCTGCCCTCACTATCCTAATTTTGGGTTCTGCCCCCAGAGTCACGGGCAAGTCGATCGTTCCCTTAGGGGTCAGGCTATCCTCGGTGAATCCATAGAGCGGAAACGGGCACGCCCTCAAGCCTCTCTCTTTCAACCTTATTTCTCAGAAAAGCTCCCAAGAAAATGATGTTCTCTGCATTTCCGTTATCGACCATCACCTTTAGTACTCTGGCATTGCCGATCCCGACTGCGATCATTATCGTATCATGATTATGGCGAGGAGACTCTTCATACTCTTCCATTGTGAATCTTATCACTTCGCTCTCTTGCCTGGGCCGCTTTGGCATCTTTTATACACAACTCATTACTTGGGAGACCGAGTCTATTCTGGCCTCTCAAGCATATTGCTCGCAAGAGCGCCTTAAGCTCCCTGTGATGTCGGATTCCCCATAGATCATGTCTACCAGGACATCATTGTTAGCATTGGCCGAGGCTTGCTGGATCTGGTTATTCTGCTTGCCAGTATTTTCATGAGCTGGTGCCTCCTTAACAAATTCTTTTAGGTGGCGCTTTCGTATTAGATCCTCGATGGCATCCTTTAAAGCCCAACACTCGTTGGTCTTATGCCCTATGTCCCGGTGGTATCGGTAATATTTATGTCAATCTCTTCTGCTTAGAGCCCCCTTTATTCTTTCTGGAGCGTGCAGTCTTTTAGCCTCACGAGAGACCTTATATATATAAGCTATGTCTTGCGTGAGGAGAGTGTATTCTGCATATAACGGGAAAGGCTGCCTGTCCCCCAATTGTCTGTTCTCTGTCTCTTTTAGGACCTATTTCATTCCCTGTCATTGCGATCTTGGTCCCTTCACTTATTTGATGAGTGATCTTGTCGCCTGTCTGAGGCTCTTCGCGGTGAGCTTTTGGCTAAGGTAGCTAGCGAGCTTTCTACTCGCTGATGCTTTATAGCCATCTAATAAAACTTCGCCAAGCTCACATGATCGTTGGTTTGGAGCTTTTTCCATAGCTCTATTTGCGGCCTAATGCCTGCGATTAGCAAAGTCCGGATTTATTCTTTAGGTGCATCCGTGACCTTTGCTTGCTCATTTTGGAACCTCGTAAGGTACGAGGTTAGTGTTTCGTCTTTCTCGTGACGAATATTGCTCAAGTAGCTGAGCGGCATTGCGAACTGTCTCCTCGCTTGAAATTGTTGTAAGTATAGTGAGGAGAATTGTTGCTAAGAACTAATGAAGTTTGCCTTAAGCCTTTTGTACCACCTCCTGGCATCCCCTACGAATGTGACCGCAAAGCAGCGGCACTTTGCCAAGTCACAAACCTAATGCAGCTCCATCAAGTCATTGAAAATGTCGAGGTGGTCTCAGGATCTCCTTTCCCATTGAACTTGCTTTTTGGCACCCTGAATCCCTAGGGAGCAGGGCCTGGCAAACTTCCTCTGTGAAGGGAGAGCTAACTATTTCTTCCACCATATTGTTTTGGTGAGCTCTTAGATCGTCGAGCATTTTCTGCACTCGATCCAAGTTTTCGTTGTGAGGGTTGCCTTGGTTGGCTCTATTCAGCCTTACCTCGAGTAGGTGAGTTCGCAAATTGTTGCTTGTGAGCCCCCTTCATTGCACACATTGATGCGTGAGGTCGAGTCATGATGGCTATGCTGGTAGGTGCCATCATGCTCGTCAGTGCATTGCTCGTGACATTGGTTATAACTGGAATGTCAGTCATTGCCAGATTGGCACGCATGACTCATCTCGTGGGCTTGCGAGGACCAAGCCTGTCTTGGGAGGGGGGGGTTAAAATCGGCATGCTGACGTTGGGGATACCGCTGAGAAGGTCGGGTATCCTTTTGGCGACCATTGTCCTCGTCTTCTCCCATGGGTTGTTTGCCCAATCGCCTCTTGGGGTTAGTTTGCTCGTGGGACTCTCGTTCTTGTACTAAATATTCTTAACAACCAGAATCATCAATTGTGCCTCGATGCTGACGAACCAAATTGGTCGCTGGCTAAGGACCGCCCTATCTGAGTGACTTCTGTGGAGCGTGGTCGGTCAAGATCTTGGGGGGCTGGGTGCTGATTTCTCAGCTCAACCATATTTTGTTGCATAACTTGTGCGGCCATCATTCTGATCATCTCCACCAATTGACCGTTCTTGGGATTTAACATCGCTACCCCTAGTTGGTTTAGGTTCTCCGCACCTGAGCTGCAACGGCGGTGGCATTCGGGCATTCAATGACGTCTTGAAGTACCTCCTTATGGGTGGTCTCCACATTGTCGCGGTTTCCGATGGTGGTTTTCGATCTTATACATACCATTTTGGGCCTTGAGTGATTGAATCACTAAGGTTGTTTGCCGAAAATTATAAGATCTTGGCGGAGGCCCTCCTTCTAGTGTTGTAAAATCCGCAAGTGTACGGAATCGTGTAAGTAATAAAACTCGAGTAACGAGTGTCGAATCCTAAGAGAATTACTATTACCAAGTACCACACTAACCTATCTTATTGTTATTTGATTAATTAGATTTTCCAAATGATTCAATATAAAATAAAACAAACTAGAAACAAAACAAAAACAAAATTTTATCAATACTTTGGTAGGAACTCAATATGACTAAACCTAGGGCATAGATTTCACACCAATTTAATCCTATGCATTGACAATTATCGTTAACTCAATTAAGCTTATTCTAAAGGCAAAACTCCCTAATATTTCGCTAACTTTCTCTTGAACAATTGACAAATTAACTCTTAATTACTAACCCGGATTATCTTTAATCAGATTTAAGCAATTAGAGATCATTAAGTTCTATAGAATTTACCAAAGTCTCACAGATCGCGGTAACCTATCTCTAGCATTCGCTCAATCTATGGTTTTATTACCTTAGACTAATTAGGTTTCATCTCTCAATCTCAACCTAACCCATAAAATCATTCAACTCTTGGGCCCTTAAGAATTGAAAGCTTTAAGATTGCATTTGGTTCGGGGTGATATAAGATTAATCTTGTAATCTTTGTTTAATTTTCAAGATTCCCTTGTTTGGTTGTCAAGTAATAAAATATTACGTAGTCTTTTATTACAAATAGTGTTTACTGTTGGTAATATTGGGGGTAATCAGATTACCTTCCCAATGGGTGTTAATATAAGATTACTGAGGTAATCTTAATTTTGACCCTATTTTGCCTTTAATCTTTTATCATTTTGGACACATTTGCCCTCATATGTCTACCAAATAACAATTACCCAAACCCCCTACATTTGAAAATATAGCTAAAACACCCCAGCCACAAAAAAGTTTAAAAGTTAACAAAATACCCCCAACCACCCAAGACCACCATTGGCAACTAGCCACCACCACTGGCCATCGACGAAAGTCATCATATCGGAGCAAGACCGATGAGATCTTGCTAGTCGTGTGCTGGTAAAGATGTTTCCGGCCATGGATCACAACTCCATGGCTGGAAACGACCAGATCGGGCCATTTCATGACCAAAGATCTAGCCTTCTCACGGCTAGATCTGTGGCCGTTTCACAGTGACATCTTTGGCCGTGAAATGGTCTTATTCTTCACAGCTAGATCTAGCTGTTTTTGGCCCAAATTAGGCCTTATTGGCACATGACCGGCCAGATCCAGCTGGTCGTGTGCCATTACGACAGCTGCTGGCAATGGTGTTTGGCTGCCAGTGGTGGCATGGGGTGGGTGGGGGTGATTTTGCCATAAATTAAAGTTTTATATAGCTGAGGTGTTCTAGCAAAATTTCAAATATATGGGGTTAAAAGAAATAATCTAAAAAATAATAGAATAAAATAATAATAAAAATAATGTTATATTATTATTTAAAAAAGAGGGCAATTTAGTAATCTACATAACATACCAACTCATTTATTCTCCCAACCAAACATATTATTGTAACATACCCACCAATTTATTCCAATCAACCAAACACATTTCTCTAAAGATTCCCTGATAATCTATCTTTCCATTAATACAACATTCCTTGAACCAAATGCACTCTAAGTGCAATAATAAAACTTCGAACAAAACTTAATAAAAATTAGCAACAAATAATTCAATGCATATTCATAAAATTGGGCTACATCTTAGCCCTAGAAAATAAAATTAGTTCATACTTTCAATAATAAAAGCAACCATTATATTCATAAACATAAGTATAAGAAAGAATAGAAAAACTTCTCTAATTGGTGACCCAAAATTGTAGGAATTTGCAATCTCCAAAAAGCGGCTAAACTTCTCTCACTTCTAATCTCCCCCAAAAATTAGCTAAAGACTTATATTTATACTCCTAGGGTTTTAAAGTTATGATCCCACTATCCTAATCACTTTAGAACTCTTAAAACAAGAAATACACGTCATAAATTTAATGTTAAAATTCCAGAATCGTAGTTGTGTCGCAGCACTGTAATGCTTTCTTTCTAGTTAGTATACTTATAAAATAATCACTAAAACTCATTAAAAATATATATAAGAAAATACACATATATATGAGTAATAAAGTATGGGCCCATATTTAATTTTTCTTTATATACAAATATTTACAAAATATTCTCAAAAATAGCAACTTGACAGTGTAGCCCAACCCTTCCACTAGGTGACGCTCCGAGCGACCCAACTCACCTATTACCTGCAAAACATTAAAAACAATGGAGTGAGCACTAATGGCTCAGTAAGTAAACCCACTATGCTACCCTTTTCTCTCTCCATTGCTTAAAATTCCGAATTTTCTTTCCTTACATCACATTTCCCGATTATTCTCTATTCTTTCCCTGTTCTTCTCTCTGTTCTTTCTCTATTCTTTCTCTATTTTGCTCTCTGTTTTCTAAATTTTTCACTACCCATGATAATGAGCATGGTATTATGCATATTCATGATGCAAATGCACAAATGCACAAATTATGCATTTTCTTTTCTATTTTTCTATTTTTCTTATTTTGTTTTCTGTTTCTGTTTCTTTATTTATTTCTTTCTTTTCTAGTCTTTCTTTCTATTCTTTCTTTTCTTTCTTTCTATTTTTTTCTTTCTTTTCTATTCTTTCTTCCTTTTCTTTCTATTTTTCTTTCTTTTCTATTCTTGCCAATCGAACTCGGTTGAGGCATAGATTTGGAGCTTTGGCCGTGTGAGTGAATTCTCTAATTCTGGGTACAGTCCTTATCCACACACACTTCTAACGAACTGTACATTTCTTCTCTTTGAATTCGATGCTGCTCACTAAAGGCGGCGTGCATGTGGGACTATGTCACTCACAACTCCCCATCGTAACAACCTTCTCTTCTTTTTATCTTTTTTTACACTTCTTTAAGAAAAATTCAGATTTGAATATCTTTAATATTCTCATTTCTTTCTATTTTCTCTTTAACATATTTTAGGGCATTTTCATGCTCTTATGAATATGTATGCATGTAGATGGTTTCATGCTTACAATTCTTTCTAAATTCACATATTTAAATGCAATTATGCATTATGGAATGCAAACATGTCATTCTCTACCATCTACAAACACATCCCAAGGTAACACATAATCATACTCATACATGCACTTCTCCTTGGCATTTCATCAAACAATTCATGCGCACAAATCAACACTAATTTGGCTACACTTCTATCTCTATTTTAGGCCACCAAAAATTTGAAATAAACTCCTCCATAATTGACACCAAATCTGCCCAAAATACACACTTCAAAATTTTCACTTCAATTCTTCCAAATCTCATCCAAACATTCATCAAATAACAACTGCAGCAACACAACTTCTCATGGATAGGTTCTAATCATTATTCAACACCAAATCCATCAACAATTTTACATATAACACATATATATGCATAAAGAAAGTTCTATACACAACATAACTTAAATCATACTTAGGGTAGGATTTACTTACCTTGTGCTTGAGTAATTCCACTAGAATCTCTCTTTCTTTGGTAGACTTGTCTTTCTCTAAAACCCTAAGCATAAACACTATAAGAATTCAACACTTTAAAAACTAATCTCACATCTATTGCAAGAATTCTTACCTTTGGGTGCTTAGGATCAAATATCTACCAAAATCCAACCAAAAGCCCTCTAAAATACTTTGGAAATTTGATGAAGAGATGTGAGAAATTGAGAGTGAATTGGCGTGAGAGGAAGTAGAGAATGATAGGGTCTTTTTGCTTGAACTCTTAATATCTCATATTAATATGCATACTTTCCCATTTTGCCCTTGCACTTTCTTTAAAATTCCATCTATGTCCCTTAGTTAATTACCATAATGCCCTCATTTTTAATACATTCTCCATGAAATTCTACCTCTTTTCACTCCCCACTTTTTCAACTAATTTTGAGTGAAAAGACTATTTTACCCTTAACGCAACTTTAAGGCATTTTCTCCACATTTTCTCAAAATAACGTTAGCAAAAAAATTCAACTAAATGTATAAGAGCATTAATTAAATTACGTACCTCCATGTGGGCGTTACAATTCTCCCCTTCTTATAAGAATTTCATCCCCGAAATTCAAACAAACAACTCCAGGTAACGATTCTGCATGTCTTGCTCCACCTCCCATGTAGCTTCTTCAACTTTATGATTTCTCCAGAGGACTTTCACTAAAGGGATACTCTTGTTTCGGAGCTCTTTAATCTTTTTGTCCAATATCTGAACTGGACGCTCCTCATACACAAGATTTTCTTCTAAGTCCACATCTTCTACACTTAATATATGGGAAGGATCACTTACATATTTCCGAAGCATCGAGACATGAAATACATTGTGTACTCTGTCCATGATGGGTGGTAGAGCCAACCTATAGGCTACCTTTCCCACTCGCTGTAATACTTCAAATGGACCAATGTATCTTAGTGCTAACTTTCCCTTGCTACCAAAACGCATCACCCGTTTGTAGGGGGCAACTCTTAGAAACACTTATCACCCACTTCAAATTCAACATCTTTCCTCTTCAAGTCTGCATAACTTTTCTGCCTGTCTTGGGCTTGTTTCATTCTACTTCTGATTAACTTGAAATCTTTTATCAATTTTCTGAGTTAGTTCTGGCCCAAGAGTTGTATTCAACTCATCTTTCTCGCCTATCTCATCCCAATGCAGTAGAGATCTACAACATCTACCATACAAAGCCTTGTAAGGAGCCATCTTAATTGTAGACTGATAGCTATTATTATAAGCAAACTCTACCAAGGGTAACATCTCATGCCAGGACATTCTGTAATCCATGCAACAAGCCCTCAACATATCTTCAAGTATCTGATTCGTTATCTCTGTCTGGCCATCTGTTTGAGAATGGTAGGCAGTACCAATCTGGTACCCAAGTTCCTCTGTAAACTAGTCTAGAAAGCTGAGACAAATCTAGAATCTCTATCTGATACTATTGTCTTGGGTACTCCATGTAGTCTCACTATCTCTTTAATGTAAATCTGGGCCAATTGATCCGAAATAGTGCTCTCCTTTACTGGAAGAAAATGGGCTGACTTGGTCAATCTGTCTACTATCACCCATATAGCATTAAACCCTTTCTGCACTCTAGGGAGACCTGTAATAAAATCCATCGAAATACTCTCCCATTTCCATTCAGGAATACTAAGCAGCTGAAGCAACCCTGATGGCCTTTGGTGTTCTACTTTCACTTGTTAACAAACCAAGCAGTTAGCTACCAAATCTCCAATATCCTTCTTCATACATGGCCACCAATAGCCTTTCTTTAAGTCTTGATACAACTTGGTTGCTCCAGGATGAGTAGTGTATGGTGTGTCATGAGCCTCCGTAAGAATTCTCTTCTTTAACTCATTATTTTAAGGAATGCACAAACGACTCCTGAAACGGAGGACACCATCTAACAGATGGAACTTTGGTATCTTATCCTCAAGCACTTGTTGACTTATTTTCTGACACCACTCATTGGCAACTTGCTTTCCTCTGATTTCTTCCAGTAATGTAGACTGAATCTCTAACCTGGCAATCCTTCCTGGTGTGACCTCAATCTATTCTTTGCATAATTCTTCTATTAATTCTTTTTGCCTTGTAAGTCGAGACAAGTAAGCTTTTCGACTCAAGGCATTGGCTACTACATTGGCTTTCCCAGGTTGATACTTAATTTCACAGTCATAATCTTTAACCAACTCTAACCATCTCCTCTGTCTCATATTTAGCTCTTTTTGGGTGAAGAAATACTTCAAGCTTTTATGATCTGTATAAATGTTACTCTTTGCTCCATACAAATAATGTCTCCACATTTTCAGTGCAAAAACTACAGCAGCCAACTCCAGATCATGTGTAGGGTATCTCGTCTCATACTCTTTTAACTGACGAGAAGCATAAGTTATTACTCTACCCAACTGCATCAATACTGCATCAAGTCCCTGAAATGAAGCATCTGTGTAAATGTCATAATCTACACCCTCTTGTGGTAACACAAGAATAGGAGCTGTGGTCAATCTTCTTTTTTAACTCTTGAAAACTTTCTTCACAGGCATTCGACCAAATGAAATGAGTTCTCTGCTTGGTGAGAGTTGTAAGCAGTTTGGCCAACTGAGCAAACCCTGCTACAAACCGCCTATAATAACTTGCTAGCCCCAAGAAACTTCTAACTTCCTTTACTGTCTTTGGCTGTTGCCATTCCAGAATTGCTTTTACCTTACTTGGATCCACTGATACACCCTCCTTTGAGACAGTATGGCCTAGAAAGATAACTTGTTCTAGCCAAAACTCACACTTAGAAAATTTGGCGAATAGCTTTTTATCTCGCAATCGATGTAGCACAAATCTTAGGTGTTCTTCATGTTCCTTTTCTTTCTTAGAATACACCAAGATATCATCAATAAACACCACTATGAATCGATCAAGACAATCCTAAAACACCCTGTTCATTAAGTCTATAAAGATTGTTGGGGCATTGGTTAATCCAAAAGGCATCACCACAAACTCATAATGCCCATATCTGGTCCGAAAAGCAGTCTTGGCAATATCTTGCTCTGTAACCCTTACTTGATGATAACTCGACCTCAAATCAATCTTTGAAAACACTGCTGCTCCTTTCAGCTGATCAAACAAATCATCTATGCGAGGTAACGGGTATTTATCCTTCACTGTCACTTTATTTAACTCTTTGTAATCTATACACATCCGTAGAGATCCATCTTTCTTTTTCACAAACAAAATTGGAGCACCCCAAGGAGAATGACTAGGTCGAATAAAACCCTTGTCTAAGAGTTCCTGAAGCTGCTTTTTCAATTCCTGAAGCTCAGTTGGGGCCATCCAGTAAGGGGCTTTAGAAATGGGTGCGATCCCTGGTGCCAGTTCAATACTGAATTCTACTTCTCTTTTCGGAGGTAAACCCGACAAATCTTCCTGAAATACATCTAAGAACTCCCGAAACTACTGGCACATTCTGAATCTCTGGTTGTGGGACATCACTACTATGCACTACATGAGCAATATATCCTGAGCACCCTTTTCTTAACATCTTTCTGACCTTTACATTGCTGATTAACATACTAAGCTGGTGACCCTCGCCAAAATTAAACTTATCTCCATCATCAAGATTAAATCTTGCTTTCTTTCAATCAATCTCTATCAAATCATGGATCACTACGGACTCCCTTGGAAGCATCTCTTGAGTTACTACACTAACACCATCTAGTAACTCTATCTTAATGGGACAATCCACTCTAATAGGTTTTAAACCTAATCTCTCTAAAATCCCATGTGTAATGAATGAATGTGTGGCTCCATAATCAATTAATGCATAAAGGGGAACTGGATGAAATAATAACTGACTAGTAACTACAGACGGGCTAGCTTTAGCTTCACTCTGGGCTACTGTAAACACTCAAGCATTGGTACCTCTAGATGTCTGCGCTGCGGGTGTAGGAGGGGCTTTACAATCTTTCATCATATGCCTTGGCTGCCGGCATCTATAGCATACATTTCGGCCTAAATCTCTAAGGCACTCCCCAGAATGATTTCTTCCACACTTCTGGCATTGGGGAACTTCACTGGTTCTCAGCTTTTTATTCTGCCAATCCCTCATGTTCTTCTTGGGTTGAAAATTTTTCTTATTTCTCACCTCTCTATTAATGGGGGCATCAGCTCTATATCTCTGTGGAGCAGGAGGTGGAACACTAGGGGGCTACTGTTGATAGAGTTGCTGGGGTTAGCTTATTCACAAATATTTCTGCCTGTAAAGCTCATTCCAAAGCTTCACTGTATGTCTGAGGGGGCTGGGCACCAGCCTTCACATCTCGTGCTATTTCTGGTTTCAACCCATGCACGAATTTATCTCTCCTGAACTCTTATGTACTCACTACTCCTGACGCAAACCTTGCCAGGGAATTGAATTTCACTGAATATTCTTTCACTGAATTAGCCCCATGTTGAATCTTTTCATGGACTCAATCAACTGTTATATATTCTGCTTCAAACAATCTCCTGAAATCTCCCCAAGTCATCAAAGCTGTATCATAAGTATCCTCCATCAATTCCCACCATATACGGGGCATCACCCCTAAATAAAAAACTGGCATACTGAATCTTCTCTCCGTCTGTCATTGGGAAAAGTGTTGTCGTACGCTCCACTGATCTGAACCACTCATTTGCCACTAGTGGGTCCATTGTACCCCTAAATTCTGACGGCTGGTGTTGACTAGGCAACCCATAAATTGGCTCAATACGATTATGCACTACTGGGGGTACCGGCCTCTCTCTTTCCTCTCTAAGGGTCGGTACAATCACCGGGGTCTCAACTCTCTCTGGTACGGAGCCTCCTTGATTTTCTGCCAAGACTTGTTGTATAATATTACAAATCCTCGCTTCATCGAGGACAGGGGGAGTAGATTTTGGAGGGTTGGAAGGTTCACCCGTGCTCATTTCCTTCCTACTACTTCCTCGGGTTCTACGTCTCATCTACATAAACCAACACTTTTAGTCAACTCAATCAACTCATCTACTACAAGTAAGGAAAGAAATAACTTACAATGGTCAGCTACAGAACATCAACGTGGCAGGAGAGGCACACTGTCAAATCCCAAAACCTTTGCTCTGATACCAAAAATGTAATGCTTTCTTTCTAGCTAGTATACTCATAAAATAATCACTAAAAATCATTAAAAATATATATAAGAAAATACACATATATATATGAGTATTAAAATATGGGCCCATATTTAATTTTTCTTTATATACAAATATTTACAAAATGTTCTCAAAAATAGCAACTTGACAGTGTAGCCCAACCCTTCCACTGCGTGACGTTCTGAGCGAACGCAACTCACCTATTACCTGCAAAACATTAAAAACAACGGAGTGAGCACTAATGGCTTAATAAGTAAACCCGCTATGCTACCCTTCTCTCTCCGTTGCTTAAATCCTGAATTTTCTTTCCTTACAACTCATTTCCCCAGTATTCTCTATTCTTTCTCTGTTCTTCTCTCTATTCTTTCTCTATTCTTTCTCTGTTTTGCTCTCTGTTTTCTAATTTTTTTCACTACCCATGATAATGAGCATGGTATTATGCATATTCATGATGCAACAAATGCATAAATTATGCATTTTCTTTTCTATTTTTCTTATTCTGTTTCTTTTTCTTTCTTTCTTTCTTTCTTTCTTTCTTTTCTAGTCTTTCTTTCTATTCTTTCTTTTCTTTCTTTCTATTCTTTCTTTCTTTTCTATTCTTTCTTTCTATTATTGCCGATCGAAATTGGTTAAGGCATGGATTTGGAGCCTGGACCATGTGAGTGAATTCTCTAATTCTAGGTACAGTCCTCATCTACACACACTTCTAACAGACTGTACAATTCTTCTTTCTGAATTCTGAGGCCACTCACTAAAGGCGGCGTGCATGTGGGACTATGTCACTCACGGCTCCCCATCGTAACAACCTTCTCTTCTTTTTATCTTTTTTTTTACACTTCTTTTAGAAAAATTCAGATTTGAATATCTTTGAATATCTTTAATATTCTCACTTCTTTCTATTTTCTCTTTAACATATTTTAGGGCTTTTTCATGCTCTTATGAATATGTATGCATGTTGATGGTTTCATGCTTATAATTCTTTCTAAATTCACATATTTAAATGCAATTATGCATTATGGAATGCAAACATGTCATTCTCTACCATCTACAAACTCATCCCAAAGTAACACATAATCATTCTCATACATGCACTTCTCTTTGGCATTTCATCAAACAATTCATGCGCACAAATCAACACTAATGTGGCTACACTTCTATCTCTATTTTAGGCCACCAAAAATTTGGAATAAACTCCTCCATAATTAACACCAAATCTACCTAAAATACACACTTCAAAATTTTCACTTCAATTCTTCCAAATCTCATCCAAACATTCATCAAATAATAACTACACCAACACAACTTCTCATGGATAGGTTCTAATCATTATTCAACACCAAATCCATCAATAATTTTACATATAACACATATATATGCATAAAGAAAGTTCTCTACACAACATAACTTAAATCATACTTAGGGTAGGATTTACTTACCTTGTGCTTGAGTAATTCCACTAGAATCTCTCTTTCTTTGGTAGACTTGTTCTTTCTCTAAAACCCTAAGCATAAACACTATAAGAATTCAACACTTTAAAAATTAATCTCACATCTATTGCAAGAATTCTTACCTTTTGGTGCTTAAGATCAAATCTCTACCAAAATCCAACCAAAAGCCCTCTGAAATCCCTTGGAAATTTGATGAAGAGATGAGAGAAATTGAGAGTGAAGTGGTGTGAGAGGGAGTAGAGAATGATAGGGTCTTTATGCTTGAACTCTTAATATCTCATATTAATATGCATACTTTCCCATTTTGCCCTTGCACTTTCTTTAAAATCTCATCTGTGTCCCTTAGTGAATTTCCATAATGCCCTCATTTTTAATACATTCTCCATGAAATTCTACCTCTTTTCACTCCCCACTTTTTCAACTAATTTTGAGTGAAAAGACCATTTTACCCTTAATGCAAGTTTAAGGCATTTTATTCACATTTTCTCAAAATAACTTTAGCAAAAAAATCAACTAAATGTATAAAAGCATAAATTAAATTACGTACCTCCATGTGGGCGTTACACTGGCGCACTAAGGGGGATCTTTCGATCACTCTGTTCGATCCAAGGTACAAATAGCCCATTTTCTTCTCTCTTGGCAAAAGGGATAATAGGCATCTTCTTTTCTTCTCGATGCTTTCCCCTTGTTTCTTTCTTTCAAGCCGTAGTTTCCTACTTCATTTCGGTTTTCTTTTTGATCATTTACTGGTATTAAACTTTTTTATTGTGTTGCTGCTCAACGAGACGACACAGACACAGAAGGTTTAAGCTCAACCTCAGGTGTGATGAATCAATCACACAAATGTTCGCTTCATCGATATCATCAATGCCCTGAAATCTCTTGGCAAATCTAACTCCAATAGTGAGCTAGTGAGGAAGATTCTAAGATCTCTTCCTAGATCAGGGGAAGCTAAGGTCACGGCCATTCAAGTAGACAAAGACCTCACAAGACTACCTCTAGAAGAACTCTTGGGTTCTCTAATGGCCCATGAGCTTACCATGAAGAATGGAGAAGAAGAGGATGATACAAGAATAGGGGCTCTCAATGCTTCTACAAAAGATGAGAGTGGTGATGAGGAAGAAGAGAGCAAAGATGATGAAGAATTTGCTATGATTACAAGTTCAAGAGGTTCGTTCCTAGCCAAGAAGAAAGATTTTTGCAAAAGGCCTCAAAGAGGGGTTCCACCAAAGGAGAACCTCGGCAAGAAGAAAATAGAAACTTTTGAAAACCAAAAAACAAAAGAAAAAGAAAAAAGAAGCAAAAGACAAGAGACAAGAAAAAAACAAAAATTGTGAATGCATCTAAAGTTAAATTAACAGATTTTCCATCTTTATGAACAACAAGATTATCATTTCCAAACAAATGTGTATAGCCTTCATCAAAGGGTACAAAAAAGAAGCTTTTGTGAAACCCATAAGCCAAAACAAGAAGAAGGGAGAAGACAAAGAGCGAAGATCTCATTCGAGAAGTTGAGGAGAGAACCATCTTGTACTATTTGAGACAAAGAACCATTTGAGAAGTTGAAGACAATGAGAGAAGAAAAATAAGGAATAAAGAAAGAGAAAAAAGAATGCAGTCGTGTAAAAAAATGAGAGAGAGGGAAGAGAAGAAGAAAAGAAAAGAAAGAGGGAAGAGACAAGAAGAAGAGGGTAAATGATATAATTATCCTTTAAATATTTTTTGAAATTATCATTATGTCCTTCTGCAGTTAAAATTGATGGACAAATTGTAACAGTGGGTGGGAAAATGTCATTATAAAACTTGGCGGGTGGGAAAGTGTCATTAGGCGAAACCATGGGTGGGAAAAAGTCATTTACTCTAAACTAATTTAATTATTTCCACCTTAGTGACACGTTTTCTATATAGTCTTAATGACTGAGATAACAAAGGAAGAATACATAATGCCAATGTTAAACTTGATTAATTTATAATAATACTAGATATAAGGCCCGTGTGTTGCGCGGGTATGTTTATTTAATATTTTTGGAATAGGTTGTAAACAAATTTATTCTAACAGAATAAAGTAATTAGATAAAGAGATAATAATTGTTAGATTATACAAGTTTTAGAGTAAATATAACTTCTATATATGTACAAAGTTGTATTAACATAAATTAATAATTATACCTTTATAATTATTAATATCAATTAATATTATGAAAATCAATTATTTAAACTTAAAATTTATATGGAGTTCATTTTCAGGTCTGATATTGACTGGTAATTTTTTTTTCTCACAGTATAGGATTCTTTCCAACCAAGGTTTGAAAACAGACTAACTTCCATCTTTATATGTTTTTTTCTTGAAAATGGTTAGATTTTTGGAATGTATATGTAATGTACTTATATAATTATTACTAGTACTCATCCAATGTGTGAAGATGGAAGAATTAAATCAAAACTAACGTGTTATGATGGAGAACAATTTTCAATCAATTAATGAGCAACACCAAAATCAAGATAAAATTGAATATCGAGAATAACACTTTTATTATAAAAGGAATAAGTACATCACTTTTTCATACTGTGAAAGGGGGTTTGGACGATATAGACATTATTTTCTATTTTTCTTATAGTTGTTCAGTTCCTCTTGTGCATATGCATACTCTCTTTTGTTTAGGTTATAAATAATATTCATGGCAGATTCCATGATTTATAACATCTGGTCAATGACTTCTCCGAATTTGTTTCTTGCAGTATGTAGATCATCCAGATTGCTCTCAACTTTTTTTGAAAATCTCCCTCAATTCCGGCATTCCCTAAAAAATATCTAAACCAATTGCAGAAACAACATACAATCAAATTTTATAAATATATGGAAACGGTAACATGAATGTGTAAATATAATTATCAGATGAACTCTCGATACATAAAAAAAAAAATAATAATAATAATAATATTTATGGTTTTTATATTCCCGCAAATATGTATCATTGTTTTGTTTGCGATTTTGTAATTTAGCATACAAAAGATGTGGAACATTTATACCTTCTAGTTGCCTCGATGGAGAATTATTGTTGTTAAGGTCGTTGCTGGTATTCGTTGCAGATTCTTTTGCTTGTGATGTTTTGTCGGCCATTTTCAAATTAAGTTTTGGAGAAAAATGAACAATTAAAGTGTATAGTATCCGAAGAAAGTTAAATAGGTGATTGATGTCAGAGCAATATTTTTAAGAGAATAGGATACGAAAAGGTGGAATATGAACAGAGAACTGGTAATTAATAAACGTGTCGATCGAAAAAGTGTTAATAATTATTTGGATAAGGTAATACGAAACATTAGTAGACTATCGGTACAATATTAAAGAAAGTCTTAATAAATATTTTGTTAAGTGTGCAACCTATTACTTAGGTAGTTAATAATGGTTCAGCAAGGTGTTGAGTTATTATGATAAACAAACAATGTGATTTACTAATAATAAAATCTTATTGATACATTTTTAAAGGATGGACAATAAGTATTTGTCAAGTATCAAAGTCAGAGATGATATGATGATGTCAATATATATTTATTAGTTTTTTAATTGTGGTTTGATAATATGGTTATGAAACATGCATATAGTTCGACTTTGATCTTGTTTGATCAATAATGGTACACAAGTTTTTTTAAATGTGTAATAGAAATGGTTATTTCTAGTTTTTTTAATTAAGATTATAATTTATTTAGATTGATGTTTGTTGTATATGTTCAATTTTTTAACATAACGTTTGAACAATTTTTGGGGTATTGTATCACACAATATAAAAGTTGCTCTGGGAAAATTAACAGACATCTAACAATAGATAGACAAGTTGATTGAAAAAGTCTTGACAACTTGTGGCAAAATTGTTTGTGGAGCATTAAAGGAGAGCATACTAAATAATTAACAGTGATTCGGCAGGCGGGTTTCCAAAATATATTGTGGTTCGGTGTAGAATTCAATCTAATGAATAATGGAATGGAAATTTATTTTTATATGTTATAGGAACAATATTTAGATTGTTGTTTGTTGAACACGTTTAATTACTTGAAATTGTCATAATCATTGGTGTTTAATATTTTTATTAAATATTGTTTACGTCTTACTGATCATTGTAATTTTGTGATGAATTTTTCTTTATAAGTTAATTGAGTGAGTTTTAACTTCTATTTTCAGATTAAACTAAAAAGCATTTAAATTTGTACATGTGCAAGAAATTACATAGGAAAGTTTCTAAAAATTAAATTTCATGCAGACTATTTGATAATCCACGTTACATCTATGACATGTGATATTTTCTGGTGATGTTGATTTGTCCAAGTGTATACAATTTTGATTCTCCTTGTTGCAAGTTCCAAATATTTGTCTTTTAATGAGAATTGTTGCAGTTGGAGTCAGGGACTTGAATTCTTCCCTGCAATATTTCAGTTTGTAGAAAAGATTAGGAAGTTTTACTAATTTCATTAGAATTTGTGTGCCTCTGTTGTCATGTACAGTAAGTAGAGCAACAAAAGTGTGATATATTGCTTGCATCTTATATTTTTGGCAAACTGCAATCAGTAGTTTTAATCCCATATATGTATCATGTTCAATGAAAAACAAATGTGTTCCCAGCAGTAACAAAGCTTGTTTTTTTTCTGCTTCTACCAGTGTCTTCAGAATTGAAAGTTCCGCTATTGTTATTGTTGGTAGTTTGTGTTGTTGTTTTGAAATGTCCATTCTTTGTAATATTTGTTTTATGTTTGCTTGTTTGTTCAAAGATTTGCACCTGTAAATTATGCAGTAAGTAATGGTTTTGAAGCACAAGATTCATAATAGTAAAAAATAAAAAACAATAAAAATAAAAAAAACAAAATCCATAGTTGGGAATCATAATACCATTACCTTATGATTAAGCAATTAAGAATAAATAATTGTACCAAATATGACTCACTTAAATATGGATCCTAAAATGCATTTTGTTTTTTGTGTATTAGAAAACTATTAACAACTAAAGATGCACATGGTTTGTCAGAGTTATTTGTATGGTTAACCATTATTGTTATAAGACTTCTGCGGAACAAACTACTATCTTATTGTTATTAGTTGTATATTTAACCATTTTGTATAATATCATTTTCTGTATGACTAAGAAAATAATGAAATCAATAGATTAACGAAATACGATGGTTTTAGTAAAACTTACGTTAACCGTATTGCTTGTAAAGCGGTGTGATCTTTGTCGGTTGCTTTTACAATGATTCCTTGTAGAATTTCTTATGGTAATTGTAGGAGACTTGTGGGTTTCTTTTTGTTAATTTGAAAGGAATCATGATGTCTTGGTGTTGTTTTTTGGCTGCAAGTATATAGAAATTATGTTGTCGATATGGTATCTGTGGTTTATATAGTTTGCGTGTAGGTAGCGAACAATTTTTTTTTTTCTTTCTTTGGTATTTCAACTACTTAGATAATGTTCTATTTATTATTAATAGGAGTCAGTGTTGTTATTTAAATCTGGTTCTTAATAGTTTTGTAAATTAATGATGGTTGTATTAATCATTTAATGTCAAGTTTTACTTATATTTAAATGTAAACGGTCCGCATTCATGTTAATTTCTATATAGGTATATTAAACATTTGAGATATTTGATTAGTACGAACACAACATAACATGAGATATCATCAAAATATCAATCACATCAATCAAAAAGTATAATGAGAAGGGTATTGATGTTATTGATAGATGTGTTTTGTTTAATTAGAAATACAAAAGAAATAGATGGAATATGAATACAGATGTTATAATAAATGAACATGGTTGTTTAAGAAGAATAAGATCTAACTGGTATGAGTTTAATAGAAAGGATAAGAAGAATAAATTGGAAAAATAACATCAATTGTACGATTAGACCACATAATATTCAGGTAGTCTTCTCAACTTGCATGAGTGATTTAAGTTCGTATCACTTTAATGTTATGTAAATTATTTATTTAAAATTTAAAAGTATTTATTTGTTTTTTGAGAATACAAAAGGTGCTTTGGGAAAACCAATAAATGTCTAGTAATAAGTAAACATAATAAATATTTTGTTAAGTATTCAAGTACGAAATGTTATGATGTTATTATGATATATTGCTTGGATCGTGAATAATGGTTCGGCAACCATGGTCCAAATGGATGTTATCGTTCGGTGTGGGATTTAATTTGGTTGATAAAAAAAAGATTTATCTTAACGTGTTACTTGAGGTTGTAAACTAGATTAAGAGATGATAATTGTTAGATTATACAAGTTTTAGAGTAAATATAACTTCTATATATGGACAGAGTTGTGTTAACATAAAATTAATAATTGTACCTTTATAATTATTAACATCAATTAATATTATAAAGATCAATTATTTGAACTTAAAATTTATATTGAGTTCATTTTCAAGTTTTACATTGACTGGTAATTTTTTTTACTCATAGTATAAGATTCTTTCCAGCCAAGGTTTGAAAACAGACTAACTTCCATCTTTATACGTTTTTTTTTTTTTTTTTTGGGGGGAATGATTTATCTATGTAATGTACTTATATAATTATTATTATGACTCATTCAATGTGTGAAGATGGAAGAATTAAATCAAAGCTAACGTTTTATGATGGAGAAAAATTTTCAATCAATTAATGAGTAACACTAAAATCAAGATAAAATTGAATATAGAGAATAACACTTTTATTATAAAAGAAATAAGTACATCGCTTTTTCATACTGTGAAGTGGGTTTGGACGATATAGACTTTATTTTCTATTTTTCTTATAGTTGTTCAGTTCCTCTAGTGCATATGCATACTCTCTTTTGTTTAGGTTATAAATAATATCCATGGCAGATTTCATGATTAGTAACATCTAGTCAATGACTTCTCTGAATTTGTCTCTTGTAGTATATAGATCATCTAGATTGCTCTCAACTTTTTTTAAAATCTCCCTCAATTCCAGCATTCCTTGAAAAATGTCTAAACCAATTGTAGAAAAAATATACAATCAAATTTTATTAAAAAAAATATACAATCAAATTTTATAAATATATGGAAATGGTAACATGAAAGTGTAAATATAATTATCAGATGAATTCTTGACATATCAAAAAAAAAAAAAATTTAATGGTTTTTATATTCCCACAAATATGTATCATCGTTTTGTTTGTGATTTTGTAATTTAGCATACAAAAGATGTGGAACATTTATACCTTCTGGTTGCCTCAGTGGAGAATTATTGTTGTTGAGGTCGTTGCTGGTATTCGTTGCAGATTCTTTTGGTTGTGACGTTTTGTCCGCCATTTTCGAATTAAGTTTTGGAGAAGAAATGAACAATTAAAGTGTATAGGATCTAAAGAAAGTCAAATGGGTGATTGATGTCAGAGCAATATTTATAGGAGAATAGGATACGAAAAGGTGGAATATGAATAGACAACTGGTAATAAATAAACGTGTCGATCGAAAAAAGTGTTAATAATTATTTGGATAAGGTAATACAAACGTTAGTAGACTATTTGTACAATATTAAAGAAAACTGTAATAAATGTTTTGTTAAGTGTGCAGCATATTAGTTAGGTAGTTAATAATGGCTCGATAAGATGTTGAGTTATTATGATAAACAAACAATGTGATTTACTAATAATGAAAACTTATTGATACATTTTTAAAGGATGGACAATAAATATTTTGTCAAGTATCAAAGCCAGAGATGATATGATGATGTCACAATATATTTATTAATTTTTTAATTGTGGTTCGGTAATAAGGTTATGAAACATGTATATAGTTCGACTTTGATCTTGTTTGATCAATAATGGTACAAAAGTTTTTTTAAATGTGTAATAGAAATGGTTATTTCTAGTTTTTTTTTTTTTTTTAAATTAAGACCATAATATATTTAGATTGATGTTTGTTGTGTATGTTCAATTTTTTAACATAATATTTTAACAATTTCTGGGGTACTGTATCACACAATATAAAAGTTGCTCTGGGAAAATTAACAGACATCTAACAATAGATAGACACGTTGATTGAAAAAGTCTTGATAACTTGTAGCAAAACTGTTTGTGGCGCATTAAAGGAGAGCGTAATAAATAGTTAACAATGGTTCGGCAAGCGGGTTTCCAAAATATGTTGTGGTTTGGCGTAGAATTCAATCTAATGAATAATGGAATGGAAATTTATTTTTATATGTTATAGGAATAGTATTTAGGCTGCTGTTTGTCGAACATGTTTAATTATTTGAAATTGTCATAATCATTGGTGTTTAATACTTTTATTAAATATTGTTTACGTTTTACTGATCATTGTAATTTTGTGATGAATTTTTCTTTACAAGTTATTAAATATTTGGATCAATTGTTGATAATTGAGTGAGTTTTAACTTCTATTTTCAGATTAAACTAAAAAGCATTTAAATTTGTACATGTACAAGAAATTACATAAGAAAGTTACTAAAAAATAAATTTCATACAGACTATTTGGTAATCCACGCTACATCTGTGACATGTGATATCTTCTGGTGACGTTGATCTGTCCAAGTGTATACAATTTTGATTCTCCTTGTTGCAAGTTCCAAATATTTGTCTTTTAATGAGAATTGTTGCAGTTGGAGTCAAGGACTTGAATTATTCCCTACAATATTTCAGTTTGTAGAAATGATTAGGAAGTTTTACTAATTTCATTAGAATTTGTATATCTCTATTGTCATGTACAGTAAGCAGAGTAACGGCAGTGTGATATATTGCTTGCATGTTATATTTTTGGCAAACTGCAATAAGTAGTTTTAATCCCATATATGTATCATGTTCGATAAAGAACAAATGTGTTCCTAGCAGTAGCAAAGTTTGTTTATTTTCTGCTCCTGCAAGTGTCTTCAGAATTGAAAGTAGTGCTGTTTTTATTGTTGGTAGTTTGTGTTGTTGTTTCGAAATGTCCATTCTTTATAATATTTGTTTTATGTTTGCTTGTTTGTTCAGAGATTTGCACCTGTAAATTGTACGATAAGTAATTGTTTTAAAGCACAACATTCGTAATAGTTAAAAAAAAAAAAAAAAAAGTTGGGAACATAATACCATTACCGTATGATTAAGTAATCAAGAATAAATAAGTGTACCAAATATGAATCACTTAAATATGGATCCTAAAATGCATTTTGTTTTTTGTGTATTAGAAAACTATTAACAACTAAAGATGCATATGGTTTGGCAAAGTCATTTGTATGGTTAACCATTATTGTTATAAGACTGCTATGGAACAAAGTACTATCTTATTGTTATTAGTTATATATTTAACCATTTTTTATAATATCATTTTCTGTATGACTAAGAAAATAATGAAATCAATAGATTAATGAAATATGATGATTTTAGTAAAACTTACGTTAACCGTATTGTTTGTAAAGCAGTGTGATCTTTGTCGGTTGCTTTTACAATGATTCATTGTAGAATTTCTAATGGTAATTGTAACAGACTTGTGGGTTGTTTTTTTGTTAATTTGAAAGGAATCGTGATGTCTTGGTGCTATTTTTTGGGTGCAAGTATATAGAAATTATGTTGTCGATATGGTATATGTGGTTTATATAGTTCGTTTGTCGGTAGCAAATAGTTTTTTTTTTCTTTGGTATTTCAACTACTTAGATAATGTTCGATTTATTATTAATAGGAGTCAGCATTGTTATCTGAATCTGGTTTTGAGAATACCAAAGGTTCTTTGGGAAAACAAATAAATGTCTAGGAATAAGTAAACATGTTGATCGAGGAAATGTTAATAAGTTCTTGCATAAGAGGATACGAAACAATAGCAAACGTAACAATTATTTTGTTAAGTATTCAAGTCAGAGATGTCATGATGATATTATAATATTTCGGTTGGATAGTCAATAATGGTTAGGCAGTCGTGCTTCAAATGGATGTTATCGTTCGGCATGGGATTTAATTTGGTTGGTAATAGAATCCAAATTTTTTTCGATGTGCGATAGAAATGTTTATTTATAGATTTTGTTAATTTACATTATAATATATTTAGATCGATGTTTGTCAAGCATGTGTAGACAATCCAATGATAAAATTGAAAATAGGGAATAACACTTTTATTGAGATATTTTTACATGTGTAATAAATCATATAATGAACTCACTAAAAATTATATTTCATACATACTATTTGGTAATCTACGTTACATCTTGGACATATGATATTTTCTGGTGACGTTGATCTGTTTCAATTTATACGATTTTGATTCTCTTTGGTGCAATTCCGAAATATTCTTCTTTTAATGAGAATTGTCGCAGTTGGAGTCATGGACTTGAACACTTCCCTACAATTTTTCAGTTTGTGGAATTGATTGGTTAGTTTCACTAATTTCATTAGAATTTTTACACCTCTACTGTCGTGCATAGTGATTAGAGCAATGGCGGTCTGATACATTGCTTGCAGGTTATTTTGTTTGCAAGATGCAATAAGTAGTTGTAATCCTCTATTTCTATCATGTTCCACGAAGAACAAATGCATTCCAAGCAGTAGTGAAGCATGCTTATTTTCTGCTTCTGCAAGGATCTTCATAATTGAAAGCCTTGCAGTTCTTATTGCTAGTAGTTTGTGTCATTGTTTGAAGATGTTTCTTCTATATAAGACTTGCTTTACGTTTGACTGTTGGTTTAGAGATTTGCACCTATAAATTGTAAGTTAAATAATGGTTTTCAAACACAAGATCCACAATAAAAAAATAAAAAAATAAAAAAATAAAAAAAGTGTTTTCCTAACACAAGATCCACAACAACAACAAAAAAGTGTAAATAATAGTTTCAAACAGTTGGTAATCATAATATCATTACTTGTATGATCAAGAAGTTAACAATAAAAAAGTGTGAAAAATATGGTTCAGTTAAATATTCATTCTAACATGTATTTTGGTTTTTATGTATTAGAAAGCTATTAAGAATTAAAGACACAAGTGATTCGGCATAATCCGCTCCAATTGTTGGGAGTTGACATACGGTTTTCTAGATGACTAACAAAAAAATGAAATCAACAGATTAACGAAACATGATGTCAATTTTCTTCACTAAATTTCAAAGGGAACTAATAGGATTTGCCTTGGATTTTTATAGATTTTCAATCCTAAAGCATCCAAAGGTAAGATTCTAGCATAAGGAGTGTGATTAACCTTTAAAGTTTTAAATTCTTATGGTTTTTATATGATCTAGGTCCAAGAGCAAGAAACTTTTAGCAAAAGGGAGATTATATCACACATTCAAGGTAAGTAAACCCAATTTTAACCTTGATTTGAGCAAGACTAGTGGAGAATGATTCTTGCATGTTTGTATGTGTTTGTATGTGAGAATTGTTGGTTGTTTTGATTTTAAATGATGTGCAATTTCGAGCCATGAAAAGTAGTGTATGAGTACGAGATGAATTGATGGAATTATGGAAGAATTAGTGTTGAAATTTTGAAGTGTTGAGATTTGTTGAAAACGGCCAGGTTAGATGTTATAATTAGTGAGTTTTTGCTCAACTTTTTTTGGATTAGAGAGATGTGGAAGTATAGACAACATGGTAGTTGCATGTGCATATCAAGTGTTTGATAAAAATCCAAAGAGAAAATGCATGCATGAGTTGGTTAAACCCTATTGAAGAAAGGATTAGAGAAAGGCAAGAAATGAAGTAGAAAGATTATGTTGGGCTTAACCAAGTCTAAATGTTAGTATTCAAGAGTGTATATTGTTATGCCAAAATTTAGAATATCACTTGGTCATGTTAGTTCCATAAGAGAAATGGCCCTTAGTGCTTGGTTCAAGTTGCTTGAACCTTTACTACTTCTTGGATAGCACATGAAAGTGTTAGAGAAGAATTGCATATTAAAGTGTTACTTTGATATGGCATTTGAGATAGTAGAGAATGGTGGAATATGTCATGGCATACCATTATGCCATAATGAATTTTCAAGTTTGTGTATGTGAACTTGGAAAGAATATCAAAGAATGGGCTTGATCATGCATATATTGTGCATATGATTTATATATAGCCTTGTTTTGGTAAATGAGAATATTAAAGAATATGTTAGCAAAGAATGAGAAAAAAGAAAGAAAAGAAAATGGCTTGTAGTTTTCTTTTAAGCTAACATGCAAATATGTATTTTTCTCATTTACTAAAGAATGCAAGTGGAGAATTTCCATAGCTTGGAAATTCATTTGGAAATGTGTATAGTATTTCTTTCTATTCTCTTTCTATAGCATGCTATGTTATAAGGTTGTTGCGATGGGGAACCCGTGAGTGACAGAGATGCTCACATGCACGTCTTCATCAGTGAGTGGCCTCAGCAGAGAGATATAGTATTTGTACAGTCTGTCAGTAGTGGATGTGGATGAGGACTGTACCCAGCAAAGCATACCTACATGCACGCCGCCATCAGTGGGCAGCATTAGCAGAGAGATACAGCATTTGTACAGTCCTTCGGCAGTGCATGTAGATGAGGACTGTACCCACTCACATAGCCAGGGTTCCAAATCCATGTCTTAACCTAGTCCGATCGGCAAACCAGAAGAGAAACAGAATAAGAAAGAGAAACAAAAAAGAAAAGAAAGAGATACAACATAAGAGACAGAAACAGAAAAGAAAAGAAAGTTCTTTCCTCAGGAAAGTTTATTATTCTGCATATGTGTTACACTACTTGCATGATTTAGTATTTCTTATGTGCTCGACGATGTACAGTTTTATTCATTGTCTTTGCACGTTGGTAAGTAGCAAATCAGAATATCAGAAAAGATTAAAGTGAGAAAAGGAAAATCAAAACATGAGTAACGGAGAAGAACAGTAGTGAAGTTTGGTTTACTTACTGAGCAATTAGTGCTCACTCTGCTATTCTACTATTTCTCAAGTACTTGATGATTTACGATTGGGTGGGACGTCAAGAAGCGGAGGAGTTTGGTGGCTCTGTCCAAGACTACCTTTTACTTATTACAGTATATCAGTTATTTTGTGTACATATTTATATGAATTAAAATTAGAATTTTCGGATTTTACATTATATACCTCTATGTATATATGTTTACAAAAGTTATTTAGTGGATTTTGTCATATATTTCTCAAAGAATTACTAGCTAGAGATTATATTACATAGTGTAATCGTTTCAGCTTTCTCTCGTGTCGGTGTTGATTTTCTTCCTAAGTGTTTGAAGTTTTCATGTCGACATCTTCTACATTGCCGATTCAGTTATTTTATTTTTGGTAGTAGTTTCATCTGGTTGTTTGTTTATTCTGTCGTTAAAATTTGTTTAATATTATAGTATACAGTTGTATTTGATGGGCATTCCTGCGAATTGAAGTCATTTCTATGCAATTATAACACTTGTAAAAAAAAATTGATGAAGCGTTATTAAAACGTGAACTTAAAAAACGTTTGGTTAGCTTGTTTACATGAATATTGCAATGTTACGTTGTTTTTGTTGGATCGCTTTTACAGTTCTTTTCCTCTTTTGTGATACCCCTAATATGTTTGTATAAAATTGGTCTAATTATATGTTCAGCATCATCCACTTGTAGAATTAATACTATATTTACAGACATGTTTTTGACATTCGATGTTAGTATTTCGTAGCAAACTATGCATGATATTTAATATTACATTAATATTATTGAGATCAACTATTTAAACTTAAAATTTATACCGATCTTCCGTAATTTCTATAACTTATAATAATTTTCAAGTTTGACATTGTCAACTAAAACTTTTCTCACAATATAGGATTCTTATATTTCTCTAAAATCAGGAACCTCCATTCCACTTCTCAAAACAAACATCTATTCATATAGTCCATTCAAAAACTTTGTTTGTTTAATAATTGAGAACATGATAATCCAATTAATTTCAGGATTACTATATCAAACAACATAAAAATTATTTCGGCGATTTCGTCAAACATACTCACATCTACATTTTTCCTGTTATAAAATTAATGAAAAATTTACTAAAATTAAATGGAGAATAATCCTATTACCGGACCAAACATAAACATATGTTATACTTATTTCATTCATTTAAAACAGTAATAAAAAATCTAATAGTTTGAAAACTATAATTGATTCGAAATTTCATAGTTTCATTATTATTATTATTTTAAAAAAAGATTTTCAGATATAAAAGTATATCGAACTATTAATGTTACACGTTATATAATTTCATCATATTTCATATGCCAACCATTCAACTTGATTGTTCACAGACTCAAAGGTTTGATTTTGTTATTCCTAAGTTAATGGTGCGATATATATATATTTTTTTTACATGAAATAGTTTGTTCACTGTTTTGTACTAATAGTTTTAATATGATATTTATTTGTGTTGGCATTCATCAATAAAGATAAAGCATTTTCACAAAAGAAGTCCCAATTACATTATATACTTAATCTATCAAATTTGATATGATCACTTTATCAAGACCTCAACTTTTTTCTTGGATTGCTTTTGTAACTCCTCCTATTGCTTTTAAAATTCTCATCGTCACTTTCTTTCTGCTTATTTCCTCATTCCCTCTCTTTCAATATGTCTAACATGTCTGTACAAGAATTGTCTATCCTGTTTTCAGCATCATCAGGTTCAACTCTTGCCACCATTTTTCCAGACACATCTTTGATTTTTGGTGTCAGTATTTCGTATTCACTCACGTCTGACATCAATGATTGTGATCCATGTTCTCTATTACTTGCCTGTTGTTTTTTACAAAACATTGATACCACTTCAATATTATGAAAGTTAACTATCTAAGAATAAAGATTATACTGACCTTTTGTAATTCTCGTAAGTTATATTCACCCTCAAGATTCTCATCAATCGGAAAAAGTTTTGGGATAGTATAAGATTCATATCTTCAGATCCATAATTCTCAACTTGATTTTGAAAATGAACATCTGTCTAGACAGGTCACTTAAAACTTTTGGGATATTCTTGATCATTAGACAGCTTATTCTTAAAACTTTTGGGATATTCTTCTGATCATTACCTTGTTTGTTCAATAGTTGAGAACATGATAACCCAACCAATCTCTTGATTATAATATCAAACAATATAAAAGTTGCTTCGATAGTTCCATCTAACGCTCTCATTTCCACCTTGTATTTGTTATAACATTAACAAAACATTGTTACAAATAAACGTCTGAAATTGAATATACTTCTTATCGCATTGACAATACATAATGATAAACAGTAAAAATAAACAATGATATACCTCATCTGAGGAGATTTCGATTCTTTGTTGCATTTCTCACAATATAAATAGGTATTAATATCAAGGATTTTCTTCTTGCAATAGGTGTAGGAATTGTAACACCAACCATATCTATCATTAACTTCAATTATCTTGGCCTTAATTGTATACTCCATCACCTATACAATTGTAATTTCTATTCACAGACTATGTTACAATAATCAGTTTAACGTTTTAGTGAATACTGTACCTCATCAACATCACGTCACACATGATTGATAATATGTTTGAGTGATGTTCTATTCTCAAACATTTCCTTCTCAATCAGAACTTGATTCAGAATCTTTTTCTATAATTGAATTACTGGCAGAATTCCCATTCTGAAATAACAAAGAGTAGATAAAATTTTAAATACGATTCTATCCGTGAAATTACTTTAAAAAACTATTTCTCAAACACATACTCTTTCTGTAGAGAATGCACCTCCCCAACATCTAAATTTATATAAATTCTAGATGCCGAAGTTGTATTGAGATATAATCTTCATGTATGGAAAAGAACATAAGTTAGTAATTGAAAATATATTAACTTCATGTAATATATTTTTATTACCTTGAAAATCTTTAACATTTGTTGAAGTAACTATTATGACAATTGGGTTGGTACTTGCTGATTGCAAAAATTCACCTATTTCTTTGGAAAACTTCCCCCATAACGTAATGTCAATTGCTTCTCTGAAATCAATATTAGTTTAAATTATTTAAAGTGGAAGAAGAAAGTAAAACCATTAACAAAGGAATTTACTTTGCCATCTGCAATTTGATGTCTCTTTTTTTAGTCTTTGTCGACTTGATCTCTTCAATTTCTCCTATTGCATTCAAAACTCCAATGACATCTGCATATAATTTATCACATTTGATGTACAAATATATTTCTCACACATTTAAAACACAAATATTCAAATTAACTATACCTGATAATAACCTTGTATCATTTGTTCTATTCTGAAGATCATGAAGACCAGCAAATTCAAATTTATATCTTGGAATAACAACTCTTGGTTCTTTTATTTTTGTACAGTTGTGATCATGAGAAATTGTATACGATATATACCATCAACGGGTCTATAAGAGGGAGTAGATGGTATGACTTTTATATGTCTGATCAAATATATCGACCCTTTATGAAGCTAATTTTTAAACTTTGCAATCCTATTCTTCTGTATTGAGGCATGAATAACTTTATTCTAAAAAACCAATGAAAATCACAAATTTAAGCAAACCTATATAAATTGGAAATAAAAGTCTTAACATTATTTCCAGACTATATTTCATACATGTTCATCAATCAAAATCATGTCAAGGCTCATAAGTTCGTCACCCATTATGAAATTCCTACATTCCAACAATCTAGATACTTTGACAGTGACTATCCAATCATCTATTGATTCATCAATATCTTTAAGAAAAGTATTAGACATTGTTATGACTTGCCTGCAAAAAGAAATTCATTCTTAATACAATTTAGTAAAAGCAATAAAGATTCCCAACCGAGATTTTACAACTAAAGCAAATGTCGTTGTACCACAATTATAAATAAATAATAGAATGTTTCGATTTTATAATCTAATTCATACTATCAATATTTCTTATCACAATTTAATAGTATGCCGAATTTTTTGTTCGATACCGAAATTTTAAACTCCAAGAAGAACTTACTGATTTACAATTGTCACTGCAATATTGTTCGTCAATTTCTTTATTACAATTCTATAATATTATTATACACAAATTAATAGCCTTTATAGACGAATTCATAATCCAACATATACAACATTACAATGGAAAGATAAAAACAATTGACCCGAGGTGCGGGTGGGGGAGGGGGAACAATGATCTAATGATATACTTTCAAGTACCTTTACTTATTTCTCTGAATCGTGTACGACAACATAAACAACTATGTATATATGACAAACACATTAATTTCAAGAGTTATGTATAAAACCTCTCACATCCACATAAATACTCCTCACACTTCACATTAATTTCACATTAAACATAATACGTAGCAAATGCAATGTATTGATCTCTTTCAAATAAACATCTATCCACAAAACTGCATCAACTTCAATAACACTTAATAAACAGCGTAACAATAATAACAAAATTAAATAACGACTTGGATTTTTTTATTTTTGTAATTTTTTTACGTGGACAAGTGTAATTCTTATTTAAGTTGCATTCAATACAAACTTACACTATTATGTGACATAAATAGTATCATGAATTTCTTCAACAATTTAACAAAAACACTACATTAAGAACAACATTAAATATCATAATACCAAACGTCATCGTAATACCGAACACATCAATAAAAAAGGAAGTACATTAACCCATAATTAAACCAAAATTCTGATATCGTGATCATTAATAGTAATATCACGTTGAAAGTATCACATAACAATACAATGCACCCATCGATTTTGGATAAAATTATTAATAGTACAAATCCAATGCATTGAAAATGAGCAATTGTAAAGCTACAAAACACGATATCAAGAGACTAATACCATTAACAATAACATTAAATATGAGAACACCAAACATCATCAAAATACCGAACATATCAATGAAAAAGTAAGTGTATTAACCCATCAGGCTACATGATTAGTTTGACACTTTGTTTATTACAATTTATCTGCATAAAATACCATGATTCAGAAACCACACCTCTGATATACTGAATAAATTACGGCACAGCAAAAGGTTTATTACAATGGAAATCATAACCTTTATCGTTTATAGATTAATACTGAAATTTTCAACTGATAGAGACATTGAGTTGCTTCAATTTTTTTAATAATATTATTGTTCGACACTTTGGCTGATATAAACTCAAAGAGAAATTAAGCCACTTTATTTTTTATTAACATTATAGTTTGACACTTTTAAAAAATTGTCTAACAAATTCTATGGAATCTGTTGTCTAACCATTGTCTATAATTATGATTGTTTCAAAAAGTAAGTGTATTAACCCATCCGTCTGCGTGATTAGTTTGACACTTTGTTTATTACAATTTATCTGCATAAAATACCATGATTCAGAAACCATACCTCTGATATACTGAATAAATTACAGCACAACAAAAGGTTTGTTACAATGGAAATTATAACCTTTATCGTTTATAGATAGATACTGAAATTTGCATCTAATAGAGACATTGGGTCATTTCAATTTTCTTAATAATATTATTGTTCGACTGTTTTGCTGATATAAACTCAAAGAGATATCAAGCCACTTTATTTTTTATTAACATCATAGTTCGACATTTTTAAAAAATTGTCTAGCAAATTGTATGGAATCCGTTGCCTAACCATTTCTATAATTTAGATATAAAATGCTGATACGGAAAATACCGATTGTGATGTCATAATTTAAAAATGCTTGGAAATTCGACATATCAAGGTATCATTGAGGTCTACATTCCATTGCCGAACCATAGCCAGGATGTAATTAATTGTATTTATAATTTGTTACAACTTTTCTAGGAACACTACTAAACCATGAATTTGAATACTTATCCATGATTTAAGGATGCCCAAAATTTGGATCGCTCGATATATCAGAAAGATAAACAATTCCATCTATTCCTATTTTAGTCACTCCCAGGTTATTTTTTAAAGTCAGACCAAGTATTAGGTAGCTTGCCTGATACCAACTAAGACAAACATTAAGCCACTTAATTTTTTATTGATATTGTTGTTCGGCAACTTTAAAAAATGGCCTAACAAATACTATGGAATCCGTTGCCTAACCATTGTCCATAACTATGATTGTTCAAGCTATCCAAATCTTTACATCATCAAACGGTTGATATATCAGATCGAATTGGTTGTAGTCAATATAAGGTGATTTCTTGGTTGTAGTCAATATATGATCCACAATTTATCCATAAGGTATCATTGAGGTCTACATTCCATTGTCGAACCATTATCACGATATAATTGGTTGCGTTTATAATTTGTTATAACTTTTATAGGAATACTGGTAAACCATGAATTTGATCAGAATTTGAATACCTTGATACAATTTCATCTGTCCCTATATTAGCCACATTCAGATAAATATTGGGATTTTTTTATTTTTATAATTTTTTAATGTAGACACGTGTAATTCTTATTTAAATTGCATTTGATACAAACTTGTATTATTATGTGACATAAACAGTTCCATTTATTTCATCAACACTTTAACAAAAACACTACATTAAGAACAACATTAAACATCAGAATACCAAACATCATCATAATACTGAACAAATTAATAAAAAAGGAAGTGCATTAACCCATAATTAAACCAAAATTATGTTATCCTGACCATTAATAGTAAAATCACATTGAAAGTATCACATAACAGTACAATTACAACATAGCAAATTGTTTATTACAATGGAAATCATAACCTTTATCATTTATAGACTGATACTGAAAATTTCAATAGAGAAACACATTGACCGCTTCAATTTTTTTATTAATGTTATAGTTCGGTAGATTTGCTGATATAAACTTAGAGAAATTAAGCCACTTCATTTTGTATTAATATTATAGTTCAGCTTATTTAAAAAATTATACTAACAAATTGCGATGATACACAACTGAACATGCATCCCTTTTATTCCCCCTCATTTAGACCTTCTTAATACCAACGCAACTAAATACGAATTCAATATGAAGAAAGTTTTCCAATGTTAATACAATGCACCTATATAATTATAGATAGCAATCATAGACAAATGTCATTAAACCACAATTAGTAATAGCAATCCAATACACATGTATACTTGTTATAAATGCACATCTTTGGAATGCCAATGCAATGCACCAATATTATTATTATTATTATTAATTATTACTACATATCCCAATTTTTTAACTAATTAATAATTATAGATGGAGCAATAAATACAAATCCAATGTGTCAAGATAAAGCAATTTGATTGGCTTGTCAATCCAATGTGTCAAAATGGAGCAATTCTAGAGCTTCTAAAATGTGTCACATGGCGAATAACCCGCATGGGTATTCAGCTTATTAATGCACATCTTTGGAATGTCAATGCAATGAACTGACATTATTATTATTATTATTATTAATACAAATCCCATTTTTTTAACTAATTAATAATTATAGATTGAGCAATAAATACCAATCTAACGTGTCAAGACAAAGCAATTTGATTGGCTTTTCAAATGTGCCACACGACGAACAACTCACATGAGTATTCAACTTTATATATATAGGGCAAATACTGAGGATGTCATTAATTGCATTTATAATTTGTTATAACTTTTCTATGAACACTGCTAAACCATAAATTTGAATACTTATCCATGATCTAAGGAACACAAAAATTTGGATAGCTTGATATATCAGAAAGATAAACAATTTCATCTATTCCTATACAAGTATTACGCAGCTTGCCTGATACCAACTTAGAGAGACGTTAAACCACTTAATTTTTTATTGATATTGTAGTTCAACATCTTTAAAAAATTGTCTAACAAATAGTGTGGAATCTGTTGCCTAACCATTGTTCATAATTATGATTCTTCAAAGTCTACTACGGTTGATAACGTCACCATCAAACCATCAATTTGGCTATAGAATTGTAATAGAGCGGATACCGATCCACAATTTATCCATAAGGTATCATTGAACTCTACATTCCATTGCCGAACCATTATTAGGATATGATTGATAGCGTTTATAAATTGTTATAACTTTTCTAGGAACACTGCCAAACCATGGATTTGATAGGAAGTTGGATACCTTGATACAATCCCATCTGTTCCTATATTGGTCACTTTAGGAATATTTCATTGGTGCAAGTCCAAAGGAAAGGATAGTAAATATTTTGTTAAACCTACAACTTAGAAAACGGTATAAGAACATCAAGATGATTAGACCTTCCCAATGCCAATGCAATGCACACATACTGACAAAAAGAGTAAAAAATCGTCATCCATAATCGGGTGGCATGTTTTGCTTGACAACTTATTTGTTGTAATTCATTGCATAAGATATCACGATCGAGAAAACACACCTTTGATATATTGCCTCAATATTAATAAATACATAGATGATTCGGACACATACAGTTGAATACATTAAAATCACCATATATTGACTATAACCAACAAATCTTTACTTCATCAAACGCCAAACCGCAAATGTTCATGCAGGCAAGATAACTTGCACAATAACAACCATCACAATCCAGCAACACCGAACCCAGAATAACCAAATCTTTGAATCACCATTACCATCATGTCGCGATACCAACCATGATGCTCCGACAGCACGAAACGTTGACGTCCACAATGATCAAACCCGATACAATAACATTCCATTCATAAATCATAAAATCAAACCTCAACTACTATTAGATTTTGCCACCTTGTGACAACAGTGCATCGAGCATCACAATTCGATGATAGTTGAGGACATATTGTGTAACCTAAGAACAGAGTTAGCAAAAACAACACTCACACGAGTCTTCTTAACATAAACCAATCCATAAATGTTTCATGTAGCTCAGTCCCAAAACAAATGGTTACATATCGACCGGAACAAATAGATAGCATGGCCGAAAAAACAATGCTTAATCTTTAGACAAACTACAGACCATGAACATTTAATGTTACTCAGCGTCAACAATACAGGAAAAACTAATTGCCCGTCACATGAACATACCAACAACAAATATTCACTGTTAGGCAAGAATTGTAAGCTAAAAAATAAAATCAGTAAACATTAGGGAGCATATAATTCACGCTAATCGATTGCAACCATGTACATACCAAATCAGTGAACTTACCGAAGACTTAACAAACACAACTCAATACGAAACATGCTGGACATTGTATAAACACGTCAACTTTTTTCCATGCAGCCTGTAAAATGAAATAAACAAAATCAACAAATTCACATTTTATACCGATCGGTATGCAGAAGAGACGCACCGAATCAACTACCAAAAAAATAATAAACACAAATCCTCATTTCCTTGAAAACAAACATAACAAAATGTAATCGATCTTCATGTTAACATTGTTAAGGAACAATTATCCATCCATATAAAAACTTGTACCTAAAAAGCGGAAACAACAAAAGTTAATTAATATTCATGTTAAAAATATCAAGGAACACACTTACCGTTCGGAAGGAATAACACAATCAATCATTCAAATAAATTGGCTGAACATAAACAATCATTCAATTTAACAAAAAACGTTAAAATAGTTGGGAGACATACTTATAGTTTCTCATTAAAATACTTAGAACATATACTTTCAGTTCAAAAGAACAAATCAAAATAACAACTCATCTGACAGTATCAATCTGACAACCTGCCTTTATTTCATGCCAATTCATGAATCTCCGACCTGTAATCAACAACCAAAACATACATAAATAAAAAACCATCGATCAAGATGCACGTGAAGAACAGACATATTATTTTCACAAACTAAAATAACATATAAACAATTAACAAAAGACCAGACGTATTGTTGACACCAACTAACAAATTGCGATGATACACAACTGAACATGAGCCCCTTTTATAACCCCTTATTTAGACCTTCTGAATACCAACGCAATTAAATACGATTTCAATACGAAGAAAGTTTTCTAATGTCAATACAATGCACCTGCATAATTATAGATAGCAATCCTAGACAAATGTCATTAAACCACAATTAGTAATAGCAATCCAATACACCTATATACTTGTTATTAATGCACATCTTTGAAATGCTAATGCAATGCACCTGTATACTTGTTATTAATGCACATTTTTGGAATGCCAAGGCAATACACCTGTATTATTATTATTATTATTGTTATTATTGTTATTATTATTATTATTAACACAAATCTCTTTTTTTTAATTAATTAATAATTATAGATGCATCAATAAATACCAATCCAACGTGTCAAGATAGAGCAATTTGATTGGCTTGTCAATCCAATGTGTCAAAATTGAGCAATTCTATATCTTTCAAAATGTGTCACGTGGCAAACAACCCGCATGAGTATTCATGGTGAACAACCAACATAGGTATTCATGAATCTTAGAGTTAAAAATATCTCATTAAACCACACATCCAACGTGGCAAGAGAGAGCAATTCTAGAGCTCCAAAATAAACCAATTTTAGAGCTTAAAAAAAAAGAAAAAAGTGTCATACGTGTCTGTGTCACTCAAAGAAAAATGATATCCTTGCAAAGACCCATACAAAGAGGGCTACAAAGTGACATCATCCAGAAGAAAAAAACAAAGAAAAAACGGAAAAAGAGAGAGAGAGAGAGAGAGAGAGAAATCATGAAAATCAAGGGTGTAGATTATCTTTGTATTCCCCATTTGTATGTGTCTTTGTAAAACTAGCATTGCTCGTCACTCAAATAGGTATGCTTTACCTTTATATTTGAAATACCAATTCAGCAATTAATATATCTCTACAACATCACTAATAAAATTCAACCACATGGCAACCACAAATTCTATATGTCAAAATGGAACAATTTTATGAGTTCCAAAACGTGCCACATGGCAAACAACGCGTATGGGTATTCAACTTTATATATATATATATTGTGTGTGTGTGTGTGTACTTAAAGATTGTAATTCTGTGTGCTTTTAAATCTTTATATTTATTTTTCACCAATAATTTCATACTTATATGTAAGAAATTGTTAGAATCATATGCTCACTACAAAGACAAATTAAAGCTTGTGCAATCATATTTCTTTAAAGAGTTAATGATTTTTCCCACTAAGGTTTGTCTTAATGACACTTTTCTATCCAAAAAGTTTCAAAATACAATTTTCTCATCCAAAATTAACATTTCGTTACTACCTAAAGCCAAATCTAATAATATATTTAAGAATTTATACTTGTTGTATCTATAATTTCTTCAAAATTATTTGCACTCATAATTCACAATTTTAGTGCCTGTTTTTTCCTTTTATTTTTTTTATCGACACAAATTCCTAAATTTTCATTAAATAATTTTTGAATAGGTAGCGTTTCTTTGTATTCCTTGAACTTTTCATTAATGAAGTATAAATTATTTCCCATGTAGAACATCAAAAAACTATTTTATATCTATCATTAGTTACCTAATTCTAATATCATGTCTTAAAATATATTGTGAAACGATACGTTTTTCTTCTCTAAAATAATAATTTCATTAAACTTTCATCACTAAGATTGTACTATGGCATAAAATGTATAAAACAAAGTTTTAATTTTCTGAGAGTCTTTAACAATTACAATTGGCTACTTAATTATATAACTTATCACACACTGCTTTCAAAATCTGCTTAGAATGAAAAAAGACAATATTCTAAATGAATAAATTATATTTTAATAGTTAATGATAAATTCACTAGGGAACTTTATAGGGAATGTTTGCTTTGCAGTATTGGACTGCGTTAGGTGGATGAACTCTTTTTTTTTTTTTTTTTTTTTTCCTGTCTGGGGTGTTTGGGCCAATTTACGCACATTTCAACTAATCATCTGTGACCCTAAAGTTTGATAGCTGGGTAAATCCCTTCAATGGTCACCCCTATTAACAACCCAAGTAGATCGAATTTAGAATCTCTTAAGTAATACACTCAAAAATCATAGTTGACTGTTAAGCCATTAGTGATAGTTAAGCACAGAATAAAAAATAAAATTGTAATTTTGGGATGTATTCGACCATAATAAGGCTGGACTATTTTGTTTTAAGGAAAATAGACGCGTAACCCTCCATAAGTTTACTCAGTACTAATTATTTCACTTATTTTAATTAAAAAAAAAAACAATTTTCATTAAAGATTTTTTCTATAATACTTACAAAATTAAGTCTTCTTTTTTTTATTTTCAAAATTTTTATCAAAAGATTTATTATCATTTACTGTAATTTTTAAATATCTCAATAATTTAAATTATATTTTTTATTAAATAATTAATAATAGAGAAAAAAATCCCTAGGCTATAGCGCCGCTGAATTTTTTTTAATTTTATATAAGGTTAAATTTGTCTATAAATAAAAATAAATCATAAAAATTAAAATGGGGCTAAAGAAGAAACTACGAAGAGGTGGGGACTAAACGTTCCCTATAAATTATTGGGGCACAATTAAGCCCCAAATAAAAGGAGGCCCATGTTTTGGCCAGCCCATAACGCTATGGTTTTTAGTTAAAAAAAAAAAAAAAAGAGTGTAGGAGAGAGAGTGAGCAGCAAAAATAAATAAATAAATAAATAAAAGGAACGAAAAGGTACTGCCATGAAATGAAAAAGAACTAGGGCAAGAAGCCGAGAGAAAGAAAGAAAAATAAAATTTTATTTTTCGAAACAAAGAGAAGACTACAAATTATTTTGCAGCAAAACCGCCGGTGGAGTTTCGTTCGCAAGGTTTCAACGTTTAAGCCTAGGTCAGTTTTGCCACAAATTGATTTCTGTATCTGTTTGAATCGAAATACTCGCCCAATATTTAGGGTTTAATTTTCTGTTTCATCAATAAAGCTAATTTTCTCTCACCTTATTAATTTGCGAGCATGAAATTTCTGCCGTCCTTACTCAGAAAGCTATAGTGTTGTGGTTATTGTAGGTTTTTTTTTTTTTAATTTTTTTTCTTTTACAGAATAGATGTAAATTATGAATAAGTAATTTAGTTTTGGGAATACTGGTACCGTTTTGTTTTTACAAGCCGAGAGCTAGAGATGACGTTATAGCTATAAATTGCTTGAATGTGGACTCGAGGCGAATGAGGATTTTAATGTTAAAAAAAAATAGAGTAGCGCTTGCCTATAGGATAATAATGAATCATTTTTGTTCATTTATTTATTTATTTAATTTTGTTGAATCTAGCACTGAAGAAGAGTTTGTTAATCGCTCCTAACATGTGTTGTTAAAATTAGTTGTGAGTTTATTTATTTTGCTTTGAGTATAAACCCATGAAATTCTTTTCTTTTGAAATTTATAATTATCTTAATACGTTACTTACTACTTAGTAAATAGCTTTTAATTTTTGAGAATTTATATTTGTATTTACGTAATTCGTTTAATGAAATTGATTAAGATGTCTTAGAGCTGATTTGGGATTGCTTTTCAGAAGCTGAAATCAGTAATCTACTATCGAAAAAGTGTTTGGTAAATATTTGAAACAATTATTTTTCAATAATTAAATTCTCTCATAATCTTTTTTTTTTTTTCTTTTTTTTCTTTTTTTTTTAAGATCTGAAAAGTAGGGTGGGATGTACTTTACAAAATCTGATTTGTTGAAATTATTGACTATGAGTAGACAGAATAATAATTTACTGTTACAAAATAGCATCAGGCCCCAAGTAGCCTTATATCCATAATTATTTGAATTAAATAATAATATTTAAATAAACTATTAGTGATGTAATTAAATTAACGTGCTTAAGAGGTTTTGGAAAGAAAAAGAAAATTATTGTTGCTTCCTGTTACAAGCGCTGCAGTGTCTCCATTTTTTTTTTTTTTAAATTTTGTTATGGCTGAATATTTTCATAACAGTGCTAGAAGTGATTGTGCTTAAGAACTGTAGCTATATCAAACAACTCCAAGTCACCTGAAAGGTTGCTTATGCATGTGTACTCAGAAATTAGGGAATGTTGGAGCTCTTTGACTTCGAGAATTGATGATATAGAGCACTTGTTGAGTATCATAGGGGTGTTACCAGTCCTATAGTGACAGTTAATTGGGCAAGGATTCTAGGATCAATACCACAAAATCATTCACTTCATGCAAGCTGATGAATGAAAACTTGCACATTGGAAGGAGGCATGCTAAAATTAGAGTAGAGGGGTTGATTTTTTAGAGAAGAAACAAAAAATGGAGATAAAACGATAGGGTTGAATGGGCTAAAAAGGGAGATGTTAAGACCACAATGTTTACACGATTGTTTGTGGCAAAATTGCAAGAATCTAATTAGGAAGACTGAATCTGAAGAAAGTTAAATAACTTTGGAACAGAAGACCATATCATCAACTACTTTCAGAACTGTATTCAAGCATTAGGGTCAGGATACCAGCTATTCTCAGGTTTAATTGAGCTCCTAGCACATTAGAAAAGGTTAGATGGTCAGAGAGGAATTTTTGAGGAGATTGAAAGGGACATCATGGAATGCTATTTAAATAAAGCTTAAGGACAAATGTTTTTCCTTCCTTTTTTTTCGAAGTTGTTGGGAATACCATAAAAAAAGATATTTCGAAAGTTTTTGAAGAATTCTTTGAGGTATGGAGATCAATAAAGTTATCAGTCAACTTTCATTTAGGATGAAAGAAAGAAGAGAAGACCAATCTAACCACAGTGTAGAAAATCATTACTTAAGTCTTAGCTTTAAGACTAAAAGTTGTCCTTGTAAATATTAATACTAGTCTGCAATCTGCTTTTGTAAAGGGCAGACAAGTATGTGATGCAATGCTACTTACAAATGCTGTAGATGAGGGCAAAAGGTGAAAAAATAAGTATTGTTACCATCTCTAATTTGTTGATGACAGATAACTTATTTTGACTTGGTATGGCTGATGAATAGCCAATCTTCTCAAAATTATTGAATGCTTTAGTATCTCTTGTCTTAAAGTAAACTAATCAAACAACACCATAGTGGGGATTAATTCTTCCGAAGATAAAAATGAAACATTTTTCATTTTGGCCCTTTAGCTACTTGGAACTATCCTTGGACGGCAATCCTAGATTAAGCAGCTTTGGGGATATGGTGGTGGAAAAATTGAAAAAAATACTAGGATGTTGGGAGTAGATCCTCTCTTTCCAATGTAGGGAGACTCACTCTAGTGCAATTTGTGCTATCCGCCAATAGATGCTTACTAAATTTTAAATTGGGAAAATGATGTGTTATTTCCTCTAGGAAGGTATGGAGAAGGTTGCTGGTCCTAAATTGGGCTAAAATCTTGGTCAAGTCTAAAGGTGGTTTGGTAATTGTAAGTTTGAGGAATAAGATTAGGGCTCTTTTGGAAAAGGGGTTTTGGAGTTTCCCCCAAGAAAAGAACACATAAATTTTAATTGAAAATCTTCTTTTGCTCCATAATAACTTTTTGGGATAACCTCATTGTAATCAGGAGATTTATTAAAAAAGAGATACATCTAGTCAAGGGGACATAATGAGCCTTACACTCAAAATTCCTAGCAAAACAGACCAATTTGCCATGGAAATTATAACATAAAAAATATGGCATGGAAGGATACACAAGTGGTATGTCTTCAGGATCTATGAGTTGGAACTCGCTTCTCTTGAATTATAGGGAAGAGTCTTAAATTTCAGCTTTTATTAATATCTCTTGAATGTTTCTTATTAAACAAAAAATTCATTTAAAATTTTTTGATAAACATATAAACATTTCATTAGAATAGGAACAGTTCTGCATTAAAGAGGAATTTTTTTTTTCAGAATGGTTAAGTGGAACTTAAATCTGTTTGTGTCCAGTTCATGGTTTTGACTATTAAACTAATAGGCTTTTCTGTATGTTTAGGAGAGATAGAATAGGTTTGTCTGTTTACTTGTCTGTCTTCTATAGATGGCTGTATTGTTAACAGTTATATGCATTGCAGGAATTTATCTGCTTTACTAGGAAATGTCTCCAGCATCCAAGTCTAAGTCAAAGGACAAAAAAGCTGGGAAAGAAACATCAAAGGCTTCTTTAAAATCATCAGGATCTGCTATTGCAGGTAGTAGTATCCCAGCCAGTGCGTACAATCCAATTTCAGGAACATTTCATACCTTTGAATCAGTTCCATCTTCCTCTGGATCACCCCTTCATAGTAATGGTCGTTTCAGAAACATAGATGAAACAGACGAGCATGTAGGAGGCTCCCATGTATTGGGGTTTGAGTATGACTCTATTTCTAACAATGGTAGCTGGTCTGGTGAGTCAGAAGATCACAAAGAGAAAACATCTAATCCTTTCCGACAGGAAATAATACCAGGAGCTGACAATGATAAGAGAGAAAAAATCCGTCAGAAAAATGAGAAGAAGCATCAACGTCAGAAAGAGAGGCGAGCTCAGGAATTACAGGAGCGATGTAGTGGCTATCTCATGTCAAGAAAGCTTGAAGCATTGGCTCAACAGCTTGTGGCAATGGGATTTTCTCATGACCGTGCAACAATGGCTCTTATCATGAACGAAGGCAAAGTAGAACAGTCTGTTGCATGGCTGTTTGAAGGGGGTGAAGAAGCAGATAAGAACAAGGATCCGAATCCTGGTGGGGGTAATTTGAAAATTGACATATCCGAAGAACTTGCTCGGATTGAAGATATGGAAATGAGGTACAGGTGTACAAAGCAGGAAGTTCAAAGAGCTGTTGTTGCTGCAGAGGGAAATCTAGAAAAAGCAGCGGAAACCTTGAAGGCGATGAAGGAGGAGCCACCCTCTGCACCATCAAAGCCAGAAGAGACTGGCGATTCTCCCACTAGTGATAGTGGCATGCATTCAATTAGTTCTAGTCGCAACTTGGAAGTAAGGTCGCAATTAAAATCCAATCCACCTCCGACTATACAACAGCGGAGGGATGAAAAGGATTTCAACTACACAAAAGCAGCTGTTACAGCTGGAGTATCTTCCCAATCTAATAGTAAAAGTGTTCCAGCCCTGAAGAGAATTGAACCAAAGCTCGAGTGGGCAAAACCTCAAAAACCTGTAGTGCCTGCTGAGAAAAGATGGACAACTGCAGGATCTAATTCTTCCGGTTCCTCTTCCCTGACATCACCTTTGCAAGCATCAGCTCCACCGGCCAAGGCAGAAACTCGGTATATACCTGTTGGAATTGAAATCAAGAATCTTCCATCAACAGTTAGGGAACCAATTATTATGATGCAACGACCCCAATCTCTGAGTGCAAAGCATGTTCCAGCTACAAGCATGAGCTCATCTCCTCCAACAACCGCTGTTAGTTGGTATCCTACAAATAGTGTTGAAAATATGAAATCCAATGGGTTTATGAGCCACATCCCGAGTACAAGTCATAGTACGAGCACTATTAACTCAAATCAGATGTATCACCAGCTTCACTATCCACAACAGCAGCAATACTTCATTCCTAATAGCAGTCCAGAGGAGTCTACTGGGAATATTTATGGAAATACTTCATGGAGTAGGGCAGGTTCTGTGCCCACAATTTCTGCGGCTTCCTCCCTAGGACTTTTCTCAGGGTTGGGATCAACTGGCACATCTGGTTCTTCCTCTCCAGTTGATTGGAGCACTGCTGGCTCGTTGGCACAGTTTGATTACACAAATATCGACTGGAGTTTGAATCGAGGCTTATCTTCCCCAAGTCCTAGCGGATTGTGGCCGGGGACAACAACTTCAGTTAAGAACTCTCGTATATATAATCCAAATACTAATCCTGCGAGTGTTAAGTCAACATTGAGATTGACTCCAGCCAATGCGAATGGTGTTCCCATTCCGGGATTGAAGGATGGTGTAGTGTCTAATGGCGATTCATCAGCTGCCGGTTCTCGAGAGTGGACATCACCATTTGAAGGGAAAGATCTTTTTAGCTTACCTAGACAGTTTGTTTCTTCTCCTTCTCTGTAGGGTGGGAGAAAAGACTTAAATGAATAAATTGAAGGAAAAAAAAAAAAGTATTATGGATTTGATGTTTTTATTGTTGGTTCTTCTTAAGATGCTGCTGTTCTGTTGATTGTTGGTAAATATATCTAGTGAAAAAGCATCCCACAGTCCTTGATTCGTTTTTCATAATCTGAATATTCAGATATTGTGCTATTTGTTTTCTTCAATTTAATTGTGATATTCAGATAATTTTATCTGGATAAAGTCATTTGTTTAACTCAAAGTTTGAAGGTAAAACATCTAACTGCTTTTATAATTTTTTTTTATTAATCATAAATACTAATATATTACATCCTTTAACTAAAAAAATTTACAGTTGCATAATATTTTCTTTCAAGAATAATTTACAGTTAAAAGAGTCCTGACAATAAGAGCATTATTGCTTTGTAAATTTAATATTATTTGTAATGTAAATGATTAATCTTTCACAACCAAATGGATTAATTGAAATGAAATTCACATAAAATACTGTTACCATTGAAATTATATGCACTTGTCAATTTGGCTCATTCGTACAATATGAAAACTCAACGTTTCTAAGCCGAACAAAAGTCAACATTTCATCCTGAAATACATATAGCAACAATGATTGAAATAAACTAAAATGATTTATTTCTATATTTTCCACAAGGATACATCACCCCATACTTCTGGAAAACTCCGGTGGTTGGCAAGAGGCACTCGTTGAATTCGATTCACCATACCATTGATTCTCTTCACGAGTGATAAAACTTGCCTCTGCATCCAACATCATCAGAATGAATATGGAAAGATACCAAAGCTTCGACATCTTATATGGTAAGCCAATTCGCAATCACAGCAAATGGAAAAAATTGACACATTGATAGATACAACATGAGCCACCAGTTAAACTAAGCTTTCAAACAGTGCATGGTAGCAAAGATATTAATAAGTTTGAAACCGCAAATTGCTTCTGCTGTAGCAACTTGTTGATTAGAGAGCATAAGACATGCTATTCGGATTGTGAATATAATCTAAGGAAGCCTTCCAACTTCACGATAACAAACTAACTACCAAGACATTACAAACATAGCAGGTATACAATCCATAGATTAATTCCGATCAGCAGATCTCCAAGTTGCTTCTTCATCCAAGAATCATACGTGCATATGCACAAAAAAACTGGGAACATGCCATCTTTAACTTCCTAAGATATTCTATACATGTTGCGGTTCAAAAATTAAATTCGACAAAATTAGATCTACATGACTTTCTCAAAGCTACTTCATAGATAAAAGTCATGTACGCAGGGCTTCAGCAAGTATATTAGATACAATTACAAAGTAGAAAGTTACCATTTCAATTACATGAGTCTTACCTGACAAAAACACATCTTCGTAATCAGTTTCATCATAGACGAACTGTGGAGGATCTGTGGAACCAATGCCAACAATAGTGCTACCACTGCATCAAATATATAGATATCAGAAAAGAGTTTGGAGCAATCAAAATAAAAAAATGAGGGACATGAGAACTTAATTTCATTTCATCATCAATTAGTTTGAGTAAGGACATGTCTTTGGTATCCAAGAATATACCTTCTACCAAACACATCTATAAACATATACATGAAAATTCATTAACTGAATAGGAATATTTTAAGGATTTGAACAGAGGACCTCTCGAATAACCTGAATCTGATTTCCATGTTGAGAAACCATTGATCCCAGACGTTCAAGATTTTAAAGAAATGAGCCAAAAGTAAAATTTCAACTGAAAACAATGATAACAAGAAACTTCTCTGTTTTTCCTTCATTCACTGATTTATCCCCGGCACAGAGTGTAGAGAGTTTAACTGAGATCAAAATTTGAAGCTTGTTTTTTATCACTGAAAGCAAGCCAACATAATAGGTTGCTTAAATGCCTATAGTAACTAAGATATTTTAATTTGTTCTGTAAATTACATCACTTCTTAGTTAAACTATTTTGTGATTACTTCAGTTTTGACTTCTATAAAGTGTCTTCCTAGTTATTTAATAACTGAAACAAAAGCTCCTCAATCTGATAATACAGATTTAATTTAATAAGTTGATAACAATTATGCCTTGCTTCAGGTCTTCGGATCAGAAGTATGAATAGAGCCACTTATAATGCAGCTGAAATTTTTAGTGGTTGGGAGCAGGGCACACTAGGTAGTATTCTAGATCACATTTAGTAGCATAAGCACTTAGGATTGTAGCATATTTAATTAGGGATGTGATGGTAACAAGACAATTTCTTGGTCAATTCATAGTGTATGTACATTATACAATGCTCCAGGCATATATCCTATTGAACTTGCATGCTGAGACAGAAAATGAGACTCAACTATGTTTCCAGTTTCCATACCTCCCAGACATAAAAACAGCATCATATTGTCCTCGGCTGGCAGCAATTATACGCTGTTTTAATCTTTTAAGAGATGGGAGAACTTCAAATGCTGGGGCTTCTGTGGAGAACACAAACAAAAACATGTAAATTAATAACGGTCAGGATACAAGAACAGTCAGCTCCTAAACAACAGTGACCCTAATAAAATCTACTGTAATTGATTCAGACACTGCCTCAATATAAACAGACCCAAATTCCCATCCATCCAACTAATTTTGAATACCAGCAACAGCCATCGGTTCAATGCATGATGCCTGTGAAACCAATGTGTGCTTCAGTATGAGGGGAAAAAAGGGAAAAAAACTGCCATAGTTAGAAATCTAGTCAGATGACCTGCCTGATCAATTACCACCAAATCACCCATGCTCCTTCCAACCCAAGAGAGTTGGTGTGGTGTAGATTGCCAAATATGAGGGGAAAAATGGAAAAAAGAGAGAAGGAAAAAACAAGCATGGGGAAAACCAAATAGAAGCATGATGACTACTATTTAAAAACTCGTACCTAGATCATTGATACAAACATCTTGAGATATACCATTCCTTGAGATCTTCTCCAGCAATATTAAAGGATCAACCTTACTGGTTTGATCTAGCCGAAGTTTCTGAGAATTCAAAACTTCTCTTAGCATTGAACTATGGTAAATAAACTAGATAGTGCAACTTTATATTATAAACTGCATACCTTATACACTGCAGCTGTGGGACATGCCTCCCTAGGCTTTATGAGAACCATAGGAACATCCAAAGGTATGGGTGGAGGAATATCTTGAACAATCTGGAAAAATCAAAGTAAAGTTCCGATGAATTTGGGGGAACTTCAGTCAATGATAACAAACAATTGCAAGTCAATAAATGAATATGTGTTTGAGTGAACTCTAAATAATACAATAATAAGATTGTTGAAGGCAGCCATATTGTTCTATTTCTGAAAAACGGTAAAATCATCCTTTGCATTCTGTTAGACAGATAACATGACAAAATTCTGACATTAGAAGACAGGGAGACAGAGCTATGATAATATAATGTGATCAACAGAACTCATTATCGCAATGGACAAATATTACATCGAAATAAATCCAATAATCCAAAAATATGTATACACGTACCAGCATCATGTAAACTAAACATTTATCAAGTCTGATACAGATGTTAGTTACTTGGCTCTACTAACACCATAATACATACATATTATGCATAATATGATTGAATCCTATACCTGAACTAAAACCGTTGCTACAGCATAGCATCTTTTAGTAGCCAAAAGCATTTGAGAATATAAAAAAATAAAAATAAAAAACATAAGAGGCTACTTTAAATTTCTCAAAAGAATGAGTGAAAGAGTAAGTCTGGATCATTGCACCTCCAAAATATAAGTAGCTACAAAACAACTTAACACTGTGGTTCTCATAACAAATGCAACATCCAAAACATACTATGATACATATAAAATTATGCAATTACAAAGCCTGGTAAGAAAACGGAATTGCATAACATCTAATAGCTGCATTTTCCTGAAAAAGAAATCATACCTCACCTCTACCAGTACAATAAGCCGCCCCATGGGAGAAAAAGAAGGGAATATCTGAACCAATCTCACTTGACCATTCTTGAAGCTCGTTCTCAGTGGCAGCACCACCATTGAATTGGTTTGCTGCCCAAAGTGCAGTTGCAGCATTACTGCTTCCACCGCCAAGTCCTGCTCCAGTAGGCACGCGTTTATCAAGGTGAATCTGCCCACAAAATTTTCTAACATAATTACTTGATTTTATATAGGCTACTGTAAAACTGAAATAAAAATCAAGCTTCACTTTTTACCCAAAAGAAGTTGTCACTGCCAGTCTTCTTTCTATAAAGGTTAAGGGCTTTAATTATCTGCCAGAGCAAAGTTTAAAAGCCCTTTACAAAACACAGAAACAGAAACAAAAAATAAAATAAAATAAAATAAATAAATAGAAGGTATACTTGGTTTTTGCCTTACCAAATTTTTATCATCAAGAGGAACTCCTGGCACATTTGTTGAAAGACGATCCTTAGTTTTCAATGGTGATAAAGAGAACTTAATAGTATCACCTAAACTAATTACCTGGAGCCACAGAAAGGGTCAAAATGAAAAATTGAAAACCTCATGGCAATATCAAAAGATAATAGTGTATAATCTTACATGAAAGAGAGATGCTAAATCATGAAACCCATCTTCTCTTTTGTTTGTTATTCTCAAGAAAACATTAATCTGTAACACATAACCAACCAAAATCAATATAAAAAATACCCAAAATAAATAAAGAGCATAAAATTAAAAGACCTTGCAGGGTGAGAACAAAGTGAGCCTAGAAAGAGGAGCATCCCTGTCCACTTGGTCAGCCAACTTGTTTATCCTTTCATCAGGGTCATAAACTATCTGGGATTGAATTGAAAGCAATTAAGTTTAGAATTTAGAAAGTGAAATGAATTGAAAGAATGAGAGAAACAAGAGTAGAAGTAGAAGCAACCTCCATTTGTTTTTTGGTGGAATTGACAAGAGTTGTCGGTGGTTTCTTGAAGTGAAGTTTTGGTTTGAAAGAAGAAGAGCCATGTTGATGTGGGTTTAGCTTGAAACTGCTTCTCAAGGAAGAAGAAGAACAAGGAACAAGGAGTTGACAGGATGCCATGTTTTTTTTCTTTTTTATTTTTTTTGTTCTTTAGTCTCTGCAACTGATAATTGTAGTGGCTTTTGCAACTTAAGAATGTAATTTATTACTTTTTTTAACACAATTTATCCCTCCGATCCCTACTGTTTTATTATTTCCTATTAAAATTTTGGATAGGTCTCTTCTCACAAATTTTCTATATTGAATCCAAGTAAAACCCATTACAAGTTGATCAATTAAGAGTTGTCACGTCAAGATTATGAGAGAAAATTTATGAGAAAATATTATCGATGTAGCATTTTTCGTAATATTATTAGAAAAAGAAAGGGGTCTGGATATACACAACTAATTTGATAATCTCAATTTTTAAAAATATCAACTTATTTAAAACACAAATTTAGCTGTAAAATTAATTACTAATTTGTTATTAATAATGCTAGACGTACAAATAAATCTTAGATTTTTATACAAACTAATGTGACAAAAAGTAATACAAAAATGAATACAAAAAGTCAAATACATTATATTCACTCAATCTTTCATTTTCTGTCACTTCAGTTTGTATAATAATCTTTATAAAATTTATTTGTACGTCTAATATTACTTATTTGTTAAATTGTAATGAAATAACAAATAATTTTTTCTCTAATCTATAATGCTATACTATATAAGATTCCGTAACCCAGCATTTAACAACATGATTTAATAGCATAATTAAAGTATACCAGACATAGCCAGATAGTGCTAGACTTAGTAGTCTAGAGTGTTCAGTCTACTTTTGTCCTTGTTAACTAATGTAATTTTGTTATTAAATTTGTCTTCTAAAAAATCCTTAACATTTTTTGATATTAAAATTAGTGAAAATGGATATATAGGGCAATATCTGTTTAAATGTTACATTTAAACAACTTTAAATTTCATCCTAGGAGGTTTCTATGTGAAAAAACATGAAAAGGGATCAAGATATTATAACTTAAAGTAATGCTAGGTCCACAACTCAATCTCACAACTTGCAATTGGTCAGTTTACAAATAGGTTTCACCTATTTACTATAGGTCTTGTCTATCATTTTGATAGCTGTCTAATTGCGAGTTGCCACGTCTGGGAATTGTAAGAGAAGTTTATGAGATTTGATTGTGGATTATTATACGACTTAAATGTTTTACTTAATTTTTTTGTTTTTATATTCTTGATAGACGGTTCATCTTTCTAACCAACATGCTCAAAGATGATGAGTTTGACCTTAAGTATAACTACTTTTAATTACTCACCTATCACGGGAAGATTAACAAAAATGAATGACTCGTGTTAAGTCATAAGTGTCAAAGTTAATATTGCTCTTTTACTATTAATATAGTACTAACGTAAATCTCCATTTTAAATATATAACATTACTTACATATTGAATGTATGTATTTACACATTATTTATATATTGATTCCAAGAACATAAAAGGAATATGTTACTTAGGCTAGTTTTGTTGATATCCTCAAGATGAACCTTATACTTTTGGAAAATAAATTGATTAATTATCGTTGATTGCATCATCTAACAACGTAAAATTTTGGGAAGGTCAATGATGTTTATATCATAGAGGAGGTTATCTAGATAGAGAAACCATAGGAAAGGTGAATAGTAATCTCAAGGGTGGTAAGTAATAATTCTCAAAACTCTAGAGGTACTTTAAATAAAGACAAACCTTATTTAGAGCAACAAACCAGTCCATAGATTCTAAAAATAACCTATGTACCCAAATATTTTTAGAGAAATTCATAACACCCCTACACTATTATTTCTTTCAACACAGTAACTCTGTAAGGTTTGTTGATTTGTGGTAAGTGGTAACATAAAATATTAATTAAAGGGGTATTCAACTTTTATAATTCGGGTTAAGATGAAATGTTGACTAACTAATTAAAAATTCTAAAGTTTGGTGATTGGTGGTGACATCAACGGCTACCTAACTTATTGAAATTTTATTGAAGGGTGTTTTACACGTTTAAGGGGCATTTTACACATGTTTGGTTCGGTTTGGCTGCAACTATTACATTTCCACAACGCTGGGTTGTGTTGTGTATTCTAGCACCTATTATTTTTGCCATGTAAGGCTCCGAGCATCCAAAAGTCCATCCAAATCAAATGACTTGAATCAAGCAAAGTTTGTGACCCCTCCAATGTTTTCTGTGAATTTTCATGGTGCATATTGAATCATTTCAGCGTAAAACCTATTACTATCTTGGGCTATTGCTCTATGCCACCTAAGTATACTAGGCATCCATATCTTGCTCATATACCACCAGACCTATCTGTTATATACCATCTAAGACCATTACTTTTGCCACACATTCGTGTTAGAATAGGTGTCCTAAAGCCAATCATATATTTCTAATTGACTCTATGTATCATATATAACACAAGACCTATTACTATCTTGGGTTATTGCTCTATGCCATCTAAGACCGCTACCTTTGCCACACATTCGTATTATAATAGGTGTCCTAGAGCCAATCATATATTTCTAATTGACTCTCTCTCTCTCTCTCTATATATATATATATATATATATATATATATATATATATATATATATAAAGTTGAATACCCATCTTGGTTGCTTGACACGTGACACATTTTAGAAGCTCTAGAATTGCTTCATTTTGACACATTAGAATGACAACTAGGATTTGTGATTTAATGAGCTCAATCAAATTGCTTCATCTTAACATATTGGATTTGTATTTATTGCTCCATCTTGACATGTTGGATTTGTATTAGTATTTAATAATTAATAAAAATTGTGTTAATAATTAATAATAATACTAATTATATAGATGCATTGCATTGACATTTTTTGGATTTGTGATTGCCATGTGGTTGAATTTTATTGGTGATGATATAGACAATATTAATTGTTGTATTGGTATTCCAAAGTTGGATGTGTGGTTTAATGAGATATTAATGCATTGCATTGATATTCTAATAATAATAATATAGGTGCATTGCATTGACATTCCAAAGCTGTAACTATTTTGATGCGTTGGATGTGCATTAATAACAAGTATACAGATGCATTGGATTACTATTAATAATTGTGGTTTAATGACATCTGTTTAGGATTGCTATTAATAATTATATAGGTGCATTATATTGACATTACAAACTTTTTTTCATATTTAATTATGTTAGCATTCGAAAGGTCTAAATAAGGGGTTATAAAAGGGGCGTATGTTCAATTCTGTATTATCGCAATATGTTAGTTAGTGTTAACAATACGTCTAGTCTTTTGTTAATTATTTATAGGTCATGTTAGTTTGTGTCAATAATACGTCCGTTCTTCATGATTTTGTTAATTGATGATTTTTTATTTATTTATGTTTTTGTTGTTGTTTACAAGTCAAAGATTCATGAATTGGCATGGAATAAAGGCATGATGTCCGATTGACATTGTCAAATGAGTTGTTATTTTGATTTGTTCTTCTGAACTGTAAGTATATCTTCTAATTGATTTAATACGAAATCGTAAGTACATCTCCTAACTATTTTAACGGTTATTATTTGATTGAATTATTTTTTTTGTTTGGTCAATCTATTTCAATGATTAATTGTGTTAGTCCTGCCGAACAGTAAGTGTATTCCTTAACAATTTTAATATGAAAATTAATTAACTTTTATTGATTTCATTTTCAGGTAACAGTTATTATACGAATGAATAATTGTTCCTTAACAATCTTAATATGAAGATCGATTAAATTTTGTTATGCTTGTTTTCAAGGAAATATTCATATACTTTACTAAGATCAAATCGAGAATGATCCTATTGTTAGCTGAACTGTGAGTATGTGTCATATTTATATTAGTAGAAATAGTTCATTTTTGTTGAATATGTTTTTTGTAAAAACATTCGTGTATTTTAATTTGTTATATGAATGATTAATTGTTTATGTCTTGCTGATGTATGAGTATATATGTTAAATTAATTAATTTTGGCTGATTTTGTTTTCCAGCTAATAGGCGTTATTTGAAATATTTCTTATCAGTCCTAATATGATAATCCCTTAAATTTGGGCTAAGTAAACAATTCATTTTATCATCAAACGCATTTTGGTTTCCACTGAACAATCAGTAATAAATTGATAATAACTTGCTCAATAAAAATCCAATTGATGAGAGGATTGAATCTTTAGAAACTAGACAGATAGGGCTTTAATTTGATATATTATACACTGTAGCCTCACTTCCAAATCATTCCTTTTATCATCACACACATTTCGGTTTTCCCTGTTTCTCGATTTCCATTGAACAGTTAGTAGTAAATTAGTCATAACTTACTCAATAAAAATCCAATTGATGAGCGGTTTGAATATTTGAAAACTAGACAAAAATAGATTTAATTTTATATATTATACGCTTAATTTGGATAACTATAGCCCCACTGATAAACCATTCCATTTATCATCACACGCATTTTCGTTTCCACTTAATAGTCAGTAGTAAATTGACCGTAACTTGCTTAATAAACCTTCAATTGATGAGAGGTTTGAATATTTAGAAACTAGACATACATGGATTTAATTTGGTATATTATATGCTTAATTTGGATAACTGTAGCCCCACTGCCAAACCATTCATTTTATCATCACACATTTTAGTTTCCACCTAACAGTCAGTAGTAAATTAACCATAACTTGCTCCATAAAGCTCCAATTGATGAGAGATTTGAATCTTTAGAAACTAGATAGATAGGGCTTTAATTTGATATATTATACACTTAATTTGGATAAATGTAGCCCCACTTCCAAACCATTCCTTTTATCATCACACACATTTCATTTTCCCATGTTTCTTGATTTCCACTAAATAATCGGTAGTAAATTGGTCATAACTTACTCAATACAAATCAAATTTATGAGTGGTTTGAATCTTTGAAAACTAGAAAGACAGAGCTTTAATTTGATATATTATATGATGAATTTGGATGGCTATAGACCTATTGGTAAACCATTTATTTTATCATCACACACATAAAACCAATTCAATTTTAGCGATGACAAAGAAAAAAAAATATTGATATGTAGTCTTAATTGTATTTGTTCTATCTCTATTTGTTGATAGTTTTTTATGTTACATACATATATCGAAAACAGGTTGTTGCTGAATATAACAAATTTATTTGTATCACAAATATCTTCTGGTGCTTGTTGTCGAACCATGTAGTTTTAGTAAATCATTTGTAATATGCCGAACCATTATTATTATCCTTAAAGGAAAAAAAATATTGATATGTAGTTTTAATTGTAATTGTTCTATCTCTTTTTGTTGATATATTTTTATGTTACATATACATATATCATGAGAAGATGTTGTTGTTGAATATAACTAATTTCATCTATTTAATAAAATATCAACTGATGTTTGATGCTGAACCATGTAACTTTAGATAACCATTCATTTATCATCACACACATTTAGGTTTCCACTGCACAATCAGTAATAAATTGAACATAACTTGATCAATAAAATTCTAATTGATGAGAGATTTGAATCTTTAGAAACGAGACAGATAGGGCTTTAATTTGATATATTATACACTTAATTTGGATAACTGTAGCACCACTTTCGAACCATTCCTTTTATCATTACATATATTTCAGTTTCAACTAAACAGTCAGTAGTTAATTGATCATAACTTTCTCAATAAAAATCCAATTGATAAGAGGTCTAAATATTTAGAAACTAGACAGGTAGGGCTTTCATTTGATATAGTATACGCTTAATTTAGATAACTTTATCCCCACTGACGAACTATTCCTTTTACCATTACATATATTTTGGTTTCCATTGAACAGTCAGTAGTAAATTGACCATAACTTGCTCAATAAAAATCCAATTGATGAGTGGTTTGAATCTTTAGAAACTAGACAGAAAAGGATTTAATTTGATATATTATACGCTTAATTTAGATAACTGTAGCCCCACTGTCGAACCATTCATTTTATCATTACACACATTTCAGTTTCCCTTGTTTCTTGATTTCCATTGAACAGTCAGTAGTAAATTAGCCATAACTTGCTCAATAAAAATCCAATTGATGTGTGGTTTGAATCTTTGGAAACTAGAAAGATAGGGCTTTAATTTGATGTATTATGCAATGAATTTGGATAACGATAGACTTGCTACTAAACCATTCATTTTATCATTGCACACATAAAATAAATTCAATTTTAGTGATGACAAAGGAAAACAAATATTGATATGTAGTTTTAATTGTATTTGTTCTATCTCTTTTTGTTGATTTTGTTGTTTGATTTGTGGGTATTTTGGGTTTTACAATTATCGTCTTTCTGTAGGATGCTATCATCAAATGTTTTTTTTGCTATAGGTGGTGGTCAATTCTATTTGCAACAAATGGATTTGTGTCACAGGATCTTTATCTTTATGGCTTCTTCAATGCTTCAATTAAGTTGCCTTCAGATTTTACTGTTGGAGTTGTTGTTGCTCTCTATGTGAGTTCTCTTCTCAACATTCTTAATTTTTTTTTTTCTAAAATAAAAATAATTCATTTTCTTTTCTCAACAATCAAAATCAGTTTTTTCCTTTGGCTCTGCAAGTCTCTTGCTTTAAAGTTCACATTTTTCAACAAGGTTTATCTTTCTCTGATTGATTTATAGACTTATCAATAATACCCCGTGGGTTATCCTACAAATTTTTTTGCTTTTCTTGACAAAGTTTTAAACTTTGATTGCAAATGTCAAATGGTGACATATTTGAGAAGAACCATGATAATATAGACTTTGAGTTCAATTTGTGGATATTTTATTTATTGATTTTTTTATTATCAATTCAATATAAAATGAACTTTAATATAGAAAATATATATTTAAAACAAAAAAAAACCCAATAATAATGTAAAAAAATATATAATAAACATACCTGCGCAACGCAACTTGAAAATGAATATAAGTTACAAAAATTACGGAAGGTCAATATAAATTTTAAGTTAAATAGTTGATCTTGATAATATTCAGGTGATATTAAATATCATACACGATTCACTATAAAATATTGACATCGAATATCAAAAACATGTCTGCAAAAATAATATCAATTGTATAAGGTGATGATCTTGAAAATATAATTAGACTATATAATATTTTGGTGATTTTCTCAAGTTGGATGAATGATTTAATGACATCTACCTATAATTGATATTAAAATTATACAGCTACAATTATTAATTTTATCTTAACACAACTTTGTATATATATACAATTTATATTTACTTTAAAATTTTTATAAATTAACAATTATTATGTCTTAATCTAATTAGTTTATTTTATTAGAATAAATTTGTTCACAATCTATTTAAAAAAATTGAATAAACATACCCGCATAATGCGTAGGCCCCATGTCTAGTTTTATTATAAAATGCAATTTTATTATATCGTGTAATTCGTATTTCAATATAAATATATGTTACGATTATGCCCTTAAAATGGTAGAACTGTGTTGAAGGTATCAAGCGTTTCAAATCCTAATTATGAGAACCCTATGAGCACTAATATTGGTCATTCTAGAAACGCCATAGCCCTAGTATTATTCTTATATAGGCACAAATAATACGGTAAGACTATCAAGGCGTTGAACGACCATACAAAGAGGCAATGACAATTCTCATACGTCAAAATTGTTTGATGGTGACTGATGAACAAATTTACTTCCTCGCAAGTGAACGAATCGCTATCGCAATATAGATGCAAATGCAAGGGTTAATCCCATAGAGATTTGTAAGCAATTTACTAATCCTAATAACTTTACTTTAATTAAATTGAATTAATGAATTATCAGAATTTAAATTATAAATAACAACTAATTAAAACTAAAGTTAAACCAATATGTAAATGATTGATTATCCAATTTCACCATAATTATCCAGCTTTATGTCAGCCATCTAACTATTGTATCTCAATTCACTCTCTAGGGTTCGTACTCACTAAACCAAGATATTACCGTAAGACATTCGGGATTAACCTAGTATCTTTAACATTGGACTAGCTAGGACGTACCTTTAAACACTGGAATACTGAAATCATGAATAAAGGCATATTTGTTAGGGCGTATGCACAGATACTAATCATTCAAGAAATCATGAACCAACTAGTATTCTGTCAGGGCGTATGCACAAAATACTAATCATTCATTCATATGAGCTATTCAAGATTAACACATGATATTTGTCTAATATTAACACATACAACCTATTAATTTACATTAAAGGTCGTCACACAATAATGATAATTAAAGATTGAATAAGTACAATGAATGAATCAAGATCACAATTGAATTGATAACAAATAGTTTGATGTTTAAACACAAAGCCTTCAAATTAGGCTACATTGGATCCCTAGAAAAGAGTTTAGTTATACATCAACATTAAGAAAGCAAACCTTAATTTCCCCAAAAGCATGAATGATCAAAATGTAGGAAGAATCTCCTTTTCTTTCTTGCTAATAAAAACAAAAAAACAAAAAAAATTTACAATGCCCTATTTATAATTTTTGATTGCTAAGATATTTTTGGAATAATACAAGTCCAATTCAGAGTTGGAAAATGTAAGATTTTTCCTTTCGCGCAATCCACGTCGCAGCATTGAGTGCTTTCGTAATTCACCACTCGAGAAAAACCATGTCATGCTATAGCATTAACCTTCTGCCCAAATCCTCTTTGCGTGCCACGATGCCATCCAGAAATATCACAATCTTTCTTCTAATTCTCGATCTGACTCACACTTTAACTTGTCCACTGTCTCCAATCATCGTGCAAGTACAAAATCACCATTTTTTACGCCTAAAAACCTGAAATTCATACACATACCCGTGATTCTTGAAAATAGAAATATATAAAGAAACTCGTACAAAAATAATCCATTAAAGTCATGAATTCCCTAAAATCTACCCATAAAATCACGAAATATATATAACTTTTCACCACTCATCACAACCCCCAACCAGCGTCTTGCTAGTCCCTAGTAATCAAAGCGATCGAAACAAAATCTAAACCTACTATAACAACTTTAAACTAAACCACTTTCGTAGGTTGATACGATTGCATTTAGCATATGCAATAAGCCTTTAAACCCCTAAATCCCCCTAGTGGACGAGTTATAGTCTAGTGAGTTTATAGTGATACTACCTACAAACATCCTACAAATCCTAACAAAAATTCCTAACAAATAAACAAAAATTCCGAATTAGTCCATTAAAAAGTCTCAGAAATTTCATACACATAACTATTAGTGTATGTGCCCTAAAACCAATGATAGAGGTAAGGTTTAGGGAAACAATTATATATAAACTTTGTAATGTTTTATCATTAATAAAATGACGATTATTCTACGCTACTTTGTGCCATCTGTATTTAATTAAGTTGCGTATGTCACTGAGCTTGTTTTGGAAAGAATTCAATTTTCAAAGAGATTGAGAATATGAGTATCAAGATTCTTTCGGTGTGACTTGCTCTTAAGTATGTTCCTGGTCAGATGTGATAGTAATCAGGGGCAATATTAACGTAAGATTAGCATTACTATGTACCACCATTGATTAGCATGAGATGTTGATGGTTGGGAGATGAGACCCATATCATAAGGGCACAAGTGATGAGGTGATTTATTAGAGAATGAAGCATTGAGCATGACAATAGGATGATTGATCACATGAGTATAATATCTTCAGTAAATGATCATCATTATGTGCATTAGTGTCACTTTATCCTTAGACCTAAAATGCGATCATGTCTTGTGCATGGGTGCTCGTGGTTCTTTAGTACATTATCACTAGATTGTTTATATCTAGTGTGTAGTGTTTGTTGGTCATGAGTCAATCATGTATGGAGTCAGATGTGTATTCAATAAGGAATCTAATGGCTCGAATATTACGAGCTTGAGTGTTCCAAGGGATCAACGAATGTAGAGGAAGTCTTTGGCCAAAACATTTGTGTTTTATGAATAGTTTCATAGAAACACAATTCCACATTTAAGATTATTCGAATCATATGATCAAGTTAGGGATTTGACTATACCATGGTCTGCACTTGATCGAAACATGACATTAGAGGGAAAGAGGTGACATGACTGAAACACTCAATTTTACAGGTTCATATGATCTTACTTCATTCATTGATTGGGGGTCATGATATACTGCTAGGTATCAGTTAGTGTATGCCCTAGGAACCAATCGTGTTGTCGGTTTCAGGACATTATATCTTGTAAATGTATTATGAATAAAAGAAAATATTCTTATTTCACATGTTGATTTTTTGCTTCATTTATATTATATTATATTTAATATTGCATGTGAAATGTCTAGATGACACAAATCTTCAGAAGATCAAATCATCAAAGAATTCCCTACGCAAGTAATGTTAATTGGGCAATAACATTGCATAAAAGGCATGTTGAATGTCTCCATTGAATATCATGTGATGTTATAAGTGTAGGTGATTATAAGAGGTATGTCACTAAGGCATTAGCATGGATAAACAGTTAGTGAACTATTTATCGAATACGATCGATTATGATCGAATACGACCGATTACGATGAATCACATGGATGTGGTCAATGATGCATCGTAGGATCGTGCTAGTGTACCATTGATCCTTAGACCTGAGACATCATGGTTGGATTCAACATAGGATGCATATGGTTCATATGGTGTATAAGCACGAGACTAGTCATGTCTTGTGTAATAAGCCGGTTTGGTCATATGTTATTCATGTGCGAGGACAAGTGATGGTCAAGATGGGATCCGTTAACTCAAAATAGTCTAATCTCGAGTTCCCAGACGAATGTCAATAAACATTGGAAAAGAGAAATCTCAGGCCAGAGTATAATGAATGTCAGATGAAAAGTAGCTTCATATTGACGAGTTTCCATTGTATCGATTGACAATTCGATTAAAGATTAAGTTAAAGGTTTTGACATACCATGAACCATTCTTAATCGGGATTAGATAACGGAGGGTTTTGACTACACGGTACGTACGATTAGAATATGTTCATTGGAGTTTACACTTCATTGTGGTTTAGGGGTTATGGAACATTGTTAGACATCTACCATAATTAGTGGGAGTTTCGATTATAAAGAGTTATAACGAAACATATCAAAATCTGATATTAGGCCCACAGTTAGATCACAGTAAACCAAAATGGTCATACATAAAACCAAGCTCAAGGAGAGAGAGTAATACATATCATTAATCAGATTAATGATGTTCGGACGTAAACGGTTACATCCGAATTAATGTATTGGTGAGAAATGATTATCTATGGATAGCTAGCACTAACCAAGGGTAATAAAGATTTATTAAATATTATTATTGAATTGGATTCAATGATGGGGGCAAAAATACATTGGTTTTATTCTAAAGGGTTAGAATATTTAATGGAATTAAAATTTGGTATAATTATGAATTAACCATAAAACCAAGGACTTGACATAAATGTTTATTCTCAAGTTAATTTTAAATTGTTTGAGGCATTCTCAAAACAATTTAAAATTACATTTTATGCCCATGATATATAAATTAAGTATTATACCATTTTAATGCAATTTGAAAGAATTGAAAACAAAATCACTCTCTCATTTTCTCTCTCACTCTCTCGGCTCTCTCATCTTTGGCTTGGGTGGACTTCATTTTGAGTTTATTCATTTTCTTTTGAAGAATCTAGACTCCAAGTTTCAACATCAAGCTTTTAATAGCAAAAGGAATTGGTAATTTTTTATCTTTTTCTTACAATAATAAGTCAATGAATTAATTGTTTGTTTTTTACCTTATGTCCATCATCTTGGTCATCATTTTCTCTCCATTTCCATATCCAAAATGCATGAATCCCAACAGTGTCACTTATGGTTTGTAAGGAAGATGGATATTAAGAGTTGATATTTACCTTACTGTCAATCAATTAATGAACCTAGAAATGTCACACATGTTATGGATTTCTAAGCTTGATGGGAATCATGAACTTTCTCATTAAAGAGTTGATAAAGATATTAAAGTTTCCAATAGTCCTAATTGACTAATTAGTAGAATTAGTTAAAAGGGTATTTTTTGTAATTGGATAAATTAATTGTTGATTGATTAATTAGAAAATATTAAGTCCAAATAAGGAGACTTAATTTATAAATGGATTTAATAGTTAAACTTGGACCCAAATTGGGCTAGCACTCAAATGGACTTAGGTTTAGTTATTAGTTAATCCATTAGAGAATAACTTAAACTGGAATAAAATATTCCAAGGATTGCCTACTAATCCAATATTTGGTGGCTATTTAAAGGAGGCTTAGGGTTCATTATTTAATAAGAGAAAAATTATAAGAAAACCCTAGCCACCAATATTCTCTGTCATCCCAAGGAAGAAGTTGTTCTTGATTCCATTGTAGTGGGTCAATTCCCATCAGCAAGAGATCCTATGTGTATCGATCTAGAGGTACCACACTTGGGGTACTTTGTGAAAATTCAACAAGGAGAAAGAAATTGCAAATGAGTCAGTAACCTTTTCTTACTCTTATTTTGTTTTCCATGTTTTTTTATACATATATGCATACATGTGTTATTTGCATTAAATCGTCATTACCTCAATCATAATGGCACAATTGGGGACAAAGTTTTAAAATCCGAGCAACCAGGCGCTTCCGCTAAACGTTCCTAATCCCAACAACACACAAAATAACCAAACGTTACTTCAATTCTAAGAGCATCCTAAGCATCAATCTCACCTTCATTCTCAACTCTCTATCATTCAACAATCCACAATCTGTTAATTCTAACACCAAAAATAATTATGTATGCAACATCCATAAACTAAAATCGATCCCAATCAATATGAAATATGATTAAAACTCCATAGAAACAAACTCCATTGGCCTACTTTTCAAACCACTCTCCACTAATGTAGACAATTACACAATTTTAGATCATTAGGACTTTATTAAGCTTGTAAACTCTATAAAAACAAACTCTATTGGCCTACTTTTCAAACCACTCTCCACTAATGTAGACAATTACACAACTTTAGATCATTAAGACTTTATTAAGCTTGTAACGTTAGGCTAAGGCAATGGGTTATGAAAGACGAGAAAGTAAAGAAACAAAATAAGAAAATTAATCTTACTTTTGTTTTTAACAAAATCGCTCACAGCAGATCACATTCTTTCTAACTTCCCAAATCTTTGTTACATCTCGCTATCCAACCACATTTGAATTTGCACACATTCTATACTTCCTTGATTCATTCAATTTTTTATTTATTTTTTCTTGGTTTTGAATCAAGATCTCAATTAATAACTATTGAATCAAGATCAAAATTAATAACTAGGAAGTATGAACATTACAATCGTTCCCCTTGTTTCCCTTGATCTTCACAATTCACCACAACCCCCAACCCATTCTTTTTAATATTCCCAACATTTTGAGAAAATTTCTAAGTCACACACATTCTTCCTCTCATCTTGCATAAATTTAGATTAAATGCTCTTAAAATAAAGGGTAGGATAATGTGTTTAAAAGCTAGACGGGTAAGTTATTGTTGGACAAATGAAAGAGAATCCAAGGTAAAATATTCAATATCAGCGCAAAAGGGGTGCTAGAGATAATAAAATATAGGGTTGGCTTGAAAGGCTCAAATGGTACAAAGATGGCCTAAGTCAATTCCTCAATCGTGCATTATCTAGGATTTCGCCTCGAGTAGTCATCAAATAAGTTCTAGAATTTGAGGATCTCAAATATGCCTTAGGATGTACACACAAAACACTCCTAAATGCTAAAACTAACCCACCAAACGAACCACATTCATGAGAGTGTCAAACTACAACAAAACTAACATTCAGAATTATTCCTTGACTAAAATAAAATTTTAATTATTCTAAGCGCTTCATGTCAATGGAATCTTGTTACTATCATCGACAAATACATTAATTTAAAAAAAAAATAGCAAAAACACACATCCCAAATCTCATGAAAATTGAAATAGAAGTAAGAATTTCCCCACCCCCAACCTAAATCCTAGATTGTCCCCAATGTGGCAAGCATAATTATAATGTGGCGATGGAAAAGAATCAATTACCCTCGTTGAAAAACATCGCAACATGAGATTGACATGTAGCACCAAGCGTATCTACCAACAAAAATAAACAACATGGTATCCTTGGAAAAGAATCCACATCTCTTGTTAAATATCTTGCATTTGGGAAAGAAAAGAAAACATCAACTAAATAAAAATAAAATAAAATAAAATCAACACCTATGAAATAAACGTCTACAAACAACCAAACAAGAATACGAAAGTAGCACAAAACAAATGTCATCAATAAATACCAAATCAAAAAACAAAACAAAGGACAATATGACAAGTACATAAAACATCGGCGGTCCACATCCATCATATCCATCATTCTCCATAACTCCCTCCTTGCCGTCCACATCCATCATATCCATCATTCTCCATAACTCCCTCCTTGCCATCCTCATCATCATCCACCTCATACTCCTTAGCATGCATACTAGGCTCAAAGTCCCCAAGATAAGTCAGAAACTGAAACTGACTACTATCAAATCGTGCTTGAGTAAGCTGAAAGTGCTAGATCCTCTGCATAGTCTAACAACACTCTGCCTGATAAGTCATCTGGCTAGTGGCCCAAGTCTGCTACTCCCTCATCCGGGATACCTCATTACTCACTATGGCCAGCTGATCTCTCATATTTCGTAACAGATCCGACTCAGGCGGCTACGAAGAAGTGGATGGAAGTGAAGCTGTCTCATTATGTCGCGGTTGGATACGTTGGTCCTCTCCCGTGGGCCTATTGTGCAATTTTAGAAGATAAGCATAAGTCAATCTAGGGGATAGCTTTCACCATACCTCATCTTCCCCAGTCGGCACTTTAGCTTGAATGCATAAGGCAGTAATCAAATTAGGGAATAAGTAGGGCACTCCCTGAACTCTAGTAGCATGCAAAATCCGATAATATATAATATTTCCCACATCCATCTGCATTCACTGATCAATACCATATAATATAAGTGCCCTCTCAATGCCTACTGTGCTATGATGAACGGTGGCATAATGCTTGGCACATACAAAATACTGCCAGAGTTGATATCTGACTTTCAAGAACTTTCCCAGAAAGCCCTCGTGTACTCCCTTAGTAATTTTCCACTCACCTTGACCGTTTGTTAAACATTTCAGAACCAATCCATAGTCCGGTTCTTTGAGGAATTCAGCCTACTCATCCTCCTCTAATGGAACATCAAGTAAGCTATAAAATCTATTAATTGTAGCGGCATCAAAACTCACCTCAACACCTTGAATCCTAATTTTCCCATTTGTACTTTCAAAGGCCTTGGCATAAAATTCCATAACAAGGGGCTCGATAGCGGGTTTCAGTTGGGCACAAAATTTCTCCCATTTCAACTCTCTAATCATATCAATCACCCCTGGCTGCTCATCTGGAAAATCAAACACTCATTCATCCACAAATCCTCGACCACCCTTCACGGTCTCATTCTATCTATCCTTTGTTGTTAGACTCACAAACCGATTATAACTAGGACATGGAACAATTTTTTTTCCTTTAACAGCAGCCCCGCCATCTCTATTCCTTCTGGTGGGAGCCATCTCGCAAACACAAAGAAACACTCCAATACACAACACAACACACCACAATTCAGCCTCAAAGAACACACTCACTGCACAACCACAAGGCAAAACAAACTACGCAATGCACTAATACTCAGCCACCACACACAACACAAACTAAATACTCAAACTGGATCACAACACAATAGCCCCAAACTATCTGCCACAGCCGCACACTCACAACCGCGCACTAATGCAACCAACACAACATGACAACTTCAATCAAAACAGCCTCAAACATTCATCCCACACAACCCATTATCTCAATCGGCTCCAACACCACACCAGAACACACAATCACAACATTTAATCTAAACAACTTCGCAAGAACTCACAATTCAAATCTAAGTGCACTCAAACTCAATTTTTCATTAATATGTGCAGCTAATACTGCAACCTTAGGATTAAAAAGGCTTACCGATATAATATGAATGAGTTGAAAGCCTTTGATTGAAGATTAAACCCCCTAACTTCTTCTTCAAATCCGGTGAAGTCTGCAAAATTGATGGAAATAAATGTGTATGGAGGATGTAAGTATGTGTTAGATTGAATGAAATTAGCAAATCACGAAGGGAAAAGTTTAAAAAAAAAAAAAAAAGAAAAGGGTTTTGAGAGGAAGAGGGTGAACGGCGTTGCGGTGTGAAGAGAAAAAGAATGGAAAAAAATTTGGGTTTCTTTTATAAAACCCGCGGCGTGACTTCTTTGTGTCGTGGCGTGCTACGGTATTGAGCGCCCTTTCAATTTGTCACCGAAATATGCCGCGGCGTGGTTAAATTCACGCCGCGACATGAACTTTCTGTTTTTGCCTCCTTTTTGCACTGCGGCATGAAGAATCGATGCCGCGACACACTAGGAAACCTCTTGGAATGACACCGAATAATGTTGCGCTAAGGTATTAAGTTTCTGTCCAATTTCTTCTTGTGGTGCCGCAGCATGAAGAATCTACGCCGCGGCATGAGCCGAATTTCCTAAAAAATAAAACAAAATTTAAACTACATAAACATACTTATGAAAATAAATAAATAACACATAAAGTTATTACCAGAAATCCCACTAAAAACACGAAACAAAACAAAAACACAAATTAAATAAATTATGAACGTAAAATTTAACGGAATGAAAAACTTGGGTTTTATCCCAATAAACGCTTTATTTAACGTCTACGCAAAACGGAATGCTCGGTCTTTCAATTCGTATCATCAAGGTACTCCACCATTTGTTCCATGGGGAAATCTTCCATTTATGGCTTCAAGCGATGCCCATTTACTTTGAAATGACTTCCCGTCTTCAAGTTTTGTACTTCCACCGCATCATGAGGAAACATTTCAAGCACACCAACTTCTTAGGATTTCGCTAACCTTAAGTGGGAATATGTCGTTTGCTATTCTAGGAACATGACAATCCACTCCACAAACCACTAATGCATTAATGCTTTGGATTTGAACATTTTTTTTTTTTTTTTTTTTTGACCTATAAGCTCCCTATTATGTTGACAGTGAATAATATTGTGATTGACCACCAATCAATCATCTCACTATGCAAAGAGCAAGACTGACCTCTAATAAGGTATCATGACCATCCAACAGATAGAGATTTAGTAAAGAATTACTACTTATCAACGGTATGGTTATCACGCAATCTAATCATTTCATCATCTGTTACCTCAGATCAAATCCTTGATATATTGGTATTCGGTTATTAGACCAATGACCGAAATAAAATTTGAATTGAGTGATGACTCAATCCCACTGTGGCCAAAGATTTGTAGTCGTTGCCATTATAATTGATCTACGCGGTGAGATAACTTATTCTCTATCCGGAAGTGATGAATCCTATGTCGATCCACCATAGCATCACTATACTTCTCGATATGGTCAATCACTACTATTCTGATAGCCTTAAAAATAACTATGTTAGGCATTTGTCAAACTAAACCAATTGATATACAAAGCACTCAAGTGATCTCAAGTCTAAGGATCATATGCACCACCATCAATTAGAGGACTTATTCTATAGACACTAAGGATACCATCTGCATGGAATCCTCAAGTGGATTAGTCTAGTGAACTTGCTTATAGAAAGCACTCATGTGTTTCACCAAGCTGTTACCAAACAATCTTGACAAATGAGATTTATCACTACCTTTCGATAGGGTAGTTCAACATGATGGTAACCTTATCATGTTAGTTGTGCCCTTGGTCAAATAATATTTAGGCTACAGACGTTTCTAGAATGGCCACATAAGGACAAATGCTCATAGAGATCTCACTATCAAGATTTAAAGCACTTGATTCTCTTGTCACAGTTCAATCATCTTAAGGGCATCTATCACAACATATGATACATAAAAATTACATGATATAGTAAATGCCTTTATTAATTAAATAAATATGATACATCAGAGTCAATTTACAATAAATAGATTGACTCTAGGGCACCTACTCTAACAATCTGCCACTTAACTATATTCAATCATTCATGTATTTAATACCAAATAAAGATAAGTGCCTATCATGCGTTTGATGCGATAGAGCCTTGGTTATGGGGTCTGCAATGTTGTCATCGGTAGGTACTTTGCAAATTTGCACATCTCTTCTCTGAACGATTTCTTTGATCAGATAGAACTGCTTGAGTATATGTTTGGATCGTTAGTGAGACCATGGTTCCTTAGCCTATACAACGACTCCATTGTTGCCATAGTAAAGCTCTATTGGATCAACAATGCTTGGGACCACACCAAGTAGAGTGATGAACTTCTTGATCCAAACTGCCTCTTTAGCTGCATCAGATAATGCAATGTACTCAGCCTTGGTCACAGAATCCATTATAGTGCTTTGTTTTGAGCTTTTCCAGCTCACTGCAACTCTGTTGAGACAAAATGCATAACCCGACTATGATCGATAATCATCTTTGTCAGTTTGAAAACTAACATCACTATATCCTCTAATAATAAGATTGTCCTCTCCTCCATAAACTAAGAACATATTTTTTAGTCCTTTTCAGGCACTTAAGAATGTTCTTGACAGTTGTGCAGTGACGCTCACTGGATCTGATTCATATCTACTACAAAAGCTTAAGGCACACAAGACATCAATCTGAGTACATAACATGGCGTTCATGATGGATCCCATAAAACCTTCTATGGCTAAATACTCCTAGAGGGGAGATGAATAGGATACTTTAAAAACATTTGCGAAATGAAAAATTTTCACCAACCCAAACAAATTATGGACAAACAACACCAACAAATATATGCAATAAATATGTATGATGTTGAACAATAAGTATGAATAAATGATAAGCAATGAATAAGAGTGATTCAAACGATATAGGTATTCAACAATAACCAATAAATGAGAGAGTTATGAATGTGAGCAGCAAATATGAGTATGATGATAATGATGCTTCAAGTAAGTATGTAATAAGTAATAAATGAGTTGAGAGGGAAGAAATGCTCAAAGATTATAGTGGTTCGGAGCTCTGTCCACAAGCCTCCTACATCCACTTCTTCAAGGCAACCTCCTTGAAGTTCCACTAGAATTAGATTTTGCCTTTACACTAGTTTTCACAAGACTTCGCCTTTACAATAGTTTGATGGGATTTCGCCCAAAAAGTTTTTGATAAGAAGTGTGAGAAAGATTGCCTCTTAACTTAGGCTTGAACACACAGTAAGAATAATACTCCCAAAGGTTTTCAAGGTAGAAGAGAGTGATGCTTTGATTTGGATTTTCAGCTCCGAGGATTATGTGAGAATGTTTGATATGACTTGAATCTCTGATATTCTCTCTATCATTCCAAGCATTGAAGTGCTCTATTTAAGCTTGACTTATCCCTTGGTTGGAAAGAGTCGTCACTGCATTTAATGCGTATTTGAAAGGCTTGCAGACATAGAGAAACAGTAGTTCCTGACACCAATGATCAATTCCTTCAGCTTTAGGGTTTCTAGTATGGTCGTTCAACCATGAGGAATGGTCGTACCATCACTGCGAATGGTCATTCCACCACGAGGAACAGTCTTACCATTGGCTCCTTAAAATCCATGAAAATTCCAATAGCATGAATGGCTACCTGGAACGATGACGTTTAGCAAAGAATGATCTTTGAGTGTGAACGGTCATTCCACTTTTGATACATGAATCTTCAACTTGATCTTTAAGGCTTGTCTTCCAAGATTCGTCAAAGGCGCAAAGTGTTTGAATTCTAAGAGCTTTGACTTTTAACTTGGATGGAATGGCCATGTTGCTTAAGTCATGTTGATGTGAGCGACTTGGCTCCATTTTAGACGGAAGCATGCATGATCCCACAGAATGTTGTCATGCTAAGAAGAACGTGCAACTAGGCAACTTTAATACAAAGGAACGATCGTTCCTTTATCTTGCACGGTTGTTCCAATAGGAAAAACTGCATTTTGTTTTTTGTTATGACTCTTTGTTTATACCTAAGCATGTTTGTTAGAAATCAATCAACTCTTTGATTAGTTTTGGCATATCAAAACGCATGAGGGCTCAGTAGATCTAATTGTAAATGCATATGGTATCCTACTAATCTTATCTCTCTCTTTTTGTGTTTAGGACACATATCTTGAGAGAGATACAAGTCATGTGACATCAGAAGAAATTATTTGTTTCATTCTTCCATGCTGAATCTCTTTAGTAATTTGTCTATGTATGTACTCTAACTTAGGCCAAGCAACCTACATGATTTATCGCAATAGATCTTGATACTGAGGATGTAAGTTGCTTCTCCTAAGTCCTTCATGGAGAAACACTTGAATAACGAAGTGTTTACCGACTACAAGTTTGGTATATAACTTCCAACAAGAAGTATATCATCGACATACAACACTAGGAATGAAACTATCAGGTTGTGTCATATAGACATCCTTTACAAGGTTTTCGTTCACGAAAGCGGTTTTGACATTTATTTGCCAAATCTTATAGTCATAGTATGCAGTAATTGCAAGCATAATCCAATTGGACTTTAGTTTGCTACTGGCGAAAAAGGTTTCATCATAATCTATGCCATGCTGTTGTTTGAAACCTTCGGCAACCAGCCGTGCTTTATAGGTGTGCGCATTACCATCCATGTTAGTCTTCTTTTTGAAGACCCACTTACACCCTATAGATTTTACCCCTTTAAGTGGATCCACCAAAGTCCAAACTTGATCTAGTACATGGAGTTCATTTCAGATTTCATGGCTTCAAGCCATTTAACAGAATCTGGATGCGACACAACGTCATAGTAGGTTTTGGGTTTATCGTCTTGATAGACCGATATGTCGTCATGCTGAATCACAAAAAAAACCATACCTCATGGGCTCGCGACATACTCTCCCAAATCTATGTAGCTCTTCTATTACCTGAGGTAGTTCACTTTATTCCACAAACTGTGGAGTAACCTCCTCTCTATTGTCCTCAAGTGTAATTATTGGATTAATAGAGTGGACACTACATGTTGCCACGGTGCATCAAACAAATGCATTACTCTACTTCGCCTCTAGTGTATTTATCAATCTTCACGGAGGCAAACAAGCAAAATACACTAGTTAAGTTAAACCCATCACTATTAAGGAAAACTCCAATGTATGACTAACCTCTCACTGGTAGAATTGTACCCTGATAAGAGCTTGAAAATACATGTTTTGTTAGTGATTCAATTGGACCACTAGTGGAAAAATATGTTTTTATTGTGAAATTTTAGTTAATTATTTCATAAATACCTTTTATGGGATCACAGGGTGTATTTTGAGTATTTTTAGGTTAACAATGATATTTGAATGAAGAAGAATGATGTCGATGGAATTTGTGACGAGTAGGAACAAACGGTGCAAGAATCGGGGTTGAAACGAGAAAGTTGTGACGCGTTGAAGATGAGACGTAAAACCTGGAAATTTGTCAAGTGAGCATGCTTTGATATTTTGATCATAACTTGAGCTGTAGAAATCGGAATTCGATGATTCTTGTGGTGTTGGAAATATTATTCAGAGATCTACAAAGTTCATGTGATAACTTTACCAAATTTTGAATATTCCAAACTCCTGAGATAGAGAGAACGATTGTCGTAGCGATCGATTGCGGGCTTGTTTAGGTTATTGTATTTTTCTAGTCTGAATCTGAATGGTTTAAGGCATTTAATTCTTTCCTAATTAACCTCCAAAACCTAGCACTATAAATAAGGGTCTTTATTTAGTTTTTATAGAAATTAGAGAAGGGAAAAGAGCGGCTACTATTTTGGAGATCAGAATTCTTGCAGTTTTCGTTCACCAATTAGAGAAGTATTTCTATTTTTCTTTCTTGAACTCATGTTTGTTAATACAATAGTTGTTTTTATTACTGCAATTATGAACTAAATTTCTTTTCTAGGGCTAAAGATGTAGCCAAATTTATGAATATGTGTTGACTTTATTATTGTTAATTTTAATTGAGCATTAATTCTAAGTTGTATTATTGTGTGTAATGCTTCAATTCTTTTGGATCCGAGAGTTGAATGATATCATGGGTTGGGTTGAGATCGAGGGATAAAACCTAATTAGTCTAAGGTAATAAAACCACAGATTCAGCGAATGTTAGAGATAGGTTACCACGATCTATGACGCTCTGGTAAATTCCATAAAACTTAATGATCTCTTAGCTTCTAAATCACACTTTAGAGATATTTTGGGTTGTTGCTTAAGGGTTAATTCGCTAATAGTTCAAGAGAAAGTTAGTGAAATATTAGGGAGTTTGGCCTTTAGAATAAGTTTGCCTTTAGAATAAGTTTACTAAGGTTAACAATAATTGTTAACGCATAAGATTAAATAGGTAATATTCTACTTTTGTTTAGTTTTTAGTTTGTTTTATTTTTCATTAAATCATTCTTAAAATTTTGTTTTATCAAATAGTAATAAAATAGATTAGTTTGGTACTTGATAAGTAGTTCTCTTGGGATTCGACACTCGTTTACTCAAGTTTTACTACTTGCACAATTTCGTACACTTACGAATAGCCTGTCAAGTTTTTTGGCACCCTTGCCGGGGAACTATTTTTTTTTTTTTACCAATATCAATACAAAATATTTAGTTGCTAATTTGATTTATTTTATTTTAGCTTAGAAATTAATTAATTTTTATTTTATTTTGTTGTGTTTGTTTCTTTTATTTATATCTTGGAGAGCTTACGTTCTAAAGGTGGTGGTGATCTTAATCCCTTTGATTCTAAGATCGAGAGAACGACTAAACAGTTGAGGAAAGAAAAGAGGCAAGCTAACTTAGAAAAATCAATGGCTAACAGGGGAATTATAAATCCCAATATGGAAAATCAAGATAATGAGAATAAGGAAATCCTAGAAGGCAATGCAACTGGTGGAGCAGTAGTGGTTCAAAGAGCACTGAAGGACTACTCTAGTCCAATTGTTGACGAGAGCTATTCTAGCATCAGGAGACCACCAGTTCAAGCGAATAATTTTAAGATCCAGCTAGCAATTATTCAAATGATTCAATAGTCGGTCCAATTCGTAAGGTTGCCTAATGATGATCCCAACTTGCACATCGCCAATTTTCTGGAGTTATGCAACACATTCAGGCATAATGGAGTATCTGATGATGCAATTAGGCTAAGGCTTTTCCCATTCTCTCTTCGGGATAAAGCTAAGGCTTGGTTGATTTCTCTGCCATCTAGGAGCATTACGACATGAAACGAGTTAGCTCAAGCGTTCCTCACTAAATATTTTTCACCTGTCAAGTCGGCCAAACTGAGAAGTGAGATTACCAATTTCTACCAACAAGACTTGGAGTCATTGTATGAAGCATGAGAAAGGTAAAAGGATCTCTTACGTAGGTGTCCTTACCATGGCTTACCAATCTGGTCGCAAGTGCAAACGTTCTACCAAGGGTTGTTGCCAAACATTCAAGCCATGATAGATGCTGCCAGCGAAGGAGCCTTGAATAACAAAACACCAGAGGAAGCATACAATTTGACCAAGGTGATGGTGAACAATAATTACATGAGGACTTCGAAGAGAAATTCAACAAGGAAAGCAACGAGAGTGCAAGAAGTTGATGGCTACACTACATTGGCTACTCAACTTTCAAACATCCAGAAGCAATTAGGTAATGTATTAAAGATAAATGCAATTGAATCCTCTCCTCTGACATGTGAACTCTGTGCAGGTAATCACTTATCCAAGGATTGTTAAGAAGGGAATCTATTTGCTCAGCCCGAACAAGCGAATTACGTCAATAATTTCCAAAGAGGGCAAGAGAATCCATATTCCAACACATACAATTCGGCATGAAGGAAGCATCTACATCTGAACTTCTCATGGAGCAACAACAATGAACATAAACAAACTCCCGGTTTTTAAGCTCAAGAGTCGAAATCTAACTTGGAGAATGTGCTTACCAAGTTCATTGAAGAGACAAGCAAGAGGTTTGAAAAGAATGAAACCCTTGTCCAAAATTAGTCAGCCTTTATCAGAAACCTTGAGACTCAAATGGGGCAAATCCATAACATAATAGCGGAAAGAGTTCAAGTAGATTTGCCTAGCGATACAGAGAAGAACCCTAAGGAACAAGTCCATGCAAACACCTTGAGGAGTGGAAAAACCTTGGAGAATTCAGAGGATGAAAAGCAGATGCAAGAAAGAGAGAAAAACTTGGAAGAAGAAAAGAAGGATGATTGTCGCGACAAAGAAAATGGTCGTCGCTGTGACCATGAAAAGAAGGACGATAGCCGTGGTGATAAAAATGGTCGCCGCGACAACCATGAAAATTTTGAAGGAAAAGGCTTTGTTGATGACGATCGCCGCGGCAAGGAACATGGTAGCCACGACGACCGTGAAATTGTTCCCGAAACTTTAGAAGATGATGTTTAACGTCACGGCAAGGAAATTAGTCGCCGCAACAATTATGAATCTGACCAGAATGCCTCTTCAAGTCATCAAGCCAAGGAGAAAAAGGAATCCACCCTTCTGTACCCACACTGATTGAAGAATCAGAAGCTTGACAAGCAATTTGGTAAGTTTATTGACATGTTTCGAAGCTTGCATATTAATATTACTTTTGTTGAAATGTTAGAGCAGATACCCAAATATGCCAAGTTTCTGAAGGAGATCCTCACACATAAAAGAAGATTTGAGGAACATGAGAAAGTAATGCTAACGGAGAAGTGTAGTGCACTGATTCAAAAGAAACTACCGTCGAAACTACGAGATCCAGGGAGTTTTACTATCCATTGTATTATTAGTAGTTGTTATTTTGACAAGGTTTTGTGTGATTTAGGGGCAAGCATTAATTTAATGTCGTTTTCTATCTACAGGAAATTGGGATTAGGAGAAGTGAAGCCAACCACCGTGTTTCTCTAATTGGTAGATCGATCAATAGCATATCCTCGGAGGTGGTAGAATACGTCTTGATTAAGGTAAATAAAATGATTTTCCTGGTAGACTTTATAGTATTAGACATGGAGCAATTTGAAAAATGCCTTTAATCCTAGGACGACCTTTTTCTAGCAATGGGTAGAGAATTGATAGATGTTCATCAAGGGAAACTAATCTTAAGGGTAGAAGATGAGCAAGTAGATTTTAATGTTTTTGATGCTATGACGCGCCCATTCGACTTAGACACCTGCTTTGAGATTAGTGTCCTTGATAACACAGTGAATAAAAAATTAGAAGAAAACTACCCTAGTTCACACCTAGAAAATTGTCTAGTCAACTCTATGACTATGGAGGCCGAAATTGAAAATGAGAGGGTGAATGGTCCACGCTTGAAGCCTTATGAAGATAGTGGAATTGAAGATGAGCGGGCTGCGATTCTCCTTGACAATCCAGACTGAAGATAAAGAAAAGTCAAGCTTATGACTTTAATTAAGCGCTTCTTAGGAGGCAACCCAAGCTCTTTACTTTGATTTTGATTTTTTTATTTTAAATTTGTGTTGGTTTGTACTTGAGTCATTCTTATTTTCTACATTTATTTTTTTTAATAGTGATGTTGTGTGAGTTTCTCTAAATTCATGAATTTTAACTAGTGATGTGTGTTGCCGATAAGGTACACTAAAAGTCTCTTTGTTTTGCAGGAATTTGATTTCAAAGATGGAATTAAACGAGAAAGGTGGTTAAACTTTCAAGCTTATTCGCACTTCACTATTGCAAAAAAGGGGTAACTTTTCTTTTTCTCTTTTTCCTTTCGTTGACATTTGTATATTGGGGACAACGTTGATTTTAAAGTTGGGCGTAGGAATTTAACTTAGAGCAGAATTTTTTTTTTTTTTTTTTTTTTATAGATATGGATTTAGGGAGCAGATTTCTTTTATTATTATTTTGTGAGTTATGGAGTAGAATTTTGATTTTTTATTTTGTGAGTTTTTCTCTTAGATTAATTTATATGTTTATGATAGGAATATGATTGCAATAACATGTAACAAGTAGAGGACATTAATTTTTGCCTTTAATTACAGATGATTGTGAATGTTAATGACATTTATTTGAGACCCTAGCAGTTTGTGTATTGAAAGTGGTTGAGTTTACTTACTTAGAGATGTTTTATGTGTGAATGTTATGCATAAAACCATCCGGGTGGTTTGAGGTTGTATGGATGTTCTAGGGTCGATAACGAAAATGGAATTGATATTTGCATTGTCCGTGAGTTTAGGCAATTTTTAATTATTCTATTTGTTTTGTGTATATGTGATTTTTTAGACAACTTTATGAATTGATCCACGAATTTTTGTTAGTTTTTGTTCTTTTTATTGTTCTTTTTATTTTTATTTTTGGAGTCTAGGTTAGGTTTAATGTGGATGTTTGTGGGTATCATCGCTGGAAACCCTCACGAGACTACAACTCATCCAACTAGGGCCACCTAGGGGTTTAAAGGCTTGTTGCACACGCTGAATGTAATCGTGTCAATCTACGAAAATGATTTAGGATAGTTTAGATATAGGTTTTAATTGTTTGTTTTATTTTCAAGCTTAGAGACTTGTTTTATTGCTTAGTTTGTTAGGGACTAGCAAGAAGCTAGTTGCAGGTTGTGATAAGAGCTTGAAAATACATGTTTTGTTAGTGATTCAATTGGACTATTTGTGGAAAAATGTGTTTTTATTGTGAAATTTTAGTTAATTATTTCACAAATACCTTTTATGGGATCACGGGGTGTATTTTGAGTATTTTTAGGTTAAAATGATATTTGAATGAAGAAAAATGATGTCAATGGAATTTGTGATGAGTAGGAACAAACGGTACAAGAATCGGAGTTGAAACGAGAAAGTTGTGATGCATTGAAGATGAGACGTAAAACCTAGATATTTGTCAAGATAAGCATGCTTCGATGTATCATAACTTGAGCTGTAGAAATTGGAATTTGTTGATTCTTATGGTGTTGGAAAGATTATTCAGAGATCTACAAAGTTTGTGTTGATGACTTTGTCAAATTCTGAAAATGCCAAACTCATGGGGCAAAGAGAACGATCGTCATAGCGATAGAAAGCGATGGATTGTGGGCCTGTTTGGGTTATTGTATTTTCCCAGTCCGAATCTGAATGGTTTAAGGCATTTAATTCTTTTCTAATTAACCTCTAAACCCTAGCACTATAAAGAAGGGTCTTTTATTTAGTTTTTATGGAGATTAGAAAAGGGAAAAGAGCGACTACTATTTTGGAGATCATAATTCTTGCATTTTTCGTTCACCAATTAGAGAAGTTTTTCTATTTTTCTTTCTTGAACTCATGTTTGTTAATACAATTGTTGTTTTTATTACTGCAATTATGAACTAAATTTCTTTTCTAGGGCTAAAGATGTAGCCCAATTTATGAATATGTGTTGACTTTATTGTTGTTAATTTTAATTGAGCATTAATTCTAAGTTGTATTATTGTGTGTAATTCTTTCAATTCTTTTGGATCCAAGAGTTGGCTGATATCATGGGTTGGGTTGAGATCGAGAGATGAAACCTGATTAGTCTAAGGTAATAAAACCACAAATTGAGCGAACGCTAGAGATAAGTTACCGTGATCTATGAGGCTCTGGTAAATTCCATAGAACTTAATGATCTCTTAGCTTCCAATCCACTTTAGAGATATTTTGGGTTGTTGCTTAAGGGTTAATTCGCTAATTGTTTGAGAGAAAATTAGTGAAATATTAGGGAGTTTGACCTTTAGAATAAGTTTACTTAGGTTAGCAATAATTGTCAATGAATATGATTAAATTGGTGTGAAACTTGTGCCCTAGGTTTAGTCATATTGATTTTTTTACCAGAGTATTGATAAAATTCTATTTTTGTTTAGTTTTTAGTTTGTTTTATTTTTCATTAAATCATTCTTAAAATTCTGTTTTATCAAATAGTCATAAAATAGATTAGTTTGGCTCTTGGTAAGTAGTTCTCTTGAGATTCGACACTCGTTTACTCGAGCTTTACTACTTGCACGATTTCGTACACTTGCGAATAGGCTGTCATACTCTTCGCAAGGGCAAACAAGGCCACAACGAACAGTGGTTTGATTAACCCCATATTGATGGAAGGCGCATGGTTATTTATGACTTAATATCTAAACGAGGGTTTTTATTAAGCATCTCACCAATTTATTATCTTATTAGCATGTTATAAACCGGCATGTAAAATACATTCAACCTTAGCATGTTTTCTACGACAATAAAATTAATGTGTCGGTACATGGCCAATCTAAAACCAAATTCCTCGAGCCTTGAGGAATTCGTAGGACAACCTACGGTTCATGTAAATAAACATGATATAAAACTTGTATCTTCGGGATATACTTTGTGCCTTCAGTTCATCTTTTTTACATCAATGATTTGCAATAAAATAAATAAAGTGCATTCTAATATACATCAATAAAATAGAAACCTCAAGTTACATTTGAAGGGATTTAGATGAGAAAAGAAATACATTGAGAATAAAGAAATAGGCAGGAATCGCAGGTCCTATTTTAATAAAATATAAAATACAAGCATACATTCTCATTAAATATTTACAAGATAAAACCTAAGTTCAATGGCCACGTACCCAACACCATGCATAATCAGACATCAATCAGATATAGCATACAATTCAAAAATTCAGTTTTGAAATTACCAGGTAAAATTACGATTACCCTTTTGGTCCTTAAACTTGAAAAACTTGTAGTTTAGTCCCCGTTCTGTGAAAACATGAACTAGGCAGTTCAAAGCAGTTGTCACTGTTCCAAAATTATGGTGGCATGATGGAAAAAGGTCAAAAACATCAATTATCAATCCCCAAAACACCCTTCACATGCAACAATGTGTGAACACCTTTTCCCCTTAATTTCCACCAAGAAATCACATAGGGAAACAACCAAAAACAGATTGCTGCTCGTTGTAGTGGGCAACACACCAGCAACTCGAAAACAGGCTGCTCTCACAAGGCTATATGTGCTAATGCGCAGCCACAACAGTCTATGCGCAGCCCAAGCATAGGTTGTGCGCAGACCTGCACAGCCTTGACAGCGGCTTTGAGAAACTGCACACAACCTTTGCATTAGCTGTGCGCAAACACGCACAACCTACAACGAAGAGACGGCTGTGCACAAGAGTGTGCAACCTCGGCCTAGTTGTGTAAAACGCACCAGGATTGAGCAAGGCAAGGCAAGTCGTGTGCAACAACGCACGTCTTGAGGCTTGCACATGACCAGAAAGGCAACGGTCGCGCATTGTGACATGCGGCCGAGGATAGACTGTGATTAACAACACAACCAGAATCAGGCCAACCACGCATGGCCAGGGAGAAGTCGCACGCAGCACCAAGACAAGGTAGTCATGTGCTGTAATGTGTGGCCAAGGACAGGCCGCGTGCAACATCACACGGCTAGGGTTTGCTGTGCATAGCAGCTACGTACGGCAAAGTGCAACCAGGGGGATAGTTGCACGCAACTAGCTCCGTGTGCGGCAACGTACGACATCTAATAATCCACCATCAATTTTAATTTTAAATCAAAATTAAACCAACATAAAAAACCCATCAATAAATTAAAACATAAGATTAGTCAATTAATCAAATTCAATTCAATTGATCAAAAACCCTAAAATTGCAATCAAACAAATCACAATCAAATATATAATAATAAAACCTATATATATCGAACCCAAGGCTCTGATACCACTATAAGGCTTCATTGAACAGTGCAATGGAATAAAACAAAAAATTTATCTAATAAAACCCTAATCCCAAAACTAGGATTGTCATATATAGTTTTATTTTAGCAAAATTAATCAAGAACAATGATTAATATTTCATAGCTATGTTTGATGGCTCCTTTGGATTCGTTTTGAAGAATTTTCACAATTTGATTCAAGTAAGAATCGCTCCAAGTAAGTCCACACAAAGGCAGGATTAAAAACCACAATGAATGAAACTACTAGATTAAATTGAAAGTTCAAAGGAACAAAGAGAAGAAATTTTTCTCTCAAAACCGTGAAGGGTGGATAGGGTTTTGTTAACTCATTTTTAGTTCTTTTTCTTTCCTTTATATAGTGAAGGATAATCCTATTTCTTACTTGGAATAGGATTAACATTATTCCTATATGGAATAACTAATAAATATAAATATTTATTTATTTCATTTAGCATTTTGTGAATACACACACACACACATATATATTCCATATTAAATATTAATGTTTTAAATTAATATTAATATGCTTTATAATTTTGCTAAAATTTAATTAAATATAAATAGTGAATATAGGTAACAACCTCAACGAATTTAATCACACAACAAAATTACCAAAATGTCAAGTTCATCTAAAACACAAAACTACCCTTCCATTATCATTCTCCTTAAACTACCTTTAACGTGCATGACCGGTAGGCTCTTTATTGTGTTGGCAATGACCGAAATCGTGATTTAGCACCAACTAATTAGTCTTCCGTACACCAACCAAGATTAGCCTTTAGTAAGGCATCATAGCGGCCCAACAAATAAAGATTCTACGAAATCGCTACAGTCAATAGTATGGTTACCATGCAATTCAAATCTCTTGATCATCATTTATCTCATCAAGGTTTGAAGTATAGAAATAGTTTCAACTTCAATCATATTACCTTGATATGTTTGCATTCAGTTATCGAATCAATGACCAAATAAAATTGGATTTGAGCAACAACTCAATTCCATTGTGGCCATAATTTTGCGGTCGTTACTATTAACCGAATAGCCCAGTGAGATAATTTCTCATGTACCCAAGAGTGATGAATCATTTATCGATCCATCATAGCCATAGTGTACTTCTTAATGCAACCAACCACCACCGTACTGATAACTCTAAATAGGATTACGTTAGACTAGTTTCAAATTACACCAGTATTTATACACGGCACTATGGTGATCTCAAGTCTAAGGATCACATACACCACCATCCGTTAGAGGATATATTACATAAACATTGGGGTTATTATCTATATGAAATCTTCTAGTGGGTTAGTCCAATGACCTTGTAAATAATAAGTACCAACGCGTTGCACTAAGTTGTCATCAAACAACCTTGACATGTGAGAATTGTCACTACCTTTCGGTATGGTCGTTCAACTCTATGATAGTCTTACTATATTATCTGTGTCCTTGATCAAATTAATATCAATGCTACAGAAATTTCTAGAATGGTCACCATATGTGATCATAGGGTCCTCAAATCAAGATTTGAAACACTTGAATTCCCTCATCATGGTTTAACTATTCTAAGGATATATATCAATATATAAATAAATAACATGATATATAAATTTATGCCTTTATTGATATTTAATATAATGTTACAAGAGTAAAATAGTATTGGCTCTAGTGCACTTACACTAACAATTAAATAGGGGTCTGCGTGTCCTGTCTTCTTATTCTCTCCATGTATTTCTTTTCTCATCTCAATCCCCTCAAATGTAACTTGAGGTTTTTGATTTATTGATGTAAATTAGTATAATTTTATTTTCTTGTAATTGAGATACAATTAGGGATGTAATCGAGCCAAGGCGAGTTTTGGGCTGAGCTCGAGCTTAGCGAGCTTGAAAAATCAAACTTGAGCTCAACTGGCTTGAGCTCGGGGAAAGCTCAGGTTTGGGTATGTATTATTTTTCCCTACATTTTTCATACATTTTCTTAACAGCCAAACAAAGCCTAGGCAGGCAAACAAAAGAACTAAATAATACAACTAAAACTGAAAATGAAATTGGGTTTCAAGGAAGAGAGAATTTTTTTTTTAATTTTTTAATTGTAAGAGAAGAGAAAGAGAGAATGAAACCTTATGGATTTTAAACTTAAACTTCATCTTTACATTTTGAAACTAGTGGTTATAGAAAAGGTTGTTCAACGTCACTACTCTGCTGCTACTGAAAATATATACCGAATTGGACTCGCATTATGTGAAGGGTTTGAAGTTACAGTAATTTGAACAAGAAGCGACCATGAGTAGCAAAGAATGGAGCAAACACTAGAGACTCCACTGCCATGAGCTTGAAACCTTGAAACTTTGAAAGAGAATAGAAGAGAAGAAAACAAAACCTTGAAACTTTCAAGGGAGGGAAAATGTTTCTATTTTTTATTTGTAAGAGAAGAGAGAGAAAATATATTTTCTCTATCTTCTCTAGTTCTCTTACAATTAATGTTGTGTCCGTTTTTTGTTCTAATGCCACAATGTCTCGAACCCACCACCAATGAAATGACTCGTTTTCTTCTCACTTTTAAAAACTAAAAAGCTACATATCGCTCCCTATTGTTTCAAAAATATTTATTGTTTCAAAAATATCAAATATACCATGAGCTTCCTAGAGCTCGTGAGCCTACAAGCCAAGTTCTAGCTTGTTCGAACTCGGCTCAACACTGTAGCCAAGTCGAGTTCAAACTTTTATCGAGTAAGTGCAAGCGGCTCGGCTCGGCTCGGCTCGATTGTCACCCCTAAGTTGTATGATGTACATGAAGACGAAAAGGAGTTGCAACGCTTATTCCCCATGACACAAGATTTGTGTTTGCCTAAATAAACAAGAAATCCTTCCAAAAAGAAATTAAAAGCAACAAAAGGACGGATTAAAATAAGTAAAGAACAATTAATTTTTATAAAAAGAAAAAATGTTGAAAACACTTATAAAGACATCTTTCACAAACTTATTAGATTTTTGGTTCACACACCTAACCACTCTTACCAAATTTCCGGCTCCAATTTCGATTGTTCTCCCTCTCCAAAACCCTTACACTTCCAGCTCCAAGTCGCAGTCTATCAAGCCCAATTCCTACGGTTTTCTAGTTCCAAAATCCCACCACTCACCACTATTAGCCTCTCCACTTCCTCCTGAACAAAACCCCTACCAACACTAACCACCGTTGCTTCCCAATCACCGGCCACCACTTGCTGCAATTCGCGACCAAACCACCCCACTCTAAACCCACCCAAAATCAATCCAACCCAAAAAACAACACAAAAACACTTCGAAAACAAGCATAATCAAACTCCAAATCAATCACACACCCACAAACTCCTTGTAAAGCCCTGAACCAACCTCCAATTAAACTTAATTTTCACCAAAATCGCAAAACCCTAAGGAGAGTGACGGACAACGAACAGCAGGCAACTAGGATCGGGGCTATTGGGGGTTTCTGAGGTGGGATGCCGGTGAAACTATTGGTGGTAATGGGGTTAATTTTTGGTGTTGGGAGCGATCAAAATTTTGCTTGAAGCGCGTGAACAATAAAATTGCGGTGGTCAACAAACGGTTGGAGATGAAAGAGGTTTTGGAGAGGGGGATGAGAGGATCCTAATTGTGGTGTTGGATTGGTCAATTGGCGCCAAAATCAGGCTAGATTAAGCTTGAACGGTGGTTGAGTGGGTTTGGTGGGTGTTGGTGATGGCTAGATGGTGAAGGTGATGGTGGCCAGGTGGGCTGAAATAATAAGTAAAGAGTAGGATGGTAACTACACAAGTCAAATTTTAAATTTAACTTACAGTGTTAGTTTAAGGGTGTGAATATGGAATAAATGGAATCAGGGTATAAACTTGAGATTTGGCTAATCATTGGGTGAGAACATGTCGTTTGCTCTCTTCTTTAACCGATTTAAGTGTGGTCGAAATAGAACAAGGAAGACATTAGAAGCATCTAACTAAATGACCCTGACAAAATGCGTATCATGCCACTATAGCAGATTTTTGTGCTTTTGTTATTTTTTATCGTAATTGAACATTTTGCCGTAATTTTCAATTATAATTTAATTTCAAAAGACCACCAACGAGTTCCTCTCGAAATAGATCTTTTTTTTTTTTCAAATTTTATATACTACCTTTAGGTACTATTAAATAGTGAAAGTCATTTTAAAAGTTGTATGTTAGATAACCGGTCTTTGAATCAGTAGACGGAAACCTTAGAGACGACAGTGTAAGTATCCCTCTATAAAAGGCCTCTTCCAAAAGACAGACAAAGGTGTTTTAAGAAAATATTTTGAATATTAATTCAAGTCAGACTTAGAAGTTAGACCCGTGGCATGAATGTTGCAGAGTTGGAAATGGACCCTCTTGTTTTGCCCAAACACTCTGACCTCTCTCCACACCAAGTAGGATTTCTAGATCAACATTTTGAAACCCTTAGAGATTTACCCGCCTCTTCACATCTCTTCACCTCACTCAATAACTCTTGTTCCGATTTGGACACTCATTTCTTTTCCCTCGAGACCCATCTTTCAAAACACGCCGTTTCTTGGATTTCTCGCTCATTTCCGGCCAAAACCGCTCTTCACAAACTCAATCTCAAGCTAGCATCGATTCAATGTTAGTTTTTTCTTTTATCTTGCTTTTTTTTTTTTTTTTTCCCTTTTTATGCATAACTTTTGCTGTTTTTATTTGCTGGGTTCATATTTAATTTTCATTTTATAGACGGGACTGGTTCCAAGAAAATTCAGCAGATTTTGTTCGAGTTGTCTCAATTTGCTGAAGAATTGCGACGAATTCAGAATATTCATAATTATGTTGGTGAGTTGATTCTTTTTGAGTTTTTAGATTCTGTATGACGGAGGCAGAATTTTGTATCGGTGGGGGCAAATGAAAAACGTTTTAAATATTATCATCCATCAAAAATCAACTTTTTAGTTCATTAAATTTCGTTAATAGATCTTCGTTTACAGAATAATTTTGTATTTATTTTATGTATCTGATTGATAACAAATGAAACAGATTAAAATATATTTGATATTTCAGAAGAACAAAATAAAAATAAAATGGAGATAATGCATGGATTTAGGCTATTTTGAATAAATAAAATAAATGGGTGTTAATGTTAAAACATAGAGTAGAAATGTATAACTAATATGTTTCCTAGTTCAGTAGCGGACATGAGCCCCCACTCACCCCTTAGTGGCTCCGTCTGTGTCTGTATATTGTTGATTGGATCAGTAGTCTCAATATTAACTTGATTTTGTGTCATTTGGCCAAAAAAAAGGATTATTGTAATGAATTCTCTTGCAAAACTATCACTTTAAATTACAATTATGCGAGTCTAGTTGGTGTTGGATGACTATGCTTTTTTCCTAATGCAATCCCTATGGCAATGTTCAGTGTGTTTCTGTTACATGGATTTGCAGATCTTATGCAATTGCATCAATGTTCTTTTGATTTAGTGTATTGGGTCCTCTCTAAGCTTTCTGTGTCTCCAGATACTACTCTAGAGTTAGAAACTTTGGTTGGAGATCTTGAAGATGAAGTTTTCTTTGCAGTGAATCACCCCAATGGGAATATATTCTCAGCAAAGCGTTCAAATTCATCAATAACTGCGGTAGGGACTGTTTCTTTGTTCTTGACTTATTAATTTTGGATGTGTGCTGCAATGGTAGAAAAGTATGGTTGGGTTTCGAAAAATATGTAGATATATATTGATGCATTCTTATAATGCAGGACTTTCAACCAAAAAATGAAAGGTTGGTTCAAGCCTTAAAAGTTCTTAATGGGATTGAAGAAGTACTGGTTCGTGTTGCAAAAATCCAACCCCAGTGGCATCATCTTTTGAAATCTGTTGATATTAGAGTGGATAAGTTGTTGGCTGTTCTTCGGCCGCAAGTGTTTGCAGATCATCGCAATCTTCTTGCTTCTATAGGATGGCCACCAAAACTTGTAACGTCAGAAAGTGGGAGTGCAGATACCCATGGCATTCCAAACCCCCTAGTTTCAGTGCAAGGAAGCCAAAGGGAGTGTTACTGTCAAAGTGCACTTGCTCTTTGCGCTTTGCAGCATCTGCAGACACGAAAGGAAAAGCGACAGCTTAATCTTTTTGGGCAGGAGCGTGACGCTGGCATTTGGGTCATTGACGAACTGGTATCTCCTTTTGCATCACGAATAGAATATCATTTCTTAAGATGGGTTGAGCAGCCTGAATATATTTTTGCTCTTTTGTATAAAATCACTAGGGACTTAATTTTGGGAGTAGATGATGTTTTGGGCCCTTTAATTGACAAGGCAAGATTGCGAACCTATGGTGCTAAAGCAGCTTGGGTTTCTGCAATGGTACAAATGCTTTCTAAATTTTTGGCAAAAAGCATTTTTCCATCTCTTTGTGAAAGATACAAGGAGAAACATGAGAGAGCAGAAGTGATGTCTTCATGGCTTCATCTGATAGACCATATTATTGCATTTGATAGAAAGATGCAATCACTCCTAAGTTTAGAAAATTATTTCTTCTTGAAGGACACTGATATGTTTGAAGGGCTTTCAAGAAGCATATCAGTATTAATGCTTTTTTCGGACCAGCCAAAATGGCTTAATGTTTGGGCAAAGATAGAGCTCAAGAATGCCTGGAGAAAACTAAAAGCAGAACTGAAAGATGAGAGAGCATGGTTAATTGACAACATAGGTAATTTTGACCTTCATATAGAGAAAGAGTCTGAACAATTTTTACTCTCTACAAGAGAACATCATAAATCTCCACTCATAGCAGAATCTGCTATTAGATTTTCCTGGGAAATGATTGAACGGTGTCAAACTTTTCCAGCCGTTTTACCACGTATTCAGTTTATAAGGTCAACAGCAGCCAAATTCCTCTGGCATTTTCTTAATGTCTTGTTGTTTCAGTGCAAGGGCATTGAATCATATCTGGACAATCCTGATGACGAAATCCTTATGACAATATGTGGATCAATCAATGCTGCCAGGTATGTTGAATCTAAACTGCGAGAATGGAGTGAGGATGTGAACTTTTTGGAGATGACTGCTGCTGAAAATGATTCTAACATCTATAGAAAAAATCATGTAACATATGATAATAGCTGCTTCTTTTGGGAAGAAATCAAAAGTTTGCTAGAGCTTGAGACAAATTGGCTTATGGAGATAGTAGCTGCTCTTCTTCGTCAATTTGAAACTCTTTCCTGGGAGTATATCCAAAATAAGGATCGTTTCGAGCAAGAGCAAGAGCAAGAAGAATTTTTTGAAACTCTTTCTTGGGAGTATATCCAAGATAAGGATCATTTCGAGGGAGAGCAAGAAGAATTTACTAAGGAAAGAGATTCAGTTGCATCGATCGATTTTGTTGAATCATTGGATGCTTTGAGGAGACAGCTTAGTGCTTGTAATATGGGTCTTAATCCAAAGGACTTCATAGATTTATGGCGAAGTGTCGCTGACGGGCTCGACCATTTTATCTTCTGCAGCATTTTTACAAACAAGATTCAGTTTTCAAGCAATGGGATGAATCTGTTTGAAGCTGATATGGAAGCATTGTTTCTGGTTTTCAAACCTTTTTGTGGTCGCCCAGAAGCATTTTTTCCTTGTATTAGAGAGACTCTTAGTGTGTTAAAGATTAGTGAGGGAGAATTAAAGCAGTTGCAAGTGGCTTTGTGTAATGATAAAAATAGATCAAAATACTTGCATTCTTTGGGAATTTCTCACTTGTCATTTGACCAAATTGATAAAATTTTGAGCAGTAGGAAGTTGTGAAGTTTTTTTTCATTTTGTGATTTTTTATTATTTTTTGTGTTTTTCGTCCATCTTTGAATTGTTTTCTTCTTTCCTTTACTATATACTTTTTTGAATATGTCGGCTCTCTTTGTTAAATTCATGGAATATTAATGAATATCCTTTAACTAAAAGAAAAAGTTGTCTCTTTGGTTGCCACAAAGTTTGTGAACTGCTGGCTTCAAGTTTCAGCAGTTTCGATTATTTTCTTCAAAGCAAACGGCCAATAACATTGGTTTTACATATTGTGGCTCATGTTGCATTTTAGGTTTTTCATTAGAATGGTGATAAAATTGACGAATTTTTAATTTTGTAAATTCTGCAAGAACTGATAATAATACAAGTCTATTTAAAACTAAAATTATCTTTTATAATAATTTTATTTAAGGTCAAAATTGTCAAAATCAAAAAGTCGAAAAAAAAAATTTGGAGGTTATTGATAAAAAAAGGTGAGGGGTAAAACTTACATTTGATAATTTTAAGCAATTCTGGATAAATCCACTATAATTTGATCTAGTTTGGTCCAATGTTTTAAAACTTAGCCCGACTTGGTCAGTTGAACCGGTTCAAGGGCCGACCTTGAAACTGGGGTGTGAATTCACACGGTATGACCTGTGGTTGGACCGGGGTCACTATAGCAACCCACTGATCCAACCGATTTTGAGGGAAAACCGGGTGAATCTCAATTTCAAATCACGACAACTTTCGGTTGGTGTTCAACTATCAAACAGGAATTGAGGTTAGGGGGTTTTGAAGGGTGGATCACGGTGAGTCGAGAGGTGTTGTCCGATTAAGTTTTAGTCATTAGAATCGTTGAAATTTGGCCAAGAAACAACGAAACCCTAGCTTTTGATTGCCGGCGATTGGTGGGTGAAATGGCTTGGGAACCTTGGGGGTTTTGTAAGGGAGGAGAGGATGAGTCTAAGGGTGGTGGTGGTTGGAGTTGTTGTGGCTCAAAACGGCCAGAATTCGAAAAAGGAAAGCCAATCGACTCAATTGTCGCGGCGAGTGATGAAAGGGGATAAATCGTATGGTTTTGAAGAGAAGAGGATGAGGGTTTAATGGTGGTGACAAGGGTGATTTTGGGTGAGAAAACAATCGGAAAAAGGGGAAATAAGGCCGACATCGATGCTTACCAATGTGCGCCTGAAACAGCAATAGTGCTAATGTGCATTGAAAATAAAAATAAAAAAATGAACTTTTTATGTTGACATCACCGATTTGACCCGTCACTCAAACTGATTAAACTGGAAAACCCGGGACCCAACCACTTTCCTGAGTTTAGCCCCGAGTTGGTTTGCTCCATTCCTATATGAAATAATCCACAGTAACATCCAAGCCTCAATCCCCAAACATTAATGTATACTTGTATTGTTCAATGTTTTAATTACCAACTCGGGGTGAAACTCGACAAAGTTGTCGGGTCCTTGGTTAACTAATTTAACCGGTTTGACCGGATGTCTCAAAAAGTTTAGAATTCAGCAAATATGCCCCTAAAAATTACGTTAAGTCTATACAAGTTTGAAATTTAGCAAACACACGCCAAATACAAATCGACAGTTGACTAGTTGGCGGAGGTGCACACCAAATGCAATCTCAATCATCCCTTGAGCCCATTCCCCAAAAAATCTATCCAATATCTAGCCAAAATCTATTCGATTTCGACTAGATCTCACTGATGCCGGCATCAACATTCTAAGCCATATCTCATCACCGTCGACGTCGACAACCCTCCCCATCACCATGAAAATACTCCCCTCAACCTCCTAGCCAAAACCCATCTCACCCCACGCCCGTTTGCCTCACCAATCGCTAGTAAAAGCCAGTTGCCGCTGCCATCCTTTTTTTCCATTTTCGGTCGATTCACTCACCAGAAATCACCTTCCTCGCCACCACTGCACTCATTAGCACTTTCTATTCAAAAGCCCCCAACATCTTAGCTTTCAATTGTTCGTTGGTCATCGTCCCAATTTCTAGGATTTTCGATGAATAGGAAAATAGATAACTCAGCCCGGTGAAAGCCCCAAAGCTGAGCCGGATTGAGTTTTAAAACACTAGTATTTTTCGTTTATCAATTACATATTTATTAAAACTCAATTCGATTAAGTTAGTAAAATAACAATAATTATAAGTTCCAAGGGTGATCAAGTTTGAGTACTCTAAAAATTTTGGAGGAACCAGAACCAATCGATTCCTAAAATTGGGAACCAAAACCGACCGGTTCTAGTTCTAGGTACCCTAGATAATTAAATTAGTCCCTATTAGTTTACAAAATGACAAAAAATACCTTTAAAATTTACAAAGACACCCCCATTTATTTACATATTCTTTAACTTTTCTCTTATTAATTAATTTAAATATTTCAAACAATTTTAATTAGTTACTATAAAATTACTTAAAACCCCCCAATGTTGTATACTACTTTTTTAAACCCTTGTTCTTTTCTCGGTTCCTAGTAGGGTACTCTATTCCCCGTTCCTAGCAAGGTACCCTATTCCAAGTTTCGGTTCCGATTCCCAATTCCAGGAATGAAGGAACTTGAGCCGGAACCAGAGAGTCTCGATTCCTATGTTTAGAACTGAAACCTACCCTGTGAGGGCCAACTCTAGTTCCTACCCAAAACTGAGATCCCGAGTACCTACTGATTCTTGGTAGAACCTATTTTCTTGCTCACCCCTAATTCCTAGTACATGTCTAATAGTTAATAACAAATTTAAGCATAATATAACATTAAGAATAATTGTGCTACTCCTGCCTAGCATATCTTCCAAACTGATTGAAGGTTTAAGAAGCTTTTATGCAAAATAATGTTACACACTTGTCGCTAAATTTTTTGGCAAATCTTGACATGAAATGCATAAACTTATCTACTAATCTCACCAATAATTAAATCGAAGCCTTTTTTGGCATTAACTCCCAAGTATTATTACACATGAGGATCAAATTATACTTTACTGTTGCCAACCATACTGTTGATTACTACGATTACCGCCCATCATGTTTGAGCCACGACCAGCACCAGAACCAGCATATGGACCCCCTCGAGGATAATTTGGGGCACCAACTCCATATCCGCTACCCCCTGCACCCCGTGGTCCAGCACCAGGCACGCCACTTGAACCATAAGCTTGACCTCTTCCTTGTGGGGGATATGTTCCGGTGCTATAACCTCCAGCGGCTCCTTGACCTCCACGATTTGGGTGGTTGTATCCCCCACTGGTTCCGCTTGGGGGATATCGACCAGGACCTCCAGCAGGTCCACGAGGCTTTGCATAGTGGTGGCTAGGCCCTGCAGCAACTGGTGGCTGAGAACCATGCACCGGCTGGTTTGGTCCCGGACGCATCTGGAGATGTGCTTGCCCACTCTGAATGGGAGGAAGACGTGCATGTTGTTGAGGATGTTGTAGTTTCTGCCTTTTCGCATTTTCCTCATGCTGTCTTTGCTGCTGGCGCTTCTTCTTTGTCTGGAACTCATGTGATGATTCATATTTGGGTAAACTGAAACATGGAAGGGAACAATGATAAAGAGAATAAATTAAGTGATCCATTTGCCAATAAATTAGAATGAGATTAGCAAGGCCAAATAGAGGGGAAATCTAACCTCTTGGGGTCACAAGGTAAAGGATCACTCCAGAAATACTCTGCATCTAGTGCATCCTTGGCAGATATTCTCTAATTTTTTAAGAAAAATTAGAGGACACCAAACACAAAGGCACACAAAAGCTTAGAACTCAGAAAGAGGACTAAATCACACAGAATTCCAAAAAAAAAAAAACACACTGCATTTGAAATCCTTTATTTTTATGGAATGAGAGAAAAAGGTGGGAGTTGTACTAGCAGGGTGTCAAGAATCCTAAATGTTCTACCATTTTATTTTACAAATCAGCTGATTCCCCCAATCGTGTATAGATTTTGTTTTCTAAATTAAGCGTACAGCTTGTGCCTATTCATTATTGTCTTCTGATACTGAAAAAATAATAAGAAAAATCATATTTTTCTTCCATTTTTAGCATGGTACCAGGTCAGGAAAACTTTGATCTGTCCAGATCCATTACCCAGCATAACCAAGCCTTCATTCGTCAGCTATATCTCCGATCAGACTTCATTGAAAAGCAGAAATTTCCTCAGTTTTAGGACAACATTAATAGCTGTGACACAGCTATTTTTGCTCAGACTAATCTTAAATGCCGGAAACCTGATTTCCAGAAAAATCCTTCCATACCAAAAGAATGTTTTTTCTCCAGACATCAGTAGTTCTTCCCTTTCGAGTTTTAACAAAGAGCAGTTCAATATCTTTTCTAAACCATCAAATATCTTTTCCTTTAACCAATCAAAGAGTTTCCACCATTTTTAGTTTGCTTAATACGATGTCTGGGTCCTAATTCATAACATTTTGGTTCAGAGTAGTTACAAGGTTTGTAACCTATATTGGCGATTGCTCTACATCCATTGGGTATACCTCCTTCAAATTGAATATGAGGTGAATCAGGTTTTCCTCATCATTCAAAAAATGATTATAAACAAATTGATATAAAATCAATAGTCTTCAATCTGATAGTGGGAGAAATTTTTCAACAATGAACTCCTTTCTCTTCAAAATGAGAGGATTATCCACCAAAATGGGATGATACACTCCAACAAAATGGGGTAACAGAAAGGGGGAAAAAAAAGGCCCTTATTGGAAGTTGCTAGATTACTCTTCCAAATGAAAGTTCCAAAAAACCTACTGGGGGTAGCTGTTTTAAAATACGATCTCATAAATCCTAGGCCTTCACAAACTTTTTATTTCAAAACTCCTCTACAATGTATGATGCAATGAAATTGATAAGCACTAGATAATGTTCTATAGAAGTAATTTCAATCCATGAATGGTAACTGTATCCATGATAATATGATATGATGCTAGTCATCAATCATAGATTACATAACAAGAGTATTTATATAGACTATTTATAATGCAACTAGAATAAGGCAAATTCTAAAATTCCAAATTAAGCAAGAAAACAATCTTAACTTTCTATATGAAATACAAAATTTAATAAACTATGACTTAATAAGGAAGCTGACTCATTTGATTGTAATTGTTGGATGCATATAATTTGTACAATCATGGCCATAACTAGACAAAGTTGGATCCAAGAGCCCAATAAGTGTATCTCGCAATCCAACCCATGTGGCAGCAGGGATCGCAGGGTAATTACTCAGGTTTCCGAGTATCTAAAGGGCAGGGGACTAGTTTAGCTACCTCGCCTGGGGCCAGGGAGAGCCCAAACCCAAGACCTAGCCTTAGACATATTAGATTTTAGGCTTATTGGGCCTTAAACAGGTTATTTAATGACGTTCTAAATTTTTGGTGAAAATGACAACACAGACACTTGAACTGGTGTAAAGCAGTTGACTGATACCTCTCAAGCCAACTTAGTTGTATCTTTTGATTGTTTAAAATGTGCAAAGTAATATATATAATTTCAGTAAATAATGTTTTATTAACCAATTTATTTGAAAAAATATAACCTTAGTTCCCCTTTATATTTTTACAAGCCAACTGTCATTATACCATTTCCATCACCAGTTAACATCATTTAGCATCCCACTATCATTGTCCAATCCACATCACTGGTCGGAAATGGCTGAAATTTTAAAGAGGAATGCAATTTTCTTTATATTTTTTTTAAGTCAAATTCTGGGTATAAAAACCAGGGTTTGGGAAACCTACCTTTGGCCCCAAAACCCTAACTCTGGATTTTTCCATCAGTACAAGTACCACCCTCTTGCCAAATGTACTTAAATCACTATGGGTCTCACATTCCTAAAACATCATCCCTGTTTCCCTTTCACCTATCTTTAGGGGAAGACAAGCAAAGAGTATTAAGATAGGAGGCATACTTCTCATGTCCAAGCAGAACTTATTGCTTTTAATCTATTTTCAGTCCAATTCAAACTTATAAGTTCCAATATTTATACCATGATTGAGGTGTACAGGAACATCTTATATTGAACTGAGACTAACCAAGACAGTGAGGATAAAATCCTTTAGATTTACCATCTACTTCGTTACTTACTGAACCCAACAAATCAAAAGAGGAAGAATCATTTACCACAACTTAAGGTGTATTCAAGGAGATAGACCACCAAAATCTCTAGTAATGACCAATCAATTGAACAGGAAACAGATTATAATCCAATTTTTTATTTCATTACCCTATTTCGATCGTTTTGATAAGCCTCAACAATTGATTTCATTAATCCTATTTCTGATCATTTTGATAATCTTCATTTCCCTATCGCCCTTAGAAAAGAAACTAGGAATCTACTTAACATTCAACACTCAGCTGTCCTCCAGAAGCATCCCTCAAGCAGTCAATGAAACAATAAGAGACAAACATACACAAATCATCATTGAAGAAACAAGAGCGTTGCATAAAAATGAGGCAACTAGTGGAAGTTTCCGAATTGAAACCACCAGCAGTCTTCATTGACCCCTTTCCATCATCAAAGAAAGCCATCACCCCATGGTTAAAGAGATTTGTCAAATCTAAGGTGAAAATCGGTTATAAACAAAGCCAAGGAGATCACAATTTATTTCTAAAGAGATTCTGATTAGGGAAAATGATAGCCTTGATACTCTACGTGGATGACATTATTTTCACCAGGAATGATTTGGAAGAAATTGAGAAATTGAAGAGCCACCTTACTAACAACACTTCATGCAGAAAGAGGAATTTTTATATCTTAGCAAAAGTATATTCTTCAACTACTAAAAAAAGTGGACATATGGAGATGCAAACCTATAGACATCTAAACTCAACTTAACAGGGGGGTGTGGGGGGTGGAAGGAGGGGAATATGTTGCAATAGACCAAGAGAGATATTAGAGATTGATAGGAATTTATATACTTGTTCCGAATAAACCAAATATTGCATATCTGGCAGAAGCCTATACTGATGTTGATTGGGTCAGTTCACTTGTAGTATGAAGATCCACAACAGGATATTGCACCTTTCACAAGGAAATCTTATCATTTGGAAGAGTGAAAAAGCAATCAATCATGACAAGATCTAACAAAGAAGTTGAATTTAGTGCAATGTTTCATGGGATTTGTAAACTATTATGGTTGAAGATCATTCTCTTTGATCTTGAGATATTCAATAAGGTTACATCATCCCTACAAATCTGCCATTATAATCCAGTACATTAGATCGAACCAAGCATGCAGTGATGGACAGACATTTCATTAAAGAAAAACCAACAAATAAGGACAACATGTACTTAGTATGTGGCTTCAAATGAACAGTTGGCTGGCCCATCATAAAAGGACTGTCCTGCTGCACATTTCAGTCTATTCCTAACAAGTTGGGAATGGAAACATTTTTCACCAGCTCAAGAGGGGGTGTTAAAAATGTGTTTGATAAATTTACCTAGAAAAAAGTTGCCTTGAGAATTATGTTTTTAATTGATCATATATTTAGTTCCTGTATGTATCCACTGATATTAATCATTGACCCTAGAAATGCATAGGTTTCTACAATTTTGTATAAACCGACTTGTCTCCTAAAGTAGGCATACAATTCTAACCATTTATTGTTGTGTTTTCACATTTAGAAATACTAAGAAAAATCATTTCTTTCATCCATTTTCAACACATAAACATGCCCACAAATAACACGGAGCAAAAACCATGTGATAACATGATACCTGAACAGGATCTAGAGTTAGCATTCTCTCCAACAACTCCAAAGCATGACGATCAAAACTGTTACAGAAAAGTAGCAATGCAAACCAAGAGACAAAAAGGTCACCTCAATATAGGCAATTGTTAAATATTTAAATTGTGGAAATTATAGTAAATATGAACAATACAAGTTTAGTTACTTACTTCCTAAAAACCTCCCTGACACGTCTCTTCATTGGCCTTGTTGGCTTGAAGTTGTTATACCATGGCATCTTTGAAACCCCAGGCCAATTGACCTCATCTGGGGCTCCACACAGTTCAAAAATCTTATTCAATTGCTCCGGCTACAATATATGGAAAAGGATTGAAGTTATGTTGGTGCCTTGTCAACAAGTACTAAGATAAATCTCAACATAATACAAAGCAAATTTATGTGCCTAATAAGTGTGTATATGTAGAATAATCATGTTTCCTCAATCTGCCATTGAGGATATCAAATCATTCAAAGTTAAGCTAATTAATAACTAAATATAAACACAAGCCTTAAAAATTTAAGCCTAAAATAGAATGATTGGTAACCAACAAACCATGAAAGGGTTGAAAATAATTATCAATCCATGCGAGTTTGTTTGTGTACCAAATCCATGACCAGGCTCACAAATTTTTTACTTTTGGCAATTCTGTTTGCAAAAAATGATTACCAGAAACTATGAAATTATGCAGAAATATATAAAACCAAATCCAACCACTGGATTAGTCAAATTATATTCACAAGTCTAGCTCAAATAGCACTGAGGATGAGATCTTTATTTGACTCCTAAGCCACCATAATCTTCCATCATATGTGTTTAATGCAAGTCAATGTATCATTGTATCATGATTTACTGGCGACCCCCAAATAATAATATAGGGCCCCTTTGGTACACAATTTTTCAGTATTCTATTCCCTATTCTATCCAAAATACACATTTATTTTCTTATTCTCAAAATATTATTCTATATTATTCAATTCTTTTTAAACCCTCTAGATTTGTTAATTTAACTAAACACCCCCCAAAAAAAAAAATTTAGAAATTAACAAAAACACCCCAGCAACCACATTTACTAGATTCCGGCCACCACTGTCGGAAGCTGGCCATAATCTGGTATAATGGCGTACTAGCGACTAGATCTGGTCGGTAGTGCGCCGATCTAGCCTTTTTCGGCCAGATCCATAGTGGATCTAGCCGGAAAAGGCCATATCGGTGTACGACCGGTCAGATCCAGCCGGTCGTGAGCCGTACGACAGCTCCGACCACCCTCCGGCAGTGGTGGCCGGCTGTCGGTATTTAATGGGTGAGTGGGGGTGTTTTTGTTAATTTTCAATATTTTATTATAGGAGTGTTTAGTAAATAAACAAACTTAAGGGGGTATTTTTCTTAATTTCCAAATCCTACATCGTAATGACCACCCAATTTTACTTTTTTCAAAATATTATTTTAAAAAGTATCAGAATAATGAACCAAGTGCACCCATATTTTTTAGCATCCTTCAAATATTAATCGTAAAAGTAATAAAAATTATGTAAGACAATGTAACTTACCTCATCTTTTCCAGGGAAAATTGGTTTCCCATGTAGAAGTTCAGCAAAAATACATCCAACAGACCACATATCAACTGCTGGACCATACTTTGTTGTCCCAAGCAGCAACTCCGGAGGTCTGCTCAAAACAAGACAAATTTGAACTAACCGAGTGGTTATCTATCCCAACTTTTATTCCTTTTCTCATTGGTTTCCATTTAGGTAGGAGGAAATGATGCATACTAAAATGAGAAGTTTAGATACTTCTGTGAAAACTCTTCATCTAAGGGAGAAAACAATTACCTATACCATAAAGTAATAACACGATTTGTGAGATTCGCATTGTGTTCATGTGAAAACGACCGCGCAAGCCCGAAATCTGCAAGTTTCAGATTACCCTCATTGTCTATTAGAAGATTAGAGCCTGCAGCATGAATAGGAAGCCTCATACATTTGACCTCATGACATCTAAAGATCCAATAGTGAAATCCTTGCTTCAATTATAACCTTTGATATCACGATGAAGTACTTGATTTACATGACAGTAGTGAAGCCCGGTCAGGAGCTGCCTCATATAGCACTGCGTGAAAAAGGAAAATAAGTGAGACAGCTACTTTCTTATCTAAAAAGTTAAGAGCTAATTTATATAGCCTGTCAAGCATCACATTGCCACTGATCAAATAGTAGAAGGGCATTTCCCCATCCTATAAGTGACACCTTAATCTGGGGAACTGAAAATCTCATTCCAGGACGATCAGCAAGACCTGTCAAATCATGGTCCATGTATTCAAAAACCATGTAGATGCCACCTTTATACTTGTTACCATCTGCAAGTAATGTGGCCAATGTTAGATATTCTCAGCCCTATAATAAAACAACAAGACAAAAGCCTACTTGCCTGGCCTCCCCTGTTCATCCTTCTCGGGACCTGAAAAAGAAATGAAAACATTTATGGATCAAAAGAACAAATCAATAACTAAACTCTTTATGTGTTTTGCCAAAGCTGAACCAACTATATATATATATTATATATTCCAGTTCTAGTTTCCCTGGATCATCAGCAATCCTAAACAAATTATAATATTACCCAGGATCTTTTACATGCTCTTTTCTGTGCTTATCTCAGCTCTGACTTATATATTTTATTTTCTGGGTTTTTTGGTGTCTGGTTACTGGATTAAGTTGTGCTGTTTCAGGTCCATTTTTTATTGTTTTGTTGGAGATTGGATCCCATTTAAATGTGAAAGAAGGGAATCTTGATCTTAAGGCCTTCCCATTGATGGGTAAAATTGGCAATGTTTACAAATTCAGCCCAAGTTACCAAGTTTTTGGGCTATAACAGTGCGCTCAACACCAAGAGTTAGAAATTAAGTCCACGGCTCACATGTTCTTAAAACTTTTAGCATTTAATGATTCTTTTTGAAGGAGCAAATTCAATATGAATTTTACAAACTGATGAAGTATCACTTAATATATAGATCAAAAAATGGAGTAGTTGATGCAAGTGGACCGACAAGACACAAAAGTTAACTTCATCCATGAAATTGTTAATTACTGGAAATCCAAATTAAACTAAATAAAATTTATTATCAACCTGACTGACAAGAATTTATTTTTAATTGAAAAAAAAATTAAACTACTGAGACGAAACTTACATCAATGAATTGAAATCAAACACTGACAACTAACAATAAAAAAAAATCCATCATTTCATTTAATCTTTCTAGCAAGTGACACATCATCAATTTGTAAAATCTAAATTGAATTTGCTTCTTCAAAGTGACAGACCAAATGCTAAACGTTCTAAGAATTAAAAATTGTTAGGGGCTAGTGGAGACCATGTAGACCATGGACTTTATTTATGTTTCAAGGCTTTGACTCCACTTTTATAGTTCAAAACCTGGTTCCTTGGCTTGAATTTGTAATGTTATTTATTTCATTTACCTAATAAGAAAATAAAACCCTAATTAAGTAAGCACAATGTGAGTTTAGTAGTGCCACTGTGGTTATTTTATTTAATTAATTTTATTTTTGTGGTCGAAGTCAACAGATCGGTTTCAGACTTTCAGTGGTAGTTGAAACCTTGTATGAATCATAAGGCACTCCAATATTATCTAGTTGGGAGGTTGGTCTATTTACAGGTAAAACCAACCTCCAGGGAGGTCAATGATTAACCTAAGAATATATCATCAGCATAATTGTTTCATAAAGAAAGGTGCATACAAACACACTAGTTGATACAAATTACAATCATACCTGGAGATGTCACAATCTCTTTCAACTTAATTACATTCTCATGGTGCAGCTTCTTTAGAATTTTGATTTCTCGTATGGCAGTGATGGGGAACTGCATTAAAAAATTTAAAGAATTAAAATATGGTTATTAAATGAAATAATACTCCCAAAGCGTGGGAACTTCTATCTTTATCCCATTTAGACTCTCAAAATGCAACCTATCTTGAGCATAAGGCATTTAAGGACAATGGGAAGGAAAGGGCAGTGTAGATGGCCCGATACTGCCAAATCTGTAGCATATATTACAAGCTTGTTGCACATAGTTTGTTTACAATAAGAAGATAATAATGATTAACTAGAAGGTAATAACATACCCCTTCTCTCTCATTGTCCATTCGTATTTTCTTCAATGCTACAATTTCACCTGTTTTTATTTCTCTGGCCATGTAAACTTGACTGCAAAAATAATAAATCACATAACTAAAACTGGATAAAATTTTATATAAGTCAAGTAAAAACTAACTCTAACTCAAATATGTAATAGTCCAACTCAAACAAGTTGTGTCCCTAAATCCTTAAGAATGAAATAATTCAAAATTATATAACAAACCTTAATTTAAAGGCAAATCACATAAAGAATAATTCTAGTCCAGTCCTACATACCAAACATCCAAATGGATCATACTACCATATTAGGGGAATGATAAAATTCCTTGGAAACCTAGGCCATAGAGAAACTAGAAAATGTATCTTGTCCCACTAATTATCGACTTCTTTCCCTTTTTCTCATTCAAAATATGCGTGTTTTTCTTGCAAATCACCCAATTTCTTTCCTCTCCCAAAGATAAAAGCATTCTCCTCAAGCACATCACTATAGTTTCTAGAACAACCAACATCTATTAGTTTCCTTGCACAAACTAGCATAACAATTTTGGCATTGAATTTGGGAGTTTCCCGGAATGTACCTAGGAAAAACAAAGGTTCCCTCCTTATTTGTGCTAACTCAAAGATCAAGGTTAAGACTAACACTAGTGAAGCTATTACCTTAAGAAGCTACTGGCAAGAAACTAGTAGATCTATCCAAGGATATTGGGCAAGACTAATAAAAGTTCCTCAACTAGATAGGGACTTGTTTAATATTTAGGAATGAAAGGGTGTCTTGGGGTTGGTTTCAATAAAAGAAAATAAAAACTTATGTTAACCTTGATTCTGACAATCATAGGCATGACAGCCAACAAAAAAAGAGAATCAGCAAAAAAGTGGACAGGGTGCTGGGTAGAGAAAAACCCTACCAGACTATTTACCAAGATATAAACTGACCAACTGCTCAATTGCAAGAAGCTGAGTAGAGAGCAACGCCAACAGATCATTTTACAGGATATAAACCAGCCCAACTGCCCATTTCAGCCCGGTTGGGTGGTTTCATTGTCCACCCGTAAGTATTACCCAACAGTATATATAAACAAAACATTTGGTAAAATAAATAATAAACCATCGATTCCTGGTTTTGCATTAGTGCTACCAATGAAATCAATACTACTAAACACTAAATTGATGAAGCTGATGAAAGAGTGAAGGGCATTGGTAGCAGAAGAAAATGTTATATCCCTAAAAAGTGGGTTGAAGAAGAAGACTATCAATATATTCACAATGCCACCTTCACAAGCTGAGTTTGTAACTACAATTTGCTACTTAAGTTTCCATAACCATTATTCATATCAAGCTCAATTCCACAATAAAAAAGAAATACTCTTGGAACCACATCAGGTATTTCCAGATAATATCTCCCAGGAGTTGACAAGGGTTTAATCTGCACATTTTTGGGACTTATTCAACTGAACATATTAAATTGATGATTTGAAGATTCTCCACCAAGTTTCTATTTTCTTTAGTTTTTCGACACCCAAAAAATCTCTCGAACCTTCCTAGAACTCTAAATTAGAAGTTACTTTAACACCCCGCAAGTTTCTAATTCATACCCAATAATCAAGTTGCCTAACTTGATTATTGAACGAACTTGAAGTAAACTACCATGCCAAGTAACAAGCAAAATAAGAAGAAACAAATCACTTCCACAATGACACATTCTATTTCAAACCATAATGTCAGCCAAAGGTATTGATCAAGCACTCGATACTACTACTACTATATAACCTTTTTCTTTTTATGATTTGTTTGAAGTTTTTGGAAAACAAAAAAGATGACATGGTTGAAGCGGGGTAAGGAAAAAAAAAAACAACAACAACAACAGAAACTGACCCATAAGTGCCCTCGCCAATTTGTTCCAATTTCTCGAAGCAATTGACACTTCTAGATCCCCAAGCAGGAGACTCGTTCAGGTTAAGCTGACCAGGGGCCGCTATAGCCATCTCTTCACCCTCCTCGTTCTTCACTAGATAATATATATACTTATATATCCCAAAAACAAATATTTCAACAAATTAAAATGATATTAATATTTATTAAACAAGAGAAAATTTGGATAGAAAATTAAAAATTAAAAAAATAAAAGAGCTAAAATTTACCGGAAGTATGGGAAACGGTCAGAGGAGAATTGAGAAAAAAGTATGCGGAGGCAGCATTCCCAGTGTTTCTTCCAGGAGAGATCCCGTTATAAAAGCAGAGCTTTTTTAGTTGTGTGTTCTGATTAAATTTGTTCAAATATTCAATTAAACAACTTTAGGGTCCGGTCAACAACGAAATAAACCCATGTCTCGTTTAAAACATTATAAAATTACTAATTTGACCTTTTTAGGGGTACTCTTTTTTTTTGGTTCAACTTGACTCTACTCAAGCAGCTAAAAGTTCGATTGGAATTGATTTTAAAAAGTTAGAATATAATTATTTTATAATTTTTTTTTTTTTACAAAATTAAGGAAACTATGTTAAATAACACTTTTTTTGAGAACTCAATTAAAAATAGTCTCTTTTTGAAAGCATCTCAATAAATAGTCCTACTCCAAAATTTCACTCATTGGACCAAAATACCTTTTTTAACCTTAAAAACTCAAAGTGGCAAATAACCAACCGACAGGTATCTATCAGTTAACCGACATAAACTAATAGAAACTAATAGGCATCTATCAGTGACTAATAGGAATCGATAATAGGTCACCGATGATAACTCTATCGACTCCTATGGTCATTGATAGAAACTGATATAGATAAAGTTTTAATACAAAATGTAAACGATAAAATTTACAATTGAATTTAAGAAGACAGAATCTTATGGGGTGAGCCACTGACAATCTTGGTGGCCCTGCGGAGGGTGTCCCTACGACTAGGGGGGAGCTTTAGCAATGTAGGGAAGTTGGAGTACGTGAAGAGCTTGGGAATACGGGTATTGGAACTTTGGGGTGGTTTCTGAATGCCTGATGAGAGGGTCAGCCCCTGTTTATATAGTGAACCCAAGGGGTCCGAATCCTAATAGGACTTTGAGTCCTACTTAGTATGTGAGTTCTCTTTTCGAAAAGAGATTAGATCTTCTACCTTTATGTAACACCCCACTTGAGGTACGTAGTTAAGATTTGATGAATGGCTTGAATGTTTATTGATTTATCCTTATTTGAGTCTACATGTTGTTAATATTGTTTGATTTATCCTTGGATGAAAAGGTGTCTTGGTTTGGTTGAGTGTTTTCCCTGAAATTTTGTAAGACTTGGCGAAATATTAGGGTTACAGTCTTCGCCGGGGCGAAGAAGATTTGTCGCTGCGGCGATGAGGAGGTGCTACAACCCGTGTAGCCCCTGTGAGTTTTTGCCGAGGCGAAGAAAATAAGCCTCGCGCGAAGACCCATGAATGTTCCCCTTGGGTTTTTGAGATTTCTTTCTTTTGAGACTCAATGACCATTCTACCCTTTTTTAGCAAGAAAAGTGGGGAGTGAATTGTAAGGAAATTCCATGGAGAATAGTTTGTTTGGGGTTGTGTTTGCAAAGGATGAAAGGTCTTAAATGGAATTTCAAAGAGAGAGTAAGGGTATTTTGGGAAAGAGTGGAGAAAAATATGTGATATTAAGGGTGAGCTTTAGAAACCCTTTCATTTTGTTTCTTCACCACCGCCTCTTTCATCCCTTATTTCTCTCAATTTTTCATTCAAGATTCCAAGGATCTTTGAAGAGCTTTTGACTAGAATTTGTTACAAGTTGATCCTAAGCACTAAAAGGTGAGAATCCTTACTCTAGAAGTAAATTTTTATTGTTGAAAGAGTGGGATCCTTATTAAGTTTTGTATTGAAGGTTAAGAGAAAGTGTCAAGCCATCAAGAGTAGAGAGGTTTAGTGGATTCTACTTGTGTCCAAGGTAAGTAAATTCACCTAAGTTGTGATTTACTAGATTGAATGATGTGTAGAGATTTTTAAATATATGCTTGATGCTTGAATTTCTATGTTTAAAATGAGTTGATGAATTCAAAGTTGTTATAAGAAAGAATTTCCACCATGAGAAGGGTGGATTGTGTTGTTAAAATTGGGAAGAAGTGTGAATAGAATTAGAAGGATTTGAGAAGATTATTTTGAAGTGTATTTTTCCTTGCAGGTTGTATGATGTTTTAAAGGAGTTAAACTCCTATTTTGGATGATTAAGAAAGAAGCATAATTAAAGTTAGAATAGAGTTTATGTATGCACACATTTTGTTTGATGAAATGTCTAAAAGAAGCATGAGTAGAAGTAGAGAACCTTACTTTATGCAACATAGCATATTTGTATGTCATGAATGCATATGAGAAAGATTTTAGGCATGAGCCATCCATATGCATAGGTTTAATTGAGTAATCACATGAGAAAGAATTATAAGAAATGAGAAAGAAATACTCTATGAATAGAGATGAAGAAAAGAATCAATTCTCTTAGAAAAAAGAGAAAGAAAGAACTAGCACTAGAAAATAAAATGATTATTAAGTGCTACAGAAAAGAAAAGAAAATAGTTGAGTGATGGGGAACTCGTGAGTTTAGAGTTACCCTCATGTAAACCGTTGTGAGAAAGAACGGTCTCCGCCATGAGAGAGCAGAATGCATGTAAATCGCTATGAGAAAGAGCGATCTCCGCCATGAGAGAGCGGAATGCATGTGATCCGTTATGAGAAAGACGGACTCCGCCATGAGAGAGCGGAATACATTTAAAGCGCTATGAGAGAGAGAGAGAGCGGTCTCCGCCATGAGAAAGCGGAATGAGATTGAGAAAAAGAAAAGAATAGAAAGAAAAGAAAAGAAAGAACAATGAGAATTTGAATTAGAAAATTGATAAGAATACAAAGAAAATTGATGAGTAATGCACGGGGATGATAACGTAAGAGACTTTTTACTTACTGGGCATCTTTGTGCTCACTCCGTTGTTTTCTTTATTGTACAGGAAATAGGTGAGGACTTGGTCGGATGGACGTCGGCAAGCGGGGAGACTTGGCTGCACCGTCCACTGTTTTCGTTTTTTTTTTAAAGTCATTGTACACATGATGTTTTGTTTTGTAAAGAATGTAATTATTAAGTAAAGAAAATTTTTGGGCCTAACTGTTTTGATAAATATGCTATCTTTTTATTAATCTATATTACGAATTTGGTAGAAAGAAAGTAGTTGCTACACTTTATCGGTTCAGGCTTTCCTCTTTGGGTGAGATGTAGGATCTTGTTAAAAGAGAAATTTGACTAGGATTATGATCCTTGTTACGAACTACTGTGGGCGAATGGGTCAAACCCAGTTCAACTTAACTCGTAGGATGACCCAACTTATAAAACAGGCAGTTCACAAGGTATTCTAAGCATAGACTCAATCGGATTGGGCCAAGACCTTGGGTTGTTGTATATTTATGATGCTATTGGACCTCGTCAGGTCCAATACGATTTTTGGCCCATACAGTTTGTTTCCCACTCTCTAAGTTAAAGGCTATTTAGCTTAAAGAGTAGATTCAATTACTCGCATTCGGGATGCAGATAGGTCATTGCTCCTAGGCGGAGGGTTTGATCGTCTACGGTGTCTAGGGGACACGTCTAGATCGGCTTGGTATCAATGGCCAAGCCGAATGAAAAAGAAATCATGGGGATTTCGTGTGAAGTCTCTAAGAAAGTTATTAGTACTGCTCGGTTCGGCGGTGTTTTAGCGAGGAGTACTTTATTCGAGCCGAGCGGGATGCATTTAGTCTAGATCCTTCATGAGCGATCATCCGATGTTGGCCTAGCCTCGTTCCATTTTGTACGCTATGTGATAGTTGGATGAGGATTGGTGGTCCGAGCAGAGCCAATCGAAGTAATTGTCGAGTTCCCGAAGAGGTGAGGGCATAAAGGTGTGGGTCTTCGATCTTCAATTGAGGCATCTTGTTGAGAATGTTGGAGCCATGCTAATTTTTGTAAGATTGAAGGATCCCAGGACGACATGGTCTGGATACTTAGGTGCCTTGCCTCACGTGGATCACGTGCGAGATAGGAGAGGCGGGAAACAAAAAGTTTCCACGTTCTAGTGGCCAATAGAATTCTGCCATGTAACGCCCAGCATGGAGGTATATGATTTAATTTATGTTTTTATAGCCCTTAGTTAATTTTTGTTAAAGTGATTTTAGGAGAATATGAAGAAAATGCCTTAAACATGCATTAAGGGTAAAATGGTCTTTTCACTCAAAATTAGTTGAAAAAGTGGGGAGTGAAAAGAGATAGAATTTCATAGAGAATGCATTAAAAATGAGGGCATTATGGTAATTGACTAAGGGACATAGATGGAATTTCTAAGAAAGAGTAAGGGCAAAATGGGAAAGTGTGTTTATAAACTAAAGTGTTAAGGGTTTGAAACCCTTATTTTCTTCATTCCACCGCCACACTCCTCCCCTATTTTCTCTCAAATTTTCATTCAATCCTCCAAGGATTTTGAGGGCTTTTGAGTGGTTTTTCATAGGGTTTTGATTTTAGGCTTCAAGAGGTAAGGATTCTTGCTCTTTATCTATGTTTTATTTGTGTAAAAGTTGAGTTCTTATTGAGTTTATGCTTAGGGTTAAGAGAAGATTTGAATCCAACAAGAGTAGAGAGCTTAGTAGATACTACTCAAGCATAAGGTAAGTAAATTCCACTCAAAATCCAACTCAAGTTAAAGTTTAAGAAAATCAAGTGAGTAGAGATTTCTTTTAAATATGCATATGTTATGATTATTGAGAAATTGAGATGAGATGGATGATTAGTTATGCTCGTTGTTGGATATACTTGAATATGAGGAGTGTATGTGATGGTTTGATGATGGGTTGAAATTGGAAGAATTGGAGAAACTTTTGGGAGTGTTTTTGCCGTGTAGGTATGGTGATGTTACAAGAGAGTTTTTCTCTCAATTTGGATGGTTTAAGAAATAAATAGAATGATAATTATATTAGGGTTTGTTTATGCACAATTATTGTTTGATGAAATGCCTAAGAGAAGTATGAGTTGAGAAGAAACCTTAATTTTATGCAACACTGCATATGTACATTTCATAAGCGCATTTAAGTAAGAAATTTTAAGCATGAGCCATCCATATGCATATAATTGTGTATGTGTAGAAACTTAAGAAAGAATAAAGAATAAAGACTAAAGAATAAAGCAGGACAGAATAAAACATTCTAAGAATAAAGAGAAAGAAAGAATAAGCATTAAAGAATTAAAGAAAGAAAAAGTGTTAAAGAAGAGAAAATAATAGGTCGGTGTGATGGGGAACCGTGAGTGTTAAGAAGAAATTCTCACATACACATCACCTTAATTGAATGGCATAAGAAGAAGAAGAATTGTACGACCCGTAAGAGTGTATGTGGATGAGGGTTGTACCAAGAAGAATTCCTACATGCACGTCACCTTAATTGAGTGGCCTAAGAAGAAAGAAGAATTTGTACGGTCCGCAAGAGTGCATGTAGATGAGGACTGTACTCACTCACACGGCCAAGGTTCCGAATTCATACATCAACCGAGTCCGATCGGCAAAGAATAAGAAAGAATGAGAAAGCTTGAACAAGTAAAGAAAAGAAAAGAAAAGAAACAAGAAAGAAAAGAGAAGCTTGGAAAAGCAAGACAAGAAGAGAAAAGAAAAGCATAGAAAGAAAAAGAAAAGAAAAGAGAAGAACAAAATAGAATAGAATAGAAAAGAAATAGAAAGAAGAAATAAAATGCATTTTTATGCATTATTGCATATGCATTTCATTTATGCATATTCCCATAAATTTTATTACGGTTAGAAAGAATAGAAGAGTAGCAAGAAGAGAAAGAACAAAAAGAAAGAAAGAAAGAAACAGAGAGAATTAGAAAGAAAGAAAAGAATAGTGAGAATTAGAAACAGAGAAAGAAAGAAGAAGAGAATTAAGTAAGGAAAGAATCAAAGAAGAAGAAAAGTTAAGGGATTTAGTTACTGAGCATTTTTATGCTCACCCCGTTGTTTTTCCATGTTTTTGCAGGAAATAGGTGAACAGCGGTCGGAAGGACGTCAACAAGCGGAGAGAATTGGCATTACTGTCCACCGTTGTTAAATTTTTGTACTTGTTTTTTTGATATAGGTAAAGAATCATATTTTGTATGTAAAGAAAAATTTGGGCCCAACTATTTTCACATGCTAATTATGTATGTTTTTCATAGTCTATGTTATAAAATATACTATTAGAAAGAAGTCATTACAATTGGCATCCGGAAGGTCTAACCATCTTGATGTTCTTATAATGTTTTCTAAGTTGTAGGTTTAACAAGATCTTTCCTATCCTTTCGTTTGGTCTTGTGCCAATGAAATATTCCTAAAGTGACCAATATAGGAATAGATGAGATTGACCTCAATGATACCTTATGGATAAATTGTGTATCGGTATTTGCTCTTTTACCATTCTATAGTCAAATTGATGGTTTGATGGTGAAGTTATCAACCGTAGCAGACTTTGAAGAATCATAATTATGGACAATGGGTAGGCAACGGATTCCACACTATTTATCAGACAATTTTTTAAAGATGCCGAACTACAATATCAATAAAAAATTAAGTGGCTTAACATCTCTCTAAGTTGGTATTAGGCAAGCTGCCTAATACTTGGTCTGACGATAAAAAATAAGTTGGGACTGACTGATATAGGAATAGATGGAATTGTTTATCTTTCTAATATATCAAGCTATCCAAATTTCGACCATCCTTAGATCATGGACAAGTAATCAAATTTATGGTTTAGCAATGTTCCTAGAAAAGTTATAACAAATTATAAACGCAATTAATTACATCCTGATTATGGTTTAGCAATGGCATGTAGACGTCGATGATACCTTTATCTGTCAAAATTCCAAGCATTCTTAAATCATGATATCATAATCAGTATTTGCCCTATTACCATTCTATAGCTGAATTGATGGTTTGATAGTGAAGTTATCGATCACAACAGGTTTTGAACAATCATAATTATGGACAATGGTTAGGCAACGGATTCCATACAATACAATATATATATATATATATATATATATATATATATAAAGTTGAATATCCATGCAGGTTGTTCGCCATGTGGCACATCTTGGAAGCTCTAGAATTGCTCCATTTTGACACATTGGATTGACAAGCCAATCAAATGGTTCTATCTTGACACGTTGGATTGATATTTATTGCTTCATCTATAATTATTAATTAATTAAAAAAATGGGATCTGTATTAATAATTAATAATAATAATAATACAGGTGCATTGGCATTGGCATTCCAAAGATGTGCATTTATAAGGTGAATACCCATGTGTATATATAAAGTTGAATACCCATGCGGGTTGTTCGCCATGTGGCACATTTTGGAAGCTCTAGAATTTCTCCATTTTGACACATTGGATTGACAAGCCAATCAAATGGCTCTCTCTTGACACGTTGGATTGATATTTATTGCTCCATCTATAATTATTAATTAATTAAAAAAAGGGATATGTATTAATAATTAATAATAATAATAATACAGGTGCATTGTATTACATTGGCATTCCAAAGATGTGCATTAATAAGGTGCACACCTATACGGGTTGTTCACCATGTGGCACATTTTGGAAGCTCTAGAATTGCTCCATTTTGACACATTGGATTGACAAGCCAATCAAATTGCTCTATATTGACATGTTGGATTGATATTTATTAATCCATTTATAATTATTAATTAATTAAAAACTGGGATCTATATTAATAATCAATAATAATAATAATAATAATAATACAAGTGCATTGCATTGGCATTCCAAAGATGTGTATTAATAACAAGTATATAGGTGTATTGGATTGCTATTACTAATTGTTGTTTAATGGCATTTGTCTAGGATTGCTATCTATAATTATATAGGTGCATTGTATTGACATTGAAAAACTTTCTTGGAATTGAATTCATATTTAGTTGCGTTGGTATTCAGAAGGTCTAAATAAGGGGGAAAAAAGGGGCGCATGTTCAGTTGTGTATCATCGCGATTTGTTAGTCCAATTTTTTAAAGATGTCGAACTATAATATGAATACAAAATGAAGAGGCTTAATTTCTCTTTGAGTTTATATCAGTAAATCTGCCGAACTATAATATTAATAAAAAAAAAATGAAGCGGTCAATGTCTCTCTTAGTTGAAAATTTTAGTATCAGTCTATAAATGATAAAGGTTATGATTTCCATTGTAATGTTATGTGATACTTTCAATGTGATATTACTATTAATGGTCAGGATATCTGAATTTTGGTTTAATTATGGGTTAATGCACTTCCTTTTTAATTGATGTGTTCAGAATTATGATAATGTTTGGTATTCTAAAGTTTAATGTTGTTCTTAATGCAGTGTTTTTGTTAAAGTTATGATGAAATAAATGGTACTGTTTATGTCACATAATAATATAAGTTTTTATCAAATGCAACTTAAATAAGAATTACGGCTGTCCACGTAAAAAAATTATAAAAATAAAAAAATCCCAATATTTATCTAAATGTGACCAGTATAGGGACAGATGGAATTGTGTCAAGTTATTCAAATTCATGGTTTACCAGTGTTCTGATAAAAGTTATAACAGGTTATAAACGCAACCAATCATATCGTGATAATGGTTCGGCAATGGAATGTAGACCTTAATGATACCTTATGGATAAATTGTGGATCATATATTGAATACAACCAACAAATCACCGTATGCTGACTACAACCAATTCGATCTGATATATCAACCGTTTGAGGATGTAAAGATTTGGATATCTTGAACAATCATAGTTATGGACAATGGTTAGGCAACGGATTCCATACTATTTGTTAGACAATTTTTTAAAGTTGCCGAACAACAATATCAATAAAAAATTAAGTGGCTTAACATCTCTCTAAGTTGGTATTAGGCAAGTTGCCTAATACTTGGTCTGACGATAAAAAATAAGTTGGGACTGACTGATATAGGAACAGATGGAATTGTTTATCTTTATGATATATCAAGCTATCCAAATTTCGGCCATCCTTAAATCATGGATAAGTATTCAAATTCATGGTTTAGCAGTGTTTCTAAAAAAGTTGTAACAAATCATAAATACAATTAATTACATCCTGGTTATGGTTTGGCAATGGAATGTAGACTTCGATGATACCTCGATCTGTCAAAATTCCCAGCATTCTTAAATCATGATATCACAGTTGGTATTTGCCCTATCACCATTTTATAGCCAAATTGATGGTTTGATAGTGAAGTTATCGACCACAGTAGGCTTTGAACAATCATAATTATAGACAATGGTTAGGCAATAGATTCCATACAATTTGTTAGACAATTTTTTAAAGATGTCGAACTATAATGTTAATAAAAAATAAAGTGGCTTGATTTCTCTTTGAGTTTATATCGGCAAAGGTGCCAAACTATAATATTATTAAAAAAATTGAAGCGACTCAATGTCTCTCTCAACTGAAAATTTCAGTATCAATCTATAAACGATAAAGGTTATAATTTCCATTGTAATAAACCATTTTCTGTGCTGTAATTTATTCAGTATATCAAAGGTGTGATTTTTGAATCATGGTATTTTATGCTGATAAATTGTAATAAACAAATTGCCAAACTAATCATGCAACCCGATGGGTTAATACACTTACTTTTTCATTGATATGTTCGGTATTTTGATGATGTTTGGTGTTCTCATAGTTAATATTGTTGTTAATGGTATTAGTCTCTTGATGCCGTGTTTTTTAGCTTTACAATTGCTCCTTTTTGATGCGTTGGATTTGTACTATTAATAATTTTATGCAAAATCGATAGGTGCATTGTACTGTTATGTGATACTTTCAATGTAATATTGCCATTAATGGTCAAGATATCATAATTTTGGTTTAATTATGGGTTAATGTACTTCCTTTTTGATTGATGTGTTCGGTATTATGATGATGTTTGGTATTCTGATATTTAATGTCGTTCTTAATGTTGTGTTTTTGTTAAAGTGTTGAAGAAATAAATGGTACTGTTTATGTCACATAATAGGATAAGTTTGTATCAAATGCAACTTAAATGTAACGCCCCACTTGAGGTACGTAGCTAATGTTTCTTATTTTGCTCTTATTTGAGTCGGTTTATTATTAATATTGGTTGGTTGGCCTTTGGTTGTATTGATATATTAAGTAATTGCCTTGAAATTGGTTGAAATTAGAAGATTTTTGGGGTTCCAGGCTTCGCCGGGGTGAAGAAGAATCTTCGCCGTGGCGAAGAGGTGTTGCAGCCACGGAGGAGCTGCTGGAAAGTTTCGCCGCGGCAACGAAACCTTCTTCGCCGCGGCGCCGGGTCGGCTGAAAATATTGTTAAGTTTTAGATATTTTCTTCCCTAAGGACAATTTGACCATTCTACCCCTAATTAGTAGGAAAAGTGGGGAGTAAAATGTAAGAAAATTTTATGGAGAATATGTTGGTGTGGGGGTGTGATTGTAATGAATCAAAGAATATAGATGGAATTCCCAAGGAAGAGTAAGGGCAAAATGGGAATGCTTGTGCATAAATTATGTTAAAAGGAATTAAGTCATTGCAAACCCTTCATTCTTCTTCTCCACCGCCATTCTCCTTTCTTACTTCCTCTCAATTCCTCTTTCATTAGTTCAAGGATTTTTTAGAGGGCTTTTTGGAGTGATTGGGGTAGAAAATCAAGCTAAGGCATCCTAAGATAAGGATTCTTACTTTGGATGTAAGATTTTATGAGGTTTTGGATATATTTGCATATTGAAGTCTCATGGTTTTTGTAACGACTGTTTTCTACTCGTATTCTCATAAAATATGCATAGTGAAATACATGTAAAATAGTATAAAAGTTGGGCCCAAAATTTTTTTTTTTTTTAAACATATACATTCTTTATACAAAAGTTGTATCATGTACAAAAACATCAAAGGCAAGGTGGACAGTGTAGCCATTTCCCTTCGCTTGCCGATGCCCATCTGACTGTGTCCTCACCTAGGTCCTGCAAAAACATAGAAAACAACGGGGTGAGCACAACTAAGGCTCAGTAAGTAAATCCTCTACTCATCTATCCCCGTAACTCTCTCTCTGATTCTTTCCTCACAATTCTCATTTACTCTCTCTTTTATAATCTCTCTGTTTTCTCTTTCTCGTAACTCTTTTCTACTAACTCTCTTTAGTAAGTCACGACCCCATCTGACCGGAGGCACGGTTGGGACTCACTCCCACTCTACAAGACTTGTACTCATTCTAGCCGATCGGACTCGGTTATGCATGGATTCAGAACCTTTGGCCATGTGAGTATATAATCTATCTCTCGGGTACTCTAGGGTATAGCCCTCATCCGCATGTACTCTCACGGGCTACACCACTTCTCTCTCTTATACTGATAAGCGTATTTTACACTATGATTTTGCATTGAATTTTGATAGGATTTATGATACTTTTCATACAATTTGGGCCATAATTGCTACCTAATTCTATTAATTTGTCTTTGTAGGCCTAAACGATGATTTTTAGCATAAATGACAGTTTTGAGCGTAAATTGTGTAACTTGAGCTTGAAAACTCGGAATAACCTGAATTTAGAAGCTTTGGAAAGCTAAGAAGAAGAGCTACAACGTTCATGTTTTGGGTTTTTCCTAATTCTGACTGGACAAAGGTGAAAACTTGGCTTGAAGTCGTGAAAAGGACGCTGGGAACTGAAGAAAAACGTCTTTGGACATGCTTCAGTATTTCTGCCATAACTTGAGCTGTAGACCTCGGATTGTGCTTGATTCTTGAACGACCAGAAAGATAATTGAAAGGGCTACAATTCATATGTTTGACACTTTTCCAGATTCTAACTATATCATGCTCAAATTGGGTCTGTAAGTCTTCGCCGTGGCGAAAAGGAAAAGTTCGCCGCGGCGAAATCTGCGAGATGCAAAAATAAAACGACGCGTTTTGGCTTCCTAGGGCTTCGTCCTTAAGTGAGAGAGGTATAAATTAGAGCGAAAAGGAAGAGAAAAGGGGCTTGGTTCGTGATTTGGGAGGCAGCTCATGGAAGGAGAAGATTATTGAAGATTTGGGCTTCAAATTAGAGAAGATTTCTCCAATCTTTTGCATGCTTGTCAATGATGAATCTTGATTCAGTTTGTTTTTGTTGTTTTATTTCGTTTTTGAGGATGAACTGAGTTGTTTAGCTAGGGTTTGATGTAATCTTGATACAATGATTCGAATTTATATGGATTGAATTACTTTGAGTTTTAATTTCATGATTGAGTGTTTATCTCTTTGCTTAATGTCTTTTGGATGCTTGATCACCATTCAAATGTGTGTTGTTCACAATGAGACTGAGAAGGGATTTGTGATTGTGCCTCTTGGGATAAATACCATAGATTAGCAAACGCTAGAGATAGGTTTAGCGATCTATGAAATCTAGATAGAATTCCACAAAGCTTAAAATCCTTTGAACTATTAATCTTCATTTTGTTGGGTGCGGAAGCTTAATAGGGATAAGTAGGGAAATGTAGCATGAGAATGTATGTTTTACAACTTAGGGAATTCGATTTTCAATCAAGGAATTAGAACTTGGATAATAGATTCTATGATTTGGGTTAGCGTATTTAGGTGAATTCAACACCCTAGCATTTGTTTTAGAATTGTTTAATTAGTTAAGTTGTTGGGTTTTGCATTTGTATTTAGTTTGTTAATCTTCTATCAATCCAATTTATTGTTGCTTCAATTAGGACTTAAACTAGAAAAATCGGTAATTAGTAACACTATCCTCGTGGGACGATACTCACTCATCACTTTATTACTTTTTGCGACTAGTATACTTGCTATTTTTTGCATGTTGTATTTAACACGCATCAAGTTTTTGGCGCCGTTGCCGGGGATAGTTGATTATTAATATTGATAGTATCTAGTGTAGTGCTAAATTGAAGCTTTTATTTCATTTTTGTAATTAATTGTAAATATTGTATAGTCTTAAGTATGAGAATTGACATTACCTCTTTCGTGCAAGGCAATGATGAATCACTATATGAAGCTTGGGAGAGGTACGGAGTTGTTAAGGAATTGTCCACATAATGGTCTACCGTTTTGGAGACAAGTCCAAATATTTTACAATGGGTTGCTACCAAATATTCAAATGATGGTAGATGTGGCAGCAGGCGGAGCCTTAAATAACAAGACCCCAGAAGATGCTTATGAATTGCTTGAGTTGATGGCCAACAATAACTACCAAAGACCTAATGAGAGAGCAATGCCGAAGAGAACAATGGGTCTACATGAAGTTGACGCGTTCGACACATTATCTGCACAAATTGCACCATGTCAAAGCCAATTGGGAGGTATGAATGTAAATTCTTTTCGCTCACCATTTATAACTTGTGAATTTTGTGCAGGAAACCATGAGAGTGTGGAATGCCAAGATGGGAACCAGTTATTCTTCTCAACAACCGAGCAAGTGAATTACATTGTTAGTTCACAAAGGCTGCAAAATGACCCCTTCGCCAATACCTACAATCTTGGTTGGGAGAATAACCCAAATTTGTCCTGGAGCGATCAAAGCAGTCAATCAAATCAAAGGACAATACCAAACCATCAACCAGTGGTGAATCATCAACCATGTGAGCAAAGAATGTCGAAATTGGAGGATATATTTGGGGAATTCATGCAAGAAACCACAAGTTTTATGAATGAGACACGCTCAAACTTCATAAATCAAGGAGTGTCCATTCAAAATTTGGAGGTTCAAATGGGGCAATTGGTTGAACAACTGACAGAGAGATCTCAAGGTTCTTTGCCAAGCACAACGGTCACAAATCCTGAAGAACAATTAAATGTCATACCATTGAGGAGAGGTATAGTGTTGGAGCAACCTCACAATGAAGAAAAGTTGGAAGAACATGAAGACAAGACCAATGAAGAGGAAAATCTCAAAGCGGAAAGGTGTGCAAAATACTTAGGGGAATTTCAACCAAGCAACTTGCCTCACAAGGAACAATTTGAGGAATTTGGTGTAAATGCGCACAAGTCAAAATTGGTGTTGGAAGAGACTCCAAACATTGGACTCAACCAATCACCATCTCATCTCAAGTACGCATATACGAATTTGAAGTTCCGAAAAGATGCTTATGAGAATGTCCGAAATCCAAAGGAAAGATCAAGAGGTGGCAATGGGAAGTGAAGCACCCCACAAGGATCCGGATTGACGAAGGACCATGGGAAAGTCGAGCTTTCGACTATAAACAAGCGCTTCTTGGGAGGCAACCCAAGTCTTTTCAATTGTTTTTCATTTCATTGCTGTTTGAATTTGTTTAGTTCTCTTATGATTTTGAATTAGTTTTAATTTATGTGTTTTTGGGTGTTTCAGGTGAAGTTTAAAGCTAAGGAAAAGGAAAGAAAAACTCCAGACTTTGCCGGGGCGAAGATTGTTCTTCGCCGGGGCGAAGTGCCCCGAAGAATGTTGTAGCTCCTGTAATTTTTCGCCGCGGCGACGACTGGGTTTGAATTTAGGGTTTTATCATGAAGAACTTCGCCGCGGAGAAGTCTATTCCTCGCCGCGGCAAAGTCTGTTTCCTTTTATTTTTGCGAAAATTTTCCTGAAGCACTTTTCTTTTTAGTTGTTGTTTTTATTTCTTTATGTTTTGTAAGTAGGAATTGATGTTGATTTCCTAGTTTTTGGCTCTTTATTTGTTTTTGTTTAGATTTTAGGTTTAGTTCAATAAGGTTTAGATTAGGATGTAATTCTTTCATATTAATCGGTGAGGGTATCTAACACATTTGGCACCATAGACTTTCATTTGTTTGATAGATGATGATGATGAGGAAGCCAAGGAATGGATGCCAGGATGTTGCACAAAAATCAGCCTTTACAGATTAGTCGGGGAGTATCTCATAACCTTTACTTTTGTTTTTCTATTCCTTGGATGTGTATGATGTGACATTAGGGACAATGTCATTTTAAGTTTGGGGGTAGGAAATAGACATAAAGCTTGGTTTAAGGGTATACCGGCTGGAAACCAGAACCCGCCTTAAAAATTGCCTAGCAGTACTTGGCAACATCTGGTATAACAATGCCACGTACACCTTAAACGGAAAAGAAAAAAAAAAAAACTTTAGTTATTTTATTTCGTTTGATTGTTTTTGCCGATGATGAATTGCATAAGTCTATGATGAAACTTGAATTGTTGGGATATTATTCTTGGAAAATGTTGAGCATTGCTTCAAGTTTAGGTTTATTGATTGAATTTTGATTGAGGTTTGTTGAGTGGTTCAACCACCATTTTCATTTTTTCGGCATGCTTAGAAACATTTTATGTGGTTAGGTGAAGTTTGATAATGTTGGTGGACTCTAGAACCTAGTAGAGAAGTGTTTTAGGCGAAATTCTAGGATTAGACATTGTTGAGGAAATGATTTAGGCATTTTTTGGAACGTTTGAGCCTTTCCAGCCGACCCATGAATGAATCTTTCCCTAGTCACCCATTTGAGCCTTATGAGATTATCATTGCCTTATTTTTCTTGCAAACCAGAAATTGTCCAATCCCTATACCCTAAACACTTTATCATACCCTTTAGGAGAATTATGGACCTAATGTATGACACAAAAGAGCTTTGAGAGGTGTGTGAATAAGTGATGGACCAAAATCTTAAGTTTGGGGGGTTGCAAAAATGGCACGAAGAGGGGGCGGTAGACCTCAATGTTATTGTAAATATGTCTTAAAAAAAAAAAAAAAAGAGAAGAAGAAGAAGAAAAAGAAAAAAAAAAAGAATTTCTTTAGTTCAATTCAAAATAAAAAATAAGAAATGCATACGTTTGAGGGTTGCAAAATGGTTGACACTTTGATTGGTGGTTGAGAAAGAAAGTGGAGATTGATGTAGCTCTTAGTGTTTGCATGAGGAAAACCGAGTTCTCTTACTTTATTTATCCTATCATTTTCCTTGGAGCCCACCACCCGAGCCTAACGTTACAAGCTTGCAAAGACCTTTTGATCCTTAGCGATGTCTAGTCCACATTAGTGGAGAGTGGTTCGATACTTAGGCTTATGGAGTCTGCCACCATTTGATAAACTTTACATTTCTGCATAAAATAATCCGGGAAGTCGGAATGTGAACTGAAGTGGGGATCACCTACTCGGGGGATCAATAGAGAAAGATAGTCGATGCAACTTATAACTTCTTGGAGTGTTGAACATTTTCTACTAATAATTTTTCAACAACCTTAGAGACTTGTATAAATTCTAGGCAATTCTTGTGTTGAGTTTGAGCCTAATTTTTGTTTGTTCATTTTTAGTTTTGTTGTTTTGTGTTTTTGGTTGTTTGTTGCTTTTCTTCCTTTGAGTTTTTATTCCTTTTTGCTCGAGGACGAGCAAATCTTAAGTTTGGGGGTAGTTGATAAGCGTATTTTACACTATGATTTTGCATTGAATTTTGATAGGATTTAGGATACTTTTCATACAATTTGGGCCATAATTGCTACCTAATTCTATTAATTTGTCTTTGTAGGCCTAAACGATGAGTTTTAGCATAAATGACAGTTTTGAGCGTAAATTGTGTAACTTGAGCTTGAAAACTCGGAATAACCTGAATTTAGAAGCTTTGGAAAGCTAAGAAGAAGAGCTACAACGTTCATGTTTTGGGTTTTTCCTAATTCTGACTGGACAAAGGTGAAAACTTGGCTTGAAGTCGTGAAAAGGACGCTGGGAACTGAAGAAAAACGTCTTTGGACATGCTTCAGTATTTCTGCCATAACTTGAGCTGTAGACCTCGGATTGTGCTGATTCTTGAACGACCAGAAAGATAATTGAAAGGGCTACAATTCATATGTTTGACACTTTTCCAGATTCTAACTATATCATGCTCAAATTGGGTCTGTAAGTCTTCGCCGTGGCGAGGAAAAAGCTTCGCCGCGGCGAAATCTGCGTCAGATGCAAAAATAAAACGACGCGTTTTGGCTTCCTAGGGCTTCGTCCTTAAGTGAGAGAGGTATAAATTAGAGCGAAAAGGAAGAGAAAAGGGGCTTGGTTCGTGATTTGGGAGGCAGCTCATGGAAGGAGAAGATTATTGAAGATTTGGGCTTCAAATTAGAGAAGATTTCTCCATCTTTTGCATGCTTGTCAATGATGAATCTTGATTCAGTTTGTTTTTGTTGTTTTATTTCGTTTTTGAGGATGAACTGAGTTGTTTAGCTAGGGTTTGATGTAATCTTGATACAATGATTCGAATTTATATGGATTGAATTACTTTGAGTTTTAATTTCATGATTGAGTGTTTATCTCTTTGCTTAATGTCTTTTGGATGCTTGATCACCATTCAAATGTGTGTTGTTCACAATGAGACTGAGAAGTGATTTGTGATTGTGCCTCTTGGGATAAATACCATAGATTAGCAAACGCTAGAGATAGGTTTAGCGATCTATGAAATCTAGATAGAATTCCACAAAGCTTAAAATCCTTTGAACTATTAATCTTCATTTTGTTGGGTGCGGAAGCTTAATAGGGATAAGTAGGGAAATGTAGCATGAGAATGTATGTTTTACAACTTAGGGAATTCGATTTTCAATCAAGGAATTAGAACTTGGATAATAGATTCTATGATTTGGGTTAGCGTATTTAGGTGAATTCAACACCCTAGCATTTGTTTTAGAATTGTTTAATTAGTTAAGTTGTTGGGTTTTGCATTTGTATTTAGTTTGTTAATCTTCCATCAATCCAATTTATTGTTGCTTCAATTAGGACTTAAACTAGAAAAATCGGTAATTAGTAACACTATCCTCGTGGGACGATACTCACTCATCACTTTATTACTTTTTGCGACTAGTATACTTGCTATTTTTGCATGTTGTATTTAACACGCATCATATACTCATGCCGCTCTCTCAATGCGGCGTACATGCGGGAATACTCTACCCTTACTCACAGGTTCCCCATCGCATAACCTACTCTATTCTCTTGATTAGCACTACTTTTTCTTTGTTCTCTAGTGCTCAATTTCTCTTTCTCTTTACTAATAGAGAAGCTTATTCTCAACATTCTCTACTCTTTCTCAAACTAATACTCATAGTGCAACTTATACTCAAAAATCTCTACTCTCTCTCAAGCTATTACTCAATGCACAACTAATGCACATTGGTGGTTTATGCTCATTGATGCACTTAGGAAATGCCAATATGAAATGTTACAAGAATTAAGGTTCACAATTCATGCTCACTTTTCTCTTAGGCATTTCATCAAACAATTCATGTGCATACAAAATCTCTACTATAATTACTACTCTACTATATTCTCTAGCCATCCAAAATTGGGAGAAAACTCCCTCAAACAACCATAAACCCTGTCAAGGAAAACACTTCCAAATAGGTTTACACAACATCTCCCAAACTTCAACTCAATTTCCACTTCTCAACACACATTCAAACACTTCTCATACATAAAGTATATCCAACCACCTCAAAATAGAATCTCATCTCAACTCAATTTTTCAACAAGCACAATACATACTCATACATGCATATATCTCTACTCAAAAACTTATTCAAATCTCAACTTGGTTGAATTTACTTACCTTGTGAAAAAAGTGACTTCTTTAGCACTTTTTCTTTCCCTTGTTGTCTTGTCTTCTCTCTACAACTCAAAACAACAACAATAGCAACAACAACCAAATAAGACTTCAATATAACTATAAGCAAACTCACATCTAAAGCAAGAATCCTTACCTTAGGATGCTTTAGATGGAATCTCTACTCAAAATTACCTAAAAGCTCTCTTAAATCCCTTAGAAATCTTGGAACAATTGAAAGCAAAATGGAGAGAATTGAGAGAATGGATATGGCGGTGGAAGAAGAATGAAATGGAGGGTTTATTACACTTAGCCCTTTTTAGCTCATGAGAAAATCAACACTTCCCAACTTTGCCCTTGATCTTCTTTGAAAATTCTATTTATATCATTTGATTCATTACACTCACACCCCCATACTAACCCATTCTCCATGAAATTTCTTTACATTTTACTCCCCAATTTTCTTGCTAATTAGGGGTAGAATGGTCATTTAACCCTTATGGAAAAAATATCTAGAAATCTCAATACACATTTTGTCAGCTCGTCGCCGCAGCGAAGAAACTTTCATCGCCCCGACGAAGAAAGACAGAGCCTACACCGCCTTACTCAAAGCCAACGTCGCCGCGGTGAAGACTACCCTTCGTCCCAGCAAAGACTGAAATTCTAAAATTCCTCAAATCTCACCTAATTTCAAGGCAAACATTCAACCAACTCAACATACAAACTCAATTAAAGCTGAATCAATAAATATTTAAGCAAAACAGCAAATCTTAAGTACGTACCTCAAGTGGGGCGTTACAATTTTATTGTTTAAAGGGTAGAGAAAAGTCAAGCAATCCAAAGGAAAGGAAGTGCTAGTGAGATCCCTCAATTTCAAGGTAAGTAAATCCAATTCAAACTAAAGTTTAAAAAATCCTTGAGTAGAGATTTCTTTATACATGTATACATGATACTTGATGAGAAATTGAGTAGAGATATATGTTTATGTGTTGAGAAATTGAGTTGAGATGAATATTCATGTTGTGTTGTTGGATATGCTTCCTTTATAAAAAGCGGTAATATGTGATGAGTTTGAGATGAAATTGAAGGATATTGAGAAATCCTTTTTGGAAGTGTTATCTTATGACAGGGAGTATAGCTATGTGAGGGAGTTTCTCCCATTTTGGATGGTTAGAGAAAGCCATAGAGCTATTGTTATAGTAGAGTCTTTTTATGCACTTTAGTTGTTTGATGAAATGCCTAAGAGAGGTTTGAGTATAAGTAGTAAACCTTAATTCTTGCAACATGGCATATTGGCATTTCATAAGTGCATTAGTGGAGATAAACCATCCATATGCATTGAGAAGTGACTTAAGAAAGAGTAGATAACCTTGTGAATGCACTTACTCTAAGAATAGAGAACTTTATGAATGAACTACTCTAAGAGTAGAGAGGATGAGAAGTGCTAGAGTAGAGTGAGTGAGAAGAACACTAAAAACGGGTTGGTTCTTTGTGATATCCACCCGATAGTTATGAGAAACGGGTTGGTGCTTTGTGATCTCCACCTGATAGTTATGAGAAACGGGTTGGTGTTTTGTGATCTCCACCCGATAGTTATGAGAAACAGGTTGGTGCTTTGTGATCTACACCCGATAGTTATGAGAAACGGGTTGGTGCTTTGTGAACTCCACCCGACAGTCATGAAAAGTGGAATGGTGCTATGTGAACTCCACCTGGCCGTGCCTCCGGTAAGACGAGGTCGTGACATCAAGTAAGAATGAGTAGAGTCATGAAAAGTGGGATGGTGCTGTGTGAACTCCACCCGCCCGTGCCTCAGGTAAGATGAGGCCATGACATATAACAAAAGTTAATAAAAGAAAGCTATGTGAAAGAGAAACAGAAGCAGAATAAGTGTGAGGAAAGAAGTAAAAGAAAGAGCTACGTGGGATAGACAAGTAGTGGATTTACTTACTGAGTACTCTTTTGTGCTCACCCCATTATTTTCCTTTGTGGATGCAGGATCTAGGTGATGATGCAGTCGGAAGGGCGTCGACAAGTGAGGAGCAATAGCTACACTGTTCCCCTGTTTTTGAATGTTATTTTGTAAATGATACTCTCTTTGTACAAAGAATGTATATACGTAATATAAGAAAATTTTTGGGCCCATTTACTTTTATTATTATACATGTATTTTACAAGTATACAGCAGTTGTTACATTAAATAAGAATTATAGTTGTCCACATAAAAAAAAAATTACAAAAATAAAAAAATCCCAATCGTTATTTAATTTTGTTATTAAGTGTTATTGAAGTTGATGTAGTTTTGTGGATAGATATGTATCTGAACGAGATCGATACATTGTATTTGCTATCTATTATTTTTAATGCGAAATTAATGTGAAGTGTGAGGAGTATTTATGCGAATGTGAAAGGTTTTATACATAACTATTGAAATTAATGTGTTTGTTCTATATACGTAGTTGTTTAGGTTGTCGTACACGATTAAGAGAAATAAGTAAAGGTACTTAAAAGTATATCATTAGATCATGGTTCCCAAAAAAAAAAAAACACAAATTGCTGGCATAATTTAGATACAGTTCCTATTACAGGTAATGTGATACCTTCAATTGTTTTTATCTTTCTATTGTAATGCTGTATATGTTGGATTATGAATTCGTCTATATAAGCTATTAATTTGTGTATAATAATATTATAGAATTGTAGTAAAGAAATTGACGAACAATATTGTTGTGACAATCGTAAATCAATAAGTTCTTCTTGGAGTTTAAAATTTCAATAGCGATCAAAAAATTCCTCATACTATTAAATTGTGATAAGAAATATTTATATCATGAATTAGATTATAAAATTGAAACATTATTTTATTTATTTATAATTGTGATACAACGAGATTTGCTTTAGTTGTAAAATCTCGGTTGGGAATCTTTATTGCTTTTGTTGAATTGTATTAAGGAAGGAATTCTTTTTGCAGGCAAGTCATAACAATGTCTTAATACTTTTCTTAAAGATATTGATGAATCAAGAGATGATTGGATAGTCACTATCAGAGTATCTAGATTGTGGGAATGTAGGAATTTCAGAATGTGCGATGAACTTATGAACCTTAACATGATTTTGATTGATGAACAGGTATAAAACATATTCTGAAAATAATGTTAAGACTTTTATTTCTAATTTATACAGGTTTGTTTAAATTTGTGATTTTCATTGGTTTTTTAGAATCAAGTTATTAATGCCTCAATACCAAAGAATAAGATGGCAAAGTTTAAAAATCAGCTTCATGAAGTGTCGATATATTTGATCAAACATATAAAGTCGTCCATTTGCTCCCTCTTATAGACATGTTGACGGTATATACCGCATTCAATTTCTCATGATCACGATTGTACAAGAAATAAAAGAACCGAGAGTTGTTATTCCAAGATATAAATTTGAATTTGCTGGTCTTCATGATCTTTAGAACATAACAAATGATACAAGGTTATTATCAGGTATAGTTAATAGTTAATTTGAACATTTGTATTTTAAATGCGTGAGAAATATTTTTGTACATCAAATATGATAAATTATATGTAGATGTCATTGGAGTTTTGAATGCAATAGGAGAAATTGAAGAGATCAAGTCAACAAAAACCAAAAACAGAGACATCAGATTGCAGATGGTAGAGTGAATTCCTTTGTTAATGTTTTTACGTTCTTCTTCCATTTTAAATAATTTACACTAATATTAATTTTAGAGAAGTGGTTGACATTACGTTATGGGGAAAATTTTCTGAAGAAATAAGTGAAGATTTGCAATCAGTAAGTACCAACCCAATTGTCATAATAGTTACTTCGAAAATGTTAAAGATTTCCAGGGTAATAAAAATATATTACATGAAATTAATATATTTCCAATTACTAACTTATGTTTTTTTCCATACAGGAAGATTATATCTCAATACAACTTCGGCATCTAGAATTTATATAAATTTAGATATTGGGGAGGTGCATTCTCCACAAAAAGAGTATGTGTTTGGGAAACAGCTTTTTAGAGTAATTTCACAGATAGAATCATATTTAAAATTTTATCTACTCTTTGTTATTTCAGAATGGGAATTCTGCCAGTAATTCAATTACATAAGAAGATTCTAAATCAAGTTCCGATCGAGAAAAAAATGTTTGAGAATAGAACATCACTCAAACATGTTACCAATCTCATGTGGCATGATGTTGATGAGGTACAATATTCACTAAAACGTTAAACTGATTGTTATAACATAGTTTGTGAACAAATATTACAATTGTATAGGTGATGGAGTATACAATTTAGGCCAAGATAACCGAAGTTGATGATAGATATGGTTAGTGTTACAACTCCTACACCTATTGCAAAAAGAAAATCCCTGATATTAATACCTATTTATATTGTGACAAATGCAACAAGGAATCGAAATCTCCTCAGATAAGGTATATCATTGTTTATTTTTTACTATTTATAATTATGTATTGTCAATGCAATAAGAAGTATATTCAATTTCAGACATTTATTTGTAACAATGTTTAGTTAATGTTATGATAGATACAAGGTAGAAATGAGAGTGTCAGATGGAACTGCCGAAGCAACTTTTATATTGTTTGATACTATAACCCAGAGATTGGTTGGGTTATCATGTTCTCAACTATTGAACTAACAAGGTAATGATCAGAAGAATATCCCAAAAGCTCTGAGTGACTTGTCTGGATAGTCGTTCGTTTTCAAAATCAAGTTAAGAATAATGGATTTGAAGGAAGGATACGAATCTTATACTGTCACAAATTTTTTTTCGATTGATGAGAATCTTAAGGATGAATGTAAGTTACGAGAATTGCAAAAGGTCAATATAATTTTTATTCTTAGATAGTTAATTTTCATAATATTGAAGTGATATCAATGTTTTGTTAAAAAACAATAGGCAAATGACGGAGAATATGGATCACAATTGTCGTTGTCAAACGTTTGGAAAAATAGTGGCAAGAGTTGAACCTGGTGATGCTGAAAACATGATAGACAATTCTAGTACAGACATGTTAGACACATTGAAAGAGAGGGAATTAGGAAATTGGCAGAAAGAAAGTGATGATGAGAAGTTTAAAAGCAGCAGTAGGGGTTACAAAAGCAATCCAAGAAAAAAGTTGAGGTCTTGATAAAGTGATCATGTCACATTTGATAGATTAAGTATATAATGTAATTGGGACTTCGTTTGTGAAAATGCTTTATCTTGATTGATGGATGCCAACACAAATAAATATAACATTAAACCACAATTAGTATAAAACAGTGAACAAACTATTTCATGTAAAAAAAAAAAATAATAATATTGCACCCTTCACTCAGGAATAACAAAATTGAACCTTTGAGTCTATGAACAATCAAGTTGAATGTTTGGAATATGAAATATGATCAAATTATATAACAGGTAACATTAATAGTTTGATATACTTTTATATCTGAAAATCTTTATTTTCTTTTTTCAAATAATAATAATGAAACTATGAAATTTCGAATCAATTATAGTTTGTTTTAAATGAATAAAATAAGTATAACATATGTTTATGGTTGGTCCGGTAATAGGACCATTCTCCATTTAATTTTAGTAAATTTTTCATTAATGTTATAACAGGAAAATTGTAGATGTGAGTATGTCTGACAAAATTGCCGAAATAACTTTTATGTTGTTTGATATAGTAATCCTAAAATTAATTAGAAATTGTTGGAGTAATGTCCTGACAAAATTGCCGAAATAACTTTATGTTGCCCTCCCGATATAGTAATCCTGAAATTAATTGGATTATCATGTTCTCAATTATTAAACAAATCATGTTCTCAATTATTAAACAAACAAAGTTTTTAAATGAACTGTGTGAACAGATGATTTGTTTTGAGAACTGGACTGGAGGTTACTGATTTTAAAGAAATATGTGAATCCTGTATTGTGAGAAAAGTTTTAGTTGACAATGTCAAACTTGAAAATTATTATAAGTTCAGAAATTACGGAAGGTCGGTATAAATTTTAAGTTTAAATAGTTGATCTCAATATTATTCAGGTAATATTAAATATCATGCACAATTCACTACAAAATACTGACATTGAATGTCAAAAACATGTCTGCAAATATAGTAGTAATTGTACAAGTGGATGATGCTGAAAATATAATTAGACCATTTTTATACAAACATATTAGAGGCATCACAAAAGAGGAAAAGAACTATAAAAGCGATCCAACAGAAACAACATAACATTGCAATATTCATGTAAAAAAGCTAACCAAACATTTTTTAAGTTCACATAAAAACTATAAAAGCAATCCAAAAGAAACAACATAGAAATTTTCATAAAGTATTCATTTCATATTGAATAGATTAAATACATAAACGAATTGGGTCTTCATTTGTGGATATTCTTTCTGTTGCTCGATGGGGGTCTACCCTTGTGATGAGGTTGATGCTCATGCACTGGTTGAGAGGGTACATTGACTGTATCTTGAAGTTCTATTGAATTTCCTAGTAAGATCATGTTCTTCTGTTTGTTCATTAATTCTAGACATAATCCAGTGTACTTCTCTGTCTGTAAGCAAACAAAATAAACACAATTTTTTTTGATTTTCTCAAGTGTTCAAATTCATTTCACCAATTTCATATATAAAATATAGTTTTTGGAAAGACATATTATTTTGCTATAAAAATATTGTGAGTTTATAAAAGTGATACAATAGCGTATCTGATTAATATTCTCTAGAAGTCATACTGCTTCAAGTTTTCCAAATGCATTTTGTAACTTCAAAGCCAACTGAAGATTTTCTTCTGTTAAGGTTTCAACCTGAATTTGAGTGAAAACAAAATTATTAAAATCATTAACAGTACTTAAATAGATATAGCATTTGAAATCATCTAGAAAAGCGAATCATATTCTACCAAAATCTCTATACCTTCTTTTGGGATTTGAAGTACAAATTTCTATATCTGGTTTGCTAATTTTTTATTAGATGTGTTAAATGGTCAAACTTTCCTTTCAAATTTTCAATTGTATTACTTGGTTCAGCCTGTTTCATCTGCTGAGGTAATTGCGGTTTTGACTTCTTGGTCGCTGTCAGTGAAAACCATCGATTCTATCAGACACTGAACATCGTCATTGTATCCAAAACTGTTCCTTGGAGTCTTGTAGAGCGCCTACCAGGACCTCTACAAACTTTCTTCCATTTAGTTTTCGAAGATAAATTCTTTGCATTTTCTTTCCTCTCAATTTGTGATTCTAACATCTTTGATGATTGATTTGTCGTTTCTATTCTACCGAGATTACATAACAAAGCAGATCAAATATGAAATTGAAATATATTAACAAGAAAAAAAAAACGGTAAAAAAAAAAAAAACATGTAAATTCTAAAACAAGAAATTTCTCTATAAAAGTAGTTGTAACAATTTTTTTTTTTTTTTTTTTTTTTGGGTTTCTTCCCTTTTTGTGACCCTTCAAGTATTAATTTCTTATGAACAGTAAACCTAGGTTTTCATTTTTAATAACGCTTGATCCAAAATTTTTTATAGGTGTTATAATTGTGTAGAAATAACTTCAATCTGTAGGAATGCCCATCAAATACAACTGTACACTACAACATTAAACAAATTTTAACGATAGATTACACAAACAAACAGATGAAACTACTACCAAAAATAAAGAACAATATTGAAAAAAGGGACGAGATATACAATAACTGAATCGGCAATGTAGAAGATGTCGACACGAAAGCTTTAAACCCTTCGAAAGAAAATCGGCACCGACACGAGAGAAAGCCAAAACGATTACAGTGAGAGTGTGTTGGATAGACAATGGGCGTGAACATAGCTTAAAGAAATAGAAAATGCGTTAAATAAAAAAACACCAAATAAATGAATATATTAATGAAACATAAATGACTGTTAATCTGCCGACTGTAGAAAACTGAATGGACCGATGTTTTTGAAATAGCAGGTGTAATTTTTAATAAAATAATATTTAATTTTTTAGGAATGCCCTGAACAAAATTATTGTTAAGTGTTGCAAAAATTAGGTGAAATATATTTAATTCAAATAAGCCAACCAGCTAAACATAGATGGGATGAAAAACTAAAATGTCATTAGTAATTTAATAAACCATTTACCTGATTAATATAAAACTATCAACTAGATTAAAATAACAAATTACTTTAATATACGATTTCATATTAATTAAGTTTGCTAATGTTTATAAACGCTATATCATTCATTGAGCTATAACATTCTTACCATTGGTCTACTGAACAAATTGTTATGCTAATATCAAGTTGTAACTGTTGTACGAAACAATGGATTTTAACTAAATATATATTATTGTTTCTTTTGAAACTATCAGAACAATTTTTTTTTTATCATTATACTTATTTATTACTATTTCATTGTTGGTTTTCCAGATGTAATTATTTATTAAATCAATGAAACATATAAAGTCAGTGCATATCACCTCGGTTAGGTTTTTGATATTTTCGGATTCTTCAATCGTTGCATTCATTTAATAGAACACGTCTGTTTGTTTTCCATATGTTTGTTTTCTCTTCTTATTTAAGCTCTTCTCGAAACTATATGTATATATAACTATCAATCTCAACTTTTTTTCAGATAACTTTTATACATTTATAGACTCTCTTTATCTCTTTTACCTTTAATTGGTTCGATAATGGCTGGAGAAAGAGGAGACCTGAAACGAATTTTGAGCGACATCGACCACAATGTTACGGATATAAACACTGCAAAAACAAAAATAAAAAAAGGCATGCATTTGTTGGTCGAGGTCATGAATTCTATAGTCGCTGTTGTTTCGGATTTGAAAGAAAATGATACTTTCCTTTTTGCAAATGAGGAGCGATTTGGAATGGGCAGGCGTTAAGAGAGAAGGTAATACAAATTTTTTGTAACATAAAACTAAACAAAAAATATTATAAATTCTTTGTTATTTGTTGACTTATTTATTTGGAATTCAACTTTATATTATCGTATTACTTATATATATATATATATATATATATAATGCAATTTGTATTACTAGCATGTTTAAATATTTATTTAAATTCATTCTTTTTTTAAACTTGTTGGTGTGGCAATGGGTGTCAGACAAAAGGAGTTCAAACAGATACTACCCAATGTTCGCAGCAACATAGAAAATCTAAATGGTGCAAGAGAAAAATGAAACGATATAATTGATGCTTTATTTGAAATCATGGATGGTGTTAAGCTTATTGTTGCCGATGTTAAGTCATGGGAGTATTTGATCGATCTCAAATTGGAATGTTCTGATCAGATGACTATAGAACCTAGACCTACACTGTTTGCTGAACCTTGATAAATATATAAAGCAATGCATGCATGTATTTTGATATTAAAATATATTAAACAAATCTATGTTCCCTTATAAATTGTTTTTTTTTTTTAACTGTTTGAAATTATTTTGTATAGGTTAAACAATAGATTCACAATATTGTAATACCAGTATTTCAATATTTGCTGATACAATCCAAATTAACATGCTTAAGAGTATACTAGTCATTAACTAAGTATAGCAGTTACAATAGCTCTACACACAGTTCATTAATAATATATCAGGCAATATTTTTACAAATACAAACATAAACCACTATGAAACATAACCCAGTGAACACCATCACCATTGTTCAACACAATCCCTGTTGACATCAAATGCTCACTAATTCGATTCACATCAATACCCTTCTCATTATTCTTCTTAAAGTCAATCTCGCATTGGTGCAACAACTCCACCGAATCACTTGCAAACCACAACTAGGTAAATTTCCATTCTCATCCGAAAACATTAGCCCCAATTGAGTCAATTTCAACATATTGACATTATCTTTCAACGTCTGGTAGTTATAATTGTTTATATTCTTGAAAGTCCCAACCAGACACAAAATAACGCCAGGAAACTCAGTATCCATGGCTACGTAATTATACGTAATTCCACATCTCTCAAAACATAGCATAAGTAACAAGAAACCTCAAAGTTTGAACTGAGTTACCGTTGTTACCACAAACATCGGTGTTTCAATCCTCTTTTACCAGATCTCTCTCTTCGTCTTGCAGAATCAAAGTCTCCAAGAAACTGAAAACTTCATTAGGAAATTTGGACTTAAATGCATCACAACAAACTTCTCGAGTGTTCAAGAACATGTGCGAGACGACGTCAAAAGCTCTATCTCTTTCCTTTTCAACTACAACAAGGGTAGATTTCAGTTTGTTGTTGTAGTCTAACAATTCTTTCTCCTTTCTTTCAAGAACATCATTTTCTAACTTTGCATTTGAACATGATTGTTCAACAACTAATAATTTCTTCTTATGAAAATCCAATTCATTCATAGTTTATGCCATATGTTTCTCTAAATCCATTATTTCCTCTGTGATTTTGGCCCTGTGAACAACAATTTTTTTTTTTTTCAAATTTGCAATGACTTTATTGGAGGCCAGCCATCTCCTCCTGATTTCCAAATAAGCCATAACTCTTTATTCCACAAACATGTCAACAACAACAACAATAATATAAAAAAAAAAAAAATTAATAAACTAAAAGTAAACCAAAATCATCAATTTTAAATCGTAGAATTTACCTCTTCTGATGTAAGTTCTTCAAGACCTTTTTTAGACATTGTCTTTAAACTATTGGGAGGAATTGAAACTTGAGCTTCCTCATCACACCTTTTTATGCTTGCTTCACCTGATTAGTGGTAGCTCTTCTATATCTTCATCTTTATGTTCAATTTCAAATGTAGATGGTGTCGTAGAAATAGGGCCCATCAATTTGGGTGTAGAAGTTGATATTGAAGTTGTTGAATTTAGGGAAGCTTTTTCGATATCCACTGTAACCAAGGAAAAAAAAAAGCTGCATGAGAAAAAGTTAATAAATAAATGTAAACTGATCACATAAAAAAATGCAATACCTCTTTTGAATTGAAGAATCGAGTATTTCTCCAACATATCGAAAATATCAAATGTTTGTTGATTACGAATAAAATTCTCCAATGTCTGGATGCCAGATTCGTTCACATGTATCTTACTGAGATTGTGGTGGGGTATTTTAGCTTTGGCCCATTCGTGGGTATCAGGACGTGGGTATAGCGCATCTCAGGGTAATCTACCCTAACCTTTTTTGCAACCCAACAGAAAATATCTATCATTCCATCCACGCATTTTATTTGATAAGCCAGTTAACAATCCTCGACCTTTTCTACCCTCGATAAGATAGAGCTCTCATGGTGTCATTACATCCTCCCTGTGTGTTTTGTACAGGTCGACTACAGAGACCCATGACCATTTGTTTTTCATCTGTGACTTCTCTAGTTATGTCTGGCGGGAGGTCACTACCAGGGCACTCTCTACATGGCCTACTCTCTCTTGGCTCCCTTTGCTCCAATGGGCTAGCTTGCATCTTAGACGTAAATGGGACTTCAGGCACCTTCTTTCCCGGTTAGTCCTTTCAGCTACAATTTATTTTCTATGGTTTGAACGGAATAACTGTGTGTTTCATCAACACTGTAGCTCTCACAGAGATACGGTCTTAGCTATTTGTGATTTAGTCCAGACCAAGATATTGTATTTAGCACCCAAGTATGAGATCTCAGCCTAGCTCCATGCGATTTGGCATCTTCCTGATTAGCTTTGTGGGGAGCCTGCGTGCTCTTTATGCCAGTTTGTGGCTTTGTGGTTTATGGCATCTTCCTAATTTGTTTTGTGGGGAGCCTGAGTGCTCTTTTATGCTAATTTGTGGCTTTATGGTTTTCTTCCATATGTTTTCCTGACTGAGTTTTATCAGTCTTTCTCTTGGGGTATGCCACTTGTTTTTGTACATTTTTTGTCTCTTTTATAAAATTCTTACCATTCCAAAAAAAAAAAAAAAAAAAAGGATAGAACAGACTATTCAACCTCTTTTTCAATGCGTAGAAGTAGTTAAAAATATAAAACATGGGTAGAATATCATGCATCAAACACATAGCTTCGAAGGCATTAGGATGGAGCTGACTGGGTGTAATGTTATAAGAAATCATGACTTCTTCGACAAACAAAGAGAAAGGAGGAACAAGACCACACCGAAAAAAAAATTCAAAAAACATGAAAAACCCAGGCGGGGGATGCGAATCTACAAAAAAATTTAAAGCCATCGCATGGTAATAAATCAAAATCGTCGCTAATATTGTAATGTTTTTGGAATTGCAAGAGATCAGCACAGGTAATTGTGCTAGGAATTTCTATAAGCGACATTGTCGGACAGAAAAATGAGATGCAAATAAACCCAGTAAGAAAAACTGAAATTACCCACAAATTGTTGGTTAATGAAAGTAAAAACAGAGTTGAACAGTGATGTGAGTCTATAAAAACAATAAATTTAATCAGTAAAGTAATGTAATTTAGTTTGTTGATACATACGAAAGCTTTTGAAGTGCAACTGTGATTACAAAATCAACGGAAAAAATGCCCTTAATCCCTAATTTTCTTTTAAGGACAATGAACATGTTAAACGGCAACATTTTAACCAAGCGGAAGATATCCAACTCCGAGTCTTCAAATATAATTACACCTGATAATAAACTTATTGTATAACAGTAATGTCAAAATGGATAATTTGTTTACATTTTGTTAGGCTATATTTAATAATTTAGAAACCATAGTTAATTATGAACTTCATGGTTTCATTATTGTTTAAAAAAAAATATAAAAATTTCGCGATATAAAAATATATCGAACTATTAATTTCCTAATGATTTATGTTGTAAAATTTAATTTGCTCATTGATGTATTACTCTTAATAAATTGCAAGTGAGATGAATCTGATCTTATAAATAAATGGTGAGTTATAATGCATGCGAATTTTAATGGACTCATACATTGTATATGTTATAGAATATTGTGTTTGACTGGTTATTGAAACTAATAACATTGCTATATATATAGATAGATAGATAGATAGAGAGAGAGAGAGAGAGAGAGAGAGAGAGAGAGAGAGAGAGAGAGAGAGAGAGAGAGAGAGATTTATCTGAACGTTAGGCTGATGTTATCTTATGTATGGTGTGTTTGATCTACTTTAAGGTTTAGATTTTCTTTTTTCTTTATATCGTATTGCTTTCGCTTCTTAAATAATTTATGCATAATAATATTTATATCATTCTTACTGATGTATGTCTCTTACATCTTTATTTTATTATTCGTTAGTAGATATATACAGTTGGATGAAACGAATGCTCTTTATAGTTACAGTGTAGTTCCTATTAAAGGTAATGAATATATTCTTTCTATGAAATATTTTTGTACAATTGTTAAATTGAATATTGATTGTGATATCAAATTCAAATTACATATATATATATAAATTCTTGGAAAAGCAATAAAGTAAAAATTGAAAACTTCATTGTTCATCATAATTTTTCATTAGAATTTTAATCAATTAAGATTTCCATGAGATCAAAATTTAATTGATAAACCATTTATTTATATATAATGGGTTTGTCGAATTGAGACAAATTAATTAGAATACCATAATATAAGTATAACTGTAATAGATGCAAGTATCTTTTTGGTTATAATGTCAGAGTCGGAGTTATTCTCAGTTGTCGAATCAACAAATGCATGATATACTTTTGGTAGACCACTGCCGAACCAACAGTTTATTCATAGTTATAATAATAAATGTCTCCTTTGTTTGGAAATCTCTTTGTTGCCGAACCATTTTAATGAGTGGTTGTAACAGATGAAGTTCTGTTTCAGTTCAAATCTTGCTGTAAAACTATAATATTTTATGCTATAAAGTTTTAATAAAACATTTGTCGATCCATAAATTTACATAAAAAACTGTAGTAAATCATTTGTTATTAATTTTTGCATATAATTATAATAATTTGGACTCAACAAAACTGAAAAAAAAGAATGCAATTAACAGAATATATTTTTTGTTTTGGTCAGGTACAAGATTGTAAGATGGTTCTTACAGATCAAGATGCAGCAGCTATGCAGTCACATATTCAGGAATTATATTTGCAAGCGATTGAAAACTACAGATTGGAATATGATTATGGAAAAATAAATATCATTAATCTGAGAACAAAAGTATGCAAGGAGAATAGAAAATTGAGAATGTTTATATGGAATAAAAAAAGGCCTAAATTTCCAAAGCCTCAAAAAGTAAATCTCCAAAAAGAAAAAGGGTATTTAATATTAGAACTTCATATAATTATTATCTAGAGAGTAAACAAGTTTAGTCTATATCTTTGTTGTTTTAGTTATTTATGAACTATAAATTGGTGTTTTGACTTATGAATTTTACAGCAAAATGATCCATAATAAACTTCCAAACAAAAATAACTAGCTTATTTATTTTGGTATAGTCATACAATTATTTTGTATATTACATGGTTGTCAATACTTTTTTGATAGATATGAAATAATTGTTGAGCGAACTAATTTCTGTTTTCTTTAATGATATAATTTGTTGTGTAATATAGTCTTGATCATATTATTATTATTTTGAATTCCAGGTGACACATTTGAAAAGCAAAAACAATGTGTATCGAAGGCAGAGAAAGATCCAATAATTTCTTTAAATACTTCTACAAATATAAATGAGATATTTAATTACTGTTTTGCCTTTTGGGTAAGCTTTTCTATTATATAATTTGTTGCATGGTATAGTCGTAATTCTATTATTATTATTATTATTTTGAATTCTAGATAAGAGATCTAAAAAACAGAAACAACGTGTATCAAACACAGAGAAGGGTTCAACAAGTTCTTCGAATGCTTCTGTAAATGTAAATGAGATACGTGAGGAAAATAGAACGAAGAGGATGTCCAAATCAAAAAGGAAGAGAGGTAAAAAAAAAATCATATTAGTGGTTACCTATGTTTTTTAGATTATGATAAGTTAAATTGGCTAAGTAAATCTATGTTTTTCAAGTGCTTCTCTGTGTGCAGATCCCGATTCTAATATTCGAATTACTAATGCAGAACAACGCAATCGTGAATTTTGAATCTAACAACATACATTCAAACATTTAGTTTGTTATTTTTTAAAAACATAATGCTATTTCATTACATTGTAAAAATAAAGGTGTGGAAATTTGCCGAACCATTTTTAACATTGTAGGTGTTGTTGAATATTGTGATGACCTTTTGTCATTATTTTCATTCCTAGGTCAGACACTGAAAAAACAAAAGAAATCTTTATCGAACACAAATAGAGGTTCAAAATCTCGCTCAACAGAAAGAGGTGACAAATGTCATAATAATTTCTTTAAATACTTATATAAATATAAATGAGATATTTAATTCCTGTTATTGCCTTTTGGGTAAGCTCTTCTATTATATAATTTGTTGCATGGCATAGTATTAATTCTAATATTATTATTTTAAAATCCATATGAGAGAACTAAAAAACAGAAACAATGTGTATCAAACACAGAGAAGGGTTCAACAAGTTCTTCAAATGCTTCTATAAATGTAAATGAGATACACGAAGAAAACAGAACGGAGAGGATGTCTAAATTAAAAAGGAAGATAGGTAAAAAAAATATAATATCAGTGGTTATCTATGTTTTTTAGATTATTATAAGTTACATTGGCTGACTAAATCTACGTTTTTTAGGTGCTTTTCCATGTGTAGGTCTGGATTCTAATATTCCAATTACTAATGCAGAACAACACAATCGTGAGTTTTGAATCTGACAACATCCATTTAAATATTCAGTTTGTTATATTTTAAAAACATAATGTTATTTCATTACATTGTAAAAATAAAGGGGTAGAACTTTGCTGAACCATTTATCACATTGCAAGTGATGTTGAATATTGTGATGATCTTGTTTTATTATTTTCATTTCCAAGTCAAACATTGAAAAAACAAAAGAAATCTTTATCAGAGACAAATAGAGGTTCAAAATCTCGCTCAACAAAAAGAGGTAACAAATGACATATTGTTAGTTAGACGTATTTAAATGTTGACTCAAATATTAAAGTTACTTAGAAAAAAAAATATCATTGTGAGTTTCCAAATTAATAGAACACATCTAAGTATTAACTCAGTTACTTTCTAAAAATATCACGTTATTTCTTTGCACGGTGGAAATAGAGTCCTGGAACTTTGGTGAACCACCCTACAAGTGCATTCATTGTGGATCACTCATGTGGTACGAAGAGCGAACTGTTAAGAACCAAGAGCCAACCATCCCTTTGTTTTCATTATGTTGTATGGATGGCAAAGTTCAATTACCATTATTGAAAGAATTGCCCGAACCATTAAAAGGTTTATTGGATGTGGGCAGTGGTAATAAGGGGATTAGTTTCAGAAGCGAAATAAGGATATACAATTCATTGTTCTCATTTACATCGATGGGAGGGCATGTTGACCATGAGATTAACCAAGGGGGTGGTCCATATGTTTTCAAACTTTGCGGACAGAATTACCACCAAATAGGATCGTTACTTCCACCTAAAGGAAGGAAACCCCAGTTTGTGCAGCTTTATATTTATGACACAGAGTATGAAACTAGTCATAGATTAAATTCTATACGAGATAATACAACTGATGGTGCTATTGACAGGGAATTAGTGCAAGAATTGCAATTGATGTTTGATGCGAACAATGAATTGGTTAAAAGTTTTCTTTCTGTCAAGGACCATATGCATTGGAATGATATTAGAAATATGCGTTTGTGGTTGAAAGTGAAAAGGGAAAAAGATGGAAGACAATACAATTTGCCAATTGCATTTGAAATTGCGGGTTTAATTGTTGGTGATATTGGAATTTCAAAAACCGGAAAAGATATCATTGTTCATCATTCAAAAAAGGGTCTTCAAAGAATTTCTGACTTGCATCCACGCTTTATGGCATTAAGTTGTCCAATATTATTCCCATATGGAGAAGATGGATACAGAATTGACATTAACCATAAACAGTCTCCTGACAAAAAGTCTTCAAAGAGAAACAGGCTAAGCATGAGAGAATATTATGCATTTCAGTTGCAGTATAGATTACAAGAAGGGCATACTTTGATGAGATCAGGTAGATTATTGCAGCAATATATTGTGGATGCATAAATGACTATTGAAGAGGAAAGATTTTGTTGGATTAGAAACAATTAGAAAAAATTAAGAAGTGATTTGTACAGCAGGTTGATGGATGCCATTTCAAAAGATGATGTTAATGCACAACATCCAGGGAAATCTACGTTGCTCCCTTCGTCTCACATTGGTAGTCCCTGATATCGTGTTCAGAATTATCAAGATGCATTGACAATTTGTAGATGTTTTGGATATCCAGATATTTTTTTTATGTTCACTTGTAATCCTAAGTGGCCAGAGATATAATATCTACACAATTGTATTGGAGAATGTGATCAAGAAAGTAGAGTAAGTGCAATTTGCTGAGTTTTTGAGATAAAATTGCTTGAGCTAATGCGAGAGATAAAAAAAAGGTGAATATTTTGGTGAAACAGTGGCAAGTAATCCAATGAATAATATTTCTACCTTCTTTAAAAAATATGGTTCATTGATAATTTATGATATGAAATTATATTATATCAACTATTACTGAACACATTATAATTGTTTTTGTCAATTATCTACACTATCGAGTTCCGAAAGAGAGGCCTCCCAGATGCTCATATATTGGTTTTTCTAGATTCCGAATATAAGAATCCTTCGGCATCCAAAATAGACGAAATAGTTTCTACTGAGATACCAAATAAGGAAACTGATCTTGTTGCCTTTGCAGCTATCGAGAATCACATGATCCACGGCCCGTGTGGTGATGTTAACAAGAATTCACCGTGTATGGAGAGAGGAAAATGTAAAAAAAAATTTCCAAAGAAATTTGTCAATCAAACATCTATGGATGACAATGGACACACAATGTACAGAAGATGGAATAATGGAGCATTTGTTGAGAAAAAGGAAATCAAACTGGATAACCGTTTTGTTGTTTCTTATAATAGGAATCTTTTGGTTAAGTTTGATGCTCACATAAATATTGAGATATGTAATCAACATAGATCAATCAAATATATATTCAAGTATGTCAACAAAGGGCTGGACAGAATGAGAGTTTCTATGGAAATTGAAAATGGTGGTGAACAAAACAATTAATTTGAAATTTTACAGAACAAAGATGAAATAAAGGCATATCTGGACTATAGGTATGTACAAAATACATCAAACATAATGTTTTTATAATGTTTGTTCATGTTTGTTATAAATATAATATTAATTGTTTTAATTTGAAACATTACAGATATATCTCTTCTATGGAAACTTGCTGGAGGATATTTCAGTTTGACATGTATTACAGAGAACCGACTGTCAAAAGATTGCCATTCCACTTAGAGAATGAACAAATAGTTATTTTCGATCCAAATAAGTGTTTGGTTAAACTTTTGGAAAGCAAGGTTGTTACGCAAATGAAATTGACTGAATGGATGAAGTGTAATCAACGATACGGATCTGCAAGATCATTGACTTATCCTGATTTTCCAAGCAAATGGATTTGGAAGGATACAGAAAGAAAATGGTCTCCACGACAAAAATCAAGGTGTATTGGCAGGGTGTATTTTGCATTTCCAGGTAGTGGTGAAAAATATTATTTGCGAATGCTTCTGAACTTAGTAAGAAGAGCAACGCCATTTGAAGATATTCGAACTGTCAATGGAGAAATATTCAATACATTCAAAGATGCATGTTTTGCATTAGGATTGCTGGATGATGATAAAGAGTGGAATGATTGCTTGGATGAAGCATCAACATGGGCTACTGGAAGACAGTTAAGACAACTCTTTGTAACTATTCTTGTATATAATGAAGTGGCAAGTCCAAGAGACTTGTGGAGAGCAAGTGCAGAATGCCTATCTGAAGACATTCCCTACATTCTTAAACAGAAAATGCAGATGACAGAATTGAGATGCACTAAGGAACAAATTCAAAATCATGCATTGTTTGAGATTGAAGAGTTGATGAAAAAGGCAAGAAAATCCTTAGCTGATTTCCCTGGAATGCCAATTCCAAACTGTTCCATTTTTGAGAATTCACAGAATAGATTAATTGTCAAGGAATTAGATTATGATATTGACAACATGAAAACACTGCACAATGATTTATACAAGGGTCTTAACAATGGCCAAAAACACATATATTATTCAATCCTTGATTCCGTCAACATCAAAGTGGAACACCATTTTTTGTTTACAGACATGGTGGAACAAGCAAAACCTTCCTATGGTCAACAATCATGGCCAAATTAAGATCTGAGAGTAAAATTGTACTGGCTGTAGCTACATCAGGATTTGCTGCATTGTTGCTATCCGGTGGAAGAACAACACATTTACGCTTTAGAATTCCTTTAGATATCACTGAGGAAAGTACATGTGATATAAAAAAGGGGACACAATTGGCTAAACTACTAAAGCAAACAGCTTTGATCATTTGGGATGAAGCACCCATGGCAAATAGGTATTGCTTTGAAGCTCTTGACAGAACTCTGAAAGATATTTTGTTTGAAAAAGATCAATCAAATGCAGATAAAATATTTAAAGGCCTCACTGTTGCCCTAGGTGGTGATTTCATACATATTCTATTGGTTATACCAAAAGGGAAAAAAACATGACATAATCTAGGCCTGTTTATCATCATCTACCATTTGGAAACATGTAACAGTGTTGAGACTTACAGAGAACATGAGATTGAAGAAAAACTTGGTAAACCCAATAGAATTGGATAACTTGAAGACTTTTGACAAATGGTTACTTGATATTGGAGAAGGAAGAGACGTTGCAGAAGATGAGAGTTACATCCAAATACCTGAAGACTTGAAAATAAATCAACATATCAGTGACGAAGAAACAATTATGAATGTTGTTTTTCCAGATTTATCTACTCAAATAAATAATATTGACTATAAGAGAGAGAGAGAGAGAGAGAGAGAGAGAGAGAGCAATATTGACACCTAAAAATGAGACAGTACATAGATTGAACGACTATATTACCCAGAGTCTGCCAACAGATGGAAAGACGTATTTCAGCTCAAATAGCACTTGTAAAGCAGCAGATATCTCAAACAATGATGACATTCTCTATCCAACTGAATTTCTTAATTCTCTGATGTGCTCCGGCATGCCCAAACATGAATTGCATCTGAAGATTGGCATTACAATTATGTTGCTGCGTAATTTGAATCAATCTGATGGTCTTTGCAATGGAACCAAATTGATTATAACCCATTTAGGAAAGTGGTCCATACAAGCGGTGATTATTACCGGGTCAAATATTGAGGATATTGTTAGAATTCCCATAATAATAACGTCGAACATAGATATGAAGTGGCCTTTCAGGTTAAAGAGAAGATAGTTACTTGTGACAGTTAACTTTTGTATGACAATAAACAAAAGCCAGGGTCAATCACTCAAAATAGTAGGATTGTATATGAAACATCTGGTCTTTACACATGGTCAATTATACATCATACTATCAAGAGTAACCTCAAGACAAGGTATCAAGATTCTGCTACCCCTGTAAGAAGATGAATCGGTAGAAACATTGACAAATATTGTTTTCAAAGAAGTGTTTAGCTGAAGGAATTGATATGTTATATATAATAAAAAGCATTGTAAAAATATAGATATCTATATGAATATGAAAAGGTCACATTAAATGTTCAAATATATACAGAAACTTAAATTCCTTGATACACGATATTTATACGTTATATATTATTATTGTTAGATACAATGAATGCTACATTATATGTATTACATGTTATAAATGCATATTTTTTACATACGCAACTCAACCACAAACTCTTGCACGACAGACATCGTCAAGATATTTAACATCAATAGTACAATCAAACACTTTAAATATTTACAAAAGTAACATTACATGGGTTGGAGACTTTTTTTCATATACAAAAAAATTAGCATCAACTGAATACATCCACGTCCATAATAATAACACAACTATAAACACGTGCATGGCAAATATTGTCAAAATATTAACAAATACTGTCAAATATTTAACAAACGGTTTAAAAATTTATAGAAGCAGCATTAAGTGGACCTGAGAAAGTTACAATAGCATTGCTGTCAATATAATCTCTAGTAGGCGGCATCTTCTCATTTTTCAACACAATTGTCTCTAAAAAACTAGAATCTTCATTTGGGAATCAGTCCTTAAATTCTTTGACACAAGCTTTTATGATGGCCAAAAACATTTTTGACACCGAATCATAAGCCTCTTCTTTATCTTTCTCAGCTTGTGCAATTAAAGATTTGATGTTATCATTTTCTTCAAACAATTCATTACTTTTCTTCTTAAAGACTTCCTTTTGCTACTGCTCATTTGTAAAAGATTGTTCAGCATTTCTAAACAATTCTTGACAATGTTTCGATTCGGTTTTGACCTTTTCAAACGCCTCCTCTGATATTTTCAACTGTTCTTCCAATCTATGAATGTCAGAAATCACATCTTCATTTTCTTTTTTCAAATTTGATATCAAATCTTTTGAAACAAGCCAGCGTTCTCTGATTTCTAAGAAACCTTCATAAGCCTATTTCAAGAACAATGAAATCACATTAACATCATCATGCCAAATATAGTATATATTCTCATGATAAAGTGAAAAAACGTTACCTCTTTCCCTAGGCCGACTGTTTGCTATCGAGTTCTTCCTTAGAAAGATTTTTCCATTTTCGTTCAGAATTCGTATTTGAACCCTCTTGCTGACAGGTTTTCTGCCGTTTCACCAATTTACGTAATGGAATTTCTTTTGACTAATTATCTTCTTCTTTAATCAATTTAATGTGGCAGGAACTAGAATCAGGTTTCACAGAATTGCAGGCTGAAGCAGGTAAAACAAGAGTCTGTAAAGGCGTTAACAATTCTGACTTGGAATCACTGCTTGATCCTCCTTTATACAAAACTTCATAATCAAGTCTTTGAATAAATTTCATCAAGTTTTTGGGAGCCATTACTATAATGAAAAAATAATATCATCAAATAAATAAAAATAGAAAAAACAGATAATCACTCAACTTAATAGAAATTGTATGACTTTGTTATTACTTGGGAGACATTTATTCTTCATGGTACGTGATAGAGACACAAATTAAAACAACAATATCTCAGACGTACTGTAAAGAATACCAAAACCTTGCCGAAAAATAAATAGATAATTACACAATAAAAATGACGGTAACTTCTGAAGCATTTGTACCACTGGCATTTCACAACATCAATTCATAAAACAATGACAGTATTACAATATAGACTAAATACAACAAGATAATAAACAAAATCATAATGAGAAGAACACCAATTCTAGCGGTAGATTTACCAAGAAAATAGTGTGCAACACGACTACTGGAACAACAAATAAACAACTTGACCTGAACAAACAAAATCGTAGTAAGAAAGACACCAATTTCAATAGTAAATTTACCCAGAAAATAATCTGCAACACGACTACCAGAGAAACCAATAAGCAACCTGAGCACAACAGATTATCAGCACAACCATCTAACAACAACTTCTTATAACAATAATAACAAATCTCAGAACTCCGCAAGAATAACATGAACTTTAATCAAAGTTAAAATCGATGACAAATTAATTAGACCAATGTAAAATAAAAAATGACATTGTCACTGTAACTAAAGAAAATTTACTTTACTCATCTCAACTTCACTCAACGAGAAAAGACGGACATAGAAAACGCGACAAACAGACTGGGACAAATGCCTTTAAAGCCGAAACTGACAAAGAAAACCCTAAATCCCCAAATTGACTTCAAGTAAAATACTGAATATTAAATTTGCATATTTTCTTTAAATATCAACAGCATTTTAAACGATAACGTTTTTCATCATTTACAAATTTTACAAAACCAAAACGACATCGCACTATAAAACTTTAATATTACCACTTCAGCCGAACAATGTCACTATAACTTAACATCAAAGTATAAAAAAAGGGAAAATCAAATATTCCTTCAAAATCTCACTATCAAATACGAAACCTGACAATAGAAATGAAATTGACACTAACAATTAAAAATTAAATAACATGAATTGAAAACATATAAAATACTCAATTGCGTATTACTTTGAAACCACTTCATTTTGAAATAACATTAATGGACAACGAAAGATCAACTTGAAGCAATAGAAAATGAAATTTTACCATATATACATAATTATGTAGACAGATAATACTTTTCCCATGGGAGAAGATCATCATGCAAGTATTACAATGTTGATGACCTAAAACAAAAGCGTTATGAGAATGACAAGCTAAAACACAATGGATCGATTCTATATATGCTTATTCAACAACATATTATGTAGATATTACATACAAGCAAAACAAAATGTTAAAATTACGGTCTCTATAGTGTTCTAATCAAAGAGCAAGAGACCTCGCCTCATCCATTTTCCATGGGCCTTCCTCATACGTGTACTACCTTATAAAGCCTTTATCTCTTCTAGTATGCTAGCACATGATGCACGAGTGCTCAGTACATGTTAAGAAATCATGTAATCGAGCAGGCTTCTTCAAGATAATTTTATCTAGTGTCTTAATAATTTTTTCGGGCATCAATGGAGGAAGAAGTTGACCTTCTATAAAAAGGCAATGTGATATGTTAAGGACTTCCAGATTTGGTAGGTCATCCAATATAAGCATTAAGGCATCCTTAACTATCACTGAGCATCTCAAGCTCAAAATCTTCAAATTTGGAAGAAATTTGGCTATCGTATAAGCAAAGAGAACGTCAAAATGACCCATGACCTTGAGTTCACTGAAGTTCTTGCAATTTAGGTCTATTTCCTCTATAAGATAAGGCGGATCTACTATACTAGGCATTGTTAGGGATCCAAGAGATCTCCATGTACGAATGGCCTTGCAAATTACGTCCTTCTTTATTCTATTCCAAGCTGGCATAACAAGACACCTCAGCTGGGGGCACCTACAGACAACAACATTTGGTGGGTTACTTCCCAATTCACTATACCAAAAAGAAAATTAAAGATGATGATCACTAGTACCAAAGGCAATGCCAAAGACTCATTCAGTAAACAGCGAGAATAAAAAAAAATACTTTTCAGCAAGGTTTTAAACAGAAACATAAAAAAATTACCTTTTAGCAATATAAGTAAATTGTTCATTCCCTACATACAAATTGAAGTGAAAAATCAAGGTTCTTATCTGTCCCTGACTGAGAATCAATGAAATCTTCAACAAACGAGTCAATGTCTTATCAGAACACTTATCCATGTAAACATATGGCTCTAATAGGATTTTGATGAAATTTGATCTCAACATTGACAAATCGAGAGTTTTCCAAACCAGAGGATCACAGCAAGCTGAAAGCCATGAATTACAAACGTGAGTAATCCCTGAAGTCAACTGGAAAACATCAAAACACAGGAAGATTTTCACCAATATGTCAGTGTCCAGATCCTCCCATCTTCTTACAGCAGAGATACCCTCTTTCATTTGACCAGTTGCCCAATTATCTCATAGAACTTTCAGAGCATCATACTCCTTCATAAGATATGCACATAATCCATGTACAATGCACAAAATATCATTCAATACATTAATTTATATGAATTTAAAAAGATTCGTACTAATCAAATGTATCAAATACTTAATATACCTACGTAGAGATATAGATGAATGCTAACCGTTTATGCTTAAGATAAAGTACTACTTAACATTAAATATTATTACCAAAAAAGTTTATATTCGTTGAATAGGATAGTCAATATTTCTTTGTAGAATAAACAATGAAACAACGATATCTGATATATAAAACAAAATCAAATAATTAATGTTCAACAAAATAAAAATACCATCATTAATTTACAAAAATACTAAAAACGAGTGTAACGACTCCATTCTCATAAAAATATGCATAGTAAAAGTACATGTAAAATAACATAAAAAGTTGGGCCCAAAATTTTCTTTTATTAAATATATGTATTCTTTATACAAATATATACAAGATTTGTATCATATGCAAAACTATCAAAATATGGTGGACAGTGTAGCCAATTCTCTTCGTGTGCCGATGTCCATCCGACCGTGTCCTCATCTAGAACCTGCAAAAACATAGGGAACAACGGGATGAGCACAAAACAATGCTCAGTAAGTAAACTCTCTACTCAACTATCCTCGTAACTCTCTCTCTAATTCTTTCCCTACAATTTTCTTTTATTTACTCTTTCTCTTAAACAACTCTCTGTTTTCTCTTTCTCATAACTCTTTTCTACTAACTCTCTTTCTAGTAAGTCACGGCTGGGACTCGCTCCCACTCCCCGTGACTTCTACTCATTCTAGCCGATCGGACTTGGTTATGCATGGATTCGGAACCTTTGGCCATGTAAGTGCATAGAATCTCTCGGGTAAACTCGGGTATAGCCCTCATCCGTATGTACTCTACGGGCTACACCACTTCTCTCTCTAATACTCATGCCGCTCTCTCAATGCGGCGTACATGCGGGAATACTCTACCCGTACTCACAGGTTCCCCATCGCACAACCTACTCTATTCTCTTGTCTAGCACTACTCTAGCTTTTACTCTATAGTGTTTATTCTCTCTTTCTCTTTACTCTTAGAGTAGCTTAAACTCAAAATCTCTACTCTTTCTCTACTCTCTTCTCCAGTGCATAATTAATGCACATAAATGACTCATGCTCATTAATGCATTTATGAGATGCAATTATGCCATGTAGCAAAAATTAAGGCTTTCTACTCTTACTTATGATTCTCTTAAGCATTTCATCATACAACTCATGTACATATAAAACTCTACTCTAACTCTAACTTTTCTCTTTTCTTTAATCATCCAAATGGGAGGAAACTCCCTCATAAACTCTAAATTTGTTGTCAAAAGAAAAGCACTTCAATAAGCTTGCTCAAAACTTCCTCCAACTTCAATCAAACTCAACCCAACATCAAGCAAATAAAACACTTCTCATAACTCAATTTATGTGTATTACTCATTAATAACTACTAATCTCATTCATCTCACTTCAACAAACATAATGAATACACATTTATATATAACTCTCTACTCAAAAGAGTTCTTAAATCTCAACTTGGGTTGAATTTACTTACCTTATGAGGAAATAGCTTCTTTAACACTTCTCCTTTCCTTTGGGAGCTTGCCTTCTCTCTACAACTTTAACCAACAACAACAACAACTTGAGACTTTAATCAAAATATAATCAAACTCTCATCTAAAGCAAGAATCCTTACCTTAGGATGCTTTAGATTAAAACCCTACTAAAAAGTTACTCAAAAAGCTCTTGGAAATCCTTGGAAGATTGAAGGAATTTGAGAGAATTTGGAGAATGGAGGAGGCGGTGGAATGGGAAAATGAAAAGCTCTCAAAGACTAAACCCCTTAAATATCTTCTAATAAACTCATTCTTCCCATTTTGCCCTTCCTCTTTCTTGGAAATTCCATCCATATCCTTTGATTCCTTACAAACACACCCCCATACCAACATATTCTCCATGAAATTTCCTTACATTTTACTCCCCACTTTTCCTGCTAATTAGGGGTAAAATGGTCAAATAGCACCTAAGGGAAAAAATATCTAAAACTCAATAAACTTTTCAACCGGCAAGTCGCCGCGGCGAAGAAGCTTCCTTCGCCGCGGCGAAACTGTCCAGCAGCTTCCCCATGGCTTCAACACCTCTTCGCCGCGGCGAAGATTATTCTTCGCCGCGAACCACCCCCGTAACAACAAAAACCTTCTAATTTTGACTCATTTCAAGGCAAATACTCAATATATCAATACAACCAAAGACCAACCAACCAATATTCATCAAAACCGACTCAATTAAGAGTGAAATAAGAAACATTAGCTACGAACCTCAAGTGGGGCATTACAACGAGATTCAAATAACAATGCTAACTCTCATTAATAATTAACACAATAAGATCTACCAAATCCAAACACACATAAAATTGTTCGCTATCCAATATCTACACAAAAATTATATAAACCACTAAGACCGAAACAACTTTATAATTTCCATATACTTACACCAAAAAAAATGCCACCAAAACATCATGATTCTTTACAAGAGAACAAAAACACAACCCACAAATAAGTTACAATTACCATCACAAATTGTGCAATGAATCATTGCAAAAGCAATTCAGAATAACAACACCACTCTTCAAGCAATACGGTTAACGTAAGTTTTACTAATATCATCATGTTTCGTTAATCTATTGATTTCATTGTTTTGTTAGTCATACAGAAAACCGTATGTCGACTCCCAACAATTGAAACAGATTATGCCGAATCACTTGTGTCTTTGGTTCTTAACAGCTTTCTAATATATAAAAACCAAAATACATGTTAGAATCGATATTTAACTGAACCATATTTTTCACACTTTTTTATTGTTAACTTCTTGATCATAGAGGTAATGATATTGTGATTACCAACTGTTGGAAACTATTATTTACACCTTTTTTTTGGTTGGGGGGAGGTTGTTGCTGTGGATCTTGTGTTTGGAAAACACTTTTTTTTTTTTTTTTATTGTGGATCTTGTGTTTGAAAACCATTATTTTCCTTACAATTTACAGGTGCAAATCTCTAAACCAACAGACAAATGTAAAGCAAGTCTTACATAGAAGAAACATCTTCAAACAACGACACAAACTACCAGCAATAAGAACGATAGGGCTTTCAATTATGAAGATCCTTGTAGAAGCAAAAAATAAGCATGCTTCACTACTGCTTGGAACACATTTGTTCTTCGTGGATCATGATAGAAACAAAGGATTACAACTACTTATTGCATCTTGCAAACAAAATAACCAGCAAGCAATGTATCAAACCGTCGTTGCTCTAATCACCATGCACAACAGTAGAGGTGTAAAAATTCTAACAAAATTAGTGAAACTAACCAATCAATTCCACAAACTAAAAAATTGCAGGGAAGTGTTCAAGTCCATGACTCCAACTGCGACAATTCTCATTAAAAGGAGAATATTTTGGATTTGCGACAAAGAGAATCAAAATTGTATACATTGGACAGATCAACGTCGCTAGAAAATATCACATGTCCAAGATATAACGTAGATTACCAAATAGTATGTATGAAATATAATTTGTAGTGAGTTCTTTATATGATTTATTACACTTGTAAAAATTTAAATGCTTTTTAATTTATTCTGAAAATAGAAATTAAAACTCATTGGATTGTTTACACTTGTTTGACAAACATCAATCTAAATATATTATAATGTAAATTAACAAAATCCATAAATAAACATTCCTATTGCACATAAAAAAAAAAAAAAAAAAAAAAAACAACTTCCATTCTATTAGCAACCAAATTAAATCCCATGCTGAATGATAACATCCATTTAGAGCACGGTTGTCGAACAATTATTCACTATCCAACCGATATATTATAATATCATCATGACGTTTCTCATTTGAATATTTAACAAAATAATTATTACGTTTGCTACCGTTTCGTATCCTCTTATTCAAAAACTTATTAACGTTTTTTTGATTGACGTGTTTACTTATTCCTAGACATTTATTCGCTTTCCCAAAGAACCTTTTGTATTCTCAAAAAATAATAATAATAATTTTAAATAAATAATTTACATAATATTAAAGTGATACAAACACAAATTCAGAGAAGTCATTACCAGATGTTAAGATAAATCATTTTTTTTTATCAACCAAATTAAATCCCAAGTTGAACGATAACATCCATCTGGAGCAAAGTTGTCAAACCATTATTCATGATCCACTCGATATATTATAATATCATCATGACATTTCTGACTTAAATACTTAACAAAATATTTATTATATTTACTACCGTTTCGTATCCTCTTATCCAAAAGTTATTAATGTTATTTCAATCAATATGTTTACTTGTTACTAGACATTTATTCATTTTCCCAAAGCACCTTTTGTATTCTCGAAAAACAAATAAATACTTTAAATTTTAAATAAATAATCTACATAATATTAAAGTGATACGAACACAAATTCAGAGACGTCATTGACCAAATGTTAAGATAAAATTAATAATTATACCTCTATAATTATTAATATCGATTGTACACAGATGTTATTAAATCACTCATGCAAGTTGAGAAGACTACCTAAATATTATATGGTCTAATCGTACAATCAATATTATTCTTCCATTTTATTCTTCTTATCCTCTCTATTAAATTCATGCTAGTTAGATCTTATTCTTCTTAAACAACCATGTTTATTTATTATATCTTTATTCATATTTCTTCTGTTTCTTTTGTATTACTAATTAAACAAAACATATCAAAATATATTCTAATGTGAATCAACAAAATTTTAATTAACAAACTAACATACTCAATAAAACATAAACAATTAAACGAGACCAATGCCAAACCGTATAAATATTTTATATTAATTGATATATTATCACATCATCACAGCATCTGACTTCATTATTTAACAAAATATTTATTACCGTTTCCTTTAAAATTGTGCCAATAACATATCATTGGGTGCGTTTGGTTTATTATTTTGGATAGGATTTTAGGAATAATATTGGATAGTTGAATAGGGGAGTATTACGAAATTTAAAAATTTATAAAAAAAAAACCCCTAGGTTTGCTAATTTAATTAAACAGCCCAACATATAAAATGACAAAAACACCCCCACCACTCGCGAGTTTCGACCACCGCCAGGAATGCCGGCGGCATCTGCGTTACGACACAGACCGGTCTGATCTGTGTCGTAACGCCTCGCTATGGCCTTTTCTGGCCAGATCCACCACGGATCTGCACGGCCAGAAGTGGCCATCGACGGCCGGAAAGGCCAAAGAAGTCTATCTTGAAGGCCAGATCGGTGAACTACCGACCATTTCTGGTCGTGGTGTAGGCTGTCGTATAGATTTCGGCTACCACCAATGGTGGTTGCCAGAATTTGGCAAGTCTGCGTTGATGGGGGTGTTTTTGTTAATTTTTAAAGTTTTTTTGGGGGTATTTAGTGAAATTAATAAACTTAAGGAGTCTAAAAGTAATTAAAAAAATATAGTAATATTTCTGGAATAATGTGTCAAACAATATTTGGAGAATAGGATTGGGAATATGGGTAGAAATAATAAGCAAACGCACCTATTATTATTAGATCACCATGTTTATTTATTGTTGATTGATGCTCTGTACTATTATGTGATATTTTTTATTTGACATTACTATTAAAAATCAGGATATTAGAATTTAGTTTTAATAATGAGTTAATGTACTTACTTTTTTATTGATGTGATTGATATTTTGATGATATCTCGTATTGTGATATTTAATGTCGTTCTTAATGTATAGCTTTTGTTAAAGTGTTGATCCAATAAATGACATTGTTTATGTAGATATTTATACAATATTAATGGAATTTATAAAAGAAGACATTTATTTTGATGAAACACGATCCATTTCCTACTGGTTTAAAAAAAATTCATACTAATCAAATGTCTCAAATGGTTAATAAACCTATATAGAAATTAACATGAATGCGGACCGTTTACATTTAAATATAAGTAATATTTAACATTAAATGATAAATAAAACCATCATTAATTTACAAAACTATTAAAAACCAGATTTAGATAACAATGTTGACTCCTATTAATAATTAACAGAACATTATCTAAGCAGAAATACAAAAAAAAAAAAAAAAAAAAAAAAAAATTGTTCGCTACCCATACGCGAACTATATAAACTATAGATACCATATCGACAACATAATTTCCATATACTTGCACCCAAAAAACAGCACCAAGATATCATGATTCCTTTCAAAATAACAAAAAAAGAACCCACATGTCTATTACAATTACCATCAGAAATTCTACAACGAATCATTGTGAAAGCAACCAACAAAGATCACACCACTTTACAAGCAATACGGTTAACGTAAGTTTTATTAAAATCATCGAATTTTTATTAATCTATTGATTTCATTTATTTTCTTAGTCATACAAAAAATGATATTATACAAAATGATTAAACATACAACTAATAACAATAAGATAGTGGTTTATTCCGTAGCAGTCTTATAACAATAATGGTTAACCATACAAATGACTCTGTCGAACAATGTGTGTCTTTAGCTGTTAATAGTTTTCTAATACACAAAAAACAGAATGCATTTTAGGATCTATATTTAACTGAGTTATATTCGGCACACGTATTTATTATTAATTGCTTAATCATAAGGTAATGGTATTGTGATTCCCAACTATGGTTTTTTTTTTTTTTTTTAACTATTACGAATCTTGTGCTTTGAAACCATTACTTACCATACAATTTACAGGTGCAAATCTCTGAACAAGCAAGCAAACATAAAACAAATATTACAAAGAATGGACATTTCGAAACAACGACACAAACTGCCAACAATAACAACAGCAGGACTTTCAAGGTGCAAGACACTTACGAGCGAGAAAATAAACAGGCTTTGCTACTGTTGGGAACCCATTTGTTCTTCATCAAACATGATACATATATGGGATTAAAACTACTGATTGCAGTTTGCCAAAAATATAACATGCAAGCAATATATCACACTATCGTTACTCTACTTACTATACATGACAATAGAGGTATACAAATTCTAATGAAATTAGTAAAACTACCTAATCATTTCTACAAACTGAAATATTACAGGGAAGAATTCAAGTCCCTGACTCCAACTGCAACAATTCTCATTAAAAGACGAATATTTGGGACTTGCAACAAGGAGAATCAAAATCGTATACACTGGGACAGATCAACGTCACCAGAAAATATCACATGTCATAAATGTAACGTGGATTACCAAATAGTCTGTATGAAATTTAATTTTTAGTAAGTTTCTTATGAAATTTCTTGCACGTGTACAAATTTAAATGCTTTTTAGTTTAATTTGAAAATAGAAGTTAAAACTCACTCAATTATCTACAATTGATCCAACTATTTAATAACTTATAAAGAAAAACTTATCACAAAATTACAATGATCAGTAAAACGTAAACAATATTTAATAAAAATATTAAACACCAATGATTATGATAATTTCAAATAATTAAACATGTTCGACAAACAACAATCTAAATATTGTTCCTATAACATATAAAAATAAATTTCCATTCCATTATTCCTTAGATTAAATTCTACGCCGAACCACAACATATTTTGGAAACCCGCCTGCCGAACCATTGTTAACTATTTATTACACTCTCCTTTAATGCGCCACAAACAGTTTTGCTACCATTTCGTATCTCATCGCGCAATAAGTTGTTAACAGTTTTTCAATCAACGTGTCTATCTGTTACTAAATGTCTATTGATTTTCCGGAGCAACTTTTCGATTGTGTGATACAGTACCCCAGAAATTGTTCAAACATTCTCGCATAAAAGATGAGTTCAAATTTATTCCTTCTGTTTTTTTCCTACATAAAACAAGTCAAGATATATTCTAATGTGAAGTAACAAAATTTTAATTACAAGACTAAAATACTAGATAAAACATAAACAATATTTAATATTTCAATAGATATTTAATAACAATATTAGACAAAAGCGTTTATAAAAATGTTAAAAAATTGAACATATTCAACAAACATCAATCTTAATATATTATAATCTTAATTTTAAAAAATAGAAATAACTATTTCTATTATAGATTTAAAAAAACTTTTGTAGCATTATTGATCGAACAAATCGAAGTCAAACTATATGCATGTTTCATAACCATATTGCCGAACCACAATTAAAAAATTAATAAATATATTATGACATCATCATATCATCTCTGACTTTGATACTTGACAAAATATTTATTGTCCATCCTTTAAAAATGTATCAATAAGATTTTATTATTAGTAAATAACAGTGTTTATTAATCATAATAACTCAACATCTTGTCGAACCATCATTAACTACCTAACTAATATGTTGCACACTTAACAAAATATTTATTACGGTTTTCTTTAATATTATACAGATAGTCTACTAACGTTTTGTATTAACTTATCCAAATAATTATTAACACTTTTTCGATCGACACGTTTATTTATTACCAGTTGTCTGTTCATATCCCACATTTTCGTATCCTATTCTCCTATAAATATTGCTATGACAACAAGCACCCATTTAACTTTCTTCAGATACTATACACTTTAATTGTTCATTTCTTCTCCACAACTTAATTTGAAAATGGCTGACAAAACATCGCAACCAAAAGAATCTACAACGAATACCAGCAACGACCTCAAGAACAATAATTCTCCACCGAGGCAACCAGAAGTTATGAATGTTCTACATCTTTTGTATCTTAAATTACAAAATGTCAAACAAAACAATGATACATATTTGCGGGAATATAAAAGCCATTAAAAAAATTTTTTTTTTTTGATAAGTCGAGAGTTCATCTCATAATTATATTTACACATTCATGTTACCGTTTCCATATATTTATAAAATTTGATTGTATTTTGTTTCTACAATTGGTTTAGACATTTTTTAGGGAATGCCAAAATTGAGGGAGATTTCCAAAAAAGTTGAAACTAATCTGGATGATCTATATACTGCAAGAGACAAATTCAGAGAAGTTATTGACCAGATGTTACAAATCATGGAATCTGCCATGGATATTATTTATAACATGAACAAAAGAGAGTATGCATATGCACTAGAAGAACTGAACAATTATAAGAAAAATAGAAAATAATGTCTACATCGTCCAAACCCACTTCACAATATGAAAAAACAATGTACTTATTTTTTTTATAATGAAAGTATTATTCTCTATATTCAATTTTATGTAGATTTTGATGTTACTCATTAATTGATTGAAAATTGTTCTCCATCATAACACGTTAATTTTGATTTAATTCTTCCCTCTTCACACATTGGATGAGTATTAATAATAATTATATAAGTACATTACATAGGCATTCCAAAAATCTAACATTTTAAAGAAAAAGATATAAAGATGGAAGTTAGTCTGTTTCCAAACCTTAGCCGGAGAGAATCCTATACTGTGAGAAAAAAATTTAACAACCAATGTCAAACCTGAAAATGAACTCAATATAAATGTTAAGTTTAAATAATTGATCTTTATAATATTAATTGATATTAATAATTATAAAGGTACAATTATTAATTTTATCTTAACACAATTCTGTACATATATAAAAGTTATGTTTACTCTAAAACTTGTATAATTTAAATTATCATCTCTTAATATAATTACTTTAACCTATTTCAAAAATATTAAATAAACATACCCGTGCAACGCGCGGATCTCATATATAGTTTATTTAATCTATTAACTTCTGTGAAATTTTCGATATTAGTAAAACTTCCAATAAATTACTATTTTTTAGTAAAAAAATATGTTATTTAATATCTTCAATATGATTTTAAGCCATAATAACAGTCTCATGAGAAAAAAAAAAAAAAAACAAAAAAAGGTAAATATAATCTATGGTATATTAGCAGTAACATATTAATTTAGGCTAATTCGAGAATAAATAGGATTTGCTTAGACATTTATACAGCTCTAAAACTCTTAATGGGGTAAATTTAGAAATGGGATTTAATAATAATAAGATAGAAGATGGGGGCAAATAGCATCACTCTTTGAGAATTGATTATGTAAAATTTTGTCAACATATTAAATGCATTTTTTTTTTTTTATAGTACTTATTATATCCTTATTGATTTATTAAAAAGACATTAATATCCTATGATTTTCCAACCCAAATATTAATAACTTGTCACATAATTTTTATTTTATTAATTTTTAACATAACTGTTGAACATATGCAAAAATCAACAGTTATGTTAAAAATTAACATGATTTAAAAAAAATATATATATATATATATATATATAGAGAGAGAGAGAGAGAGAGAGAGAGAGAGAGAAATAATGCATTTTAAGTCATCGTATACCATCAAAACATTGTTATACAAAAAAAAAAAAAGGTTCTAATGAACAATTAAATTAACCAAACACATACACACATACATATTGTTTTAAAGATATATAGCTATTTTAAAAGTAAACTTTACCAAATGCTCAACTGATTTTTGTCACAGCTGATTATTCCTCTAGCACAGATAAAAGTGTCACAACATTAATACTAAAAAATTATAAACTAATCTTTAAGTCTTAAGCAATCCAACGATTTTCGATGAACTATTAAATATCCTGTATGTAAGGTTGTTATATATTTAGAGGGGATTTTTGTTGTTTTTAAGGGGTTTTTTTTGCTAGCAAGTTTAGGATCTCGTTGCGCATCTTTTGGGGTGATTCTACCCTCCAATGCTTAGATGTACCAACCTCAATATTGGGATTCACAGTTCTTTGGTTATCATGCCTAGAGGGTTGGATATCGCCAATGGAGGTAGAGGTTGCTCCCGACTTGCCTTCCTCTGACAGAACGTGTGGTTACCATGTTGTTATTATGACTTTCGGCTTGTTTCCTTACACAAATGGTGCCAATTGTTGATGCCAATTTCACACCAAACTAGGGTTTACTGTCTTTACCCTTTGGAATGATTTTCCAGTTTTGCCTTTGGATTGGCATCTCTAAGGTCTTTGTCGGTTGCAACTAGGGGTGAGCATGGGTAAAAAGTAGAACCAAAATCGACAAGTACCAACCCGCGGTTCCAAGTAGGAACCGAAACCAACTCCATTAGGACCCGATTTCTATTCTAGAAAATTGGAATTGGGAATTCCCAAGTCCGGCTCCGGTTTTTATAGTGCTAGAATCGGAACCGAGGTTCGGGCACTCGGATGGAAACTAGGATTAAATTATAATTTTTGTAAAGTATTGGGGATGTATTTGTAATTTTTGGTAGTGTATTTATTATTTTTTTAAAAGTAAGGGATAATTAAAATTTATCCGAGTACTCGGAACCAGAACAGAAACCTATGTTCCAAGTTCCAGTTCTAAGTTTCTAGAAACGGGAACCGGAATCGATCAGTTTCGGTTCAAAAAATGCAAAGTACTCTTAAAAAAATGCAGGGTACTTGGAACCAATCACTCCTAGTTTTGGAATGGGAGGTAATAAAGGTTGTGGTCAACTTTCACTTGGAATGCTTAATATGAGGCTTTTCCACATGAATTATTTTATGTATTATTTCATGCCATTGGCCTCAATATAATGAAGCAAAGAGAGAGTTTAAGAAGGATACTTCCCTTGGTAGAGTAGGATTTCCAATAGAATAGGCAATGTCGGAGTTTTAGGAGAATATGAGATCTCTTTCCTCTTTGGATTGGATACTGATCATATTCACTTCGTAATTTCACTTGACTTCTTTATTCCCTTAATGTTGATTCTGCTTTCTATTTTGGAGAATATCTTTTGGATTATTTACTTGAGTGCAAGTAATATCCAATAGGGAAATTACGTTTCTGCCTTGGAAGATTCAGGCACTACATATATTATTTTAATATATATTACTAGAGGTGGAAAAAATGGGCCGGGTTAGGAGGGCCAACCCTAACCCGGCCCGTAAAAAAGAGGGCTCAAACCGGCCCGCCTTTACGAGTTGAGCCCAACCCGCCAGCAACCCCCGGGTGGGCCGGGTTGCACAATGGTAACCCGACGGCCCGCGGGTTGCTAATTTGTACTCTTTGCAAGAGGCCCGCAACCCAACCGGCGGTTGTTCTTGGTGATATTGTTGCCAACAGTTAACCCAGCAGTTAGGCCAACCCGCTTGCCTGAACCAAGGCCTACGCCGAGAACAACAAGCAAACCAACCCGCCGAGTTGGCCCAAAAAAAAAAAAAATGTAAATCTTTTTTATTTTTTTCAATTACACTTTTACCCTTGAAATATAGCCGTTTTATAGCCGTTGGAGGGGTCTTTTTCGTCATTTTCTTTCCCTATTTTTTTCTATAAATTGGCCCTAAACTCTCATATTTTTCTCACAACTCAAATTCTCTCATTTTCTCATATTCTCTATTCTAATCTCTATTCTCTCAACTCTCAAGTCTCGCTTATTCATTTATTCTCTTAATATTTTTTGTTATCAATTTGCTCTTATTTTAATTTTTTATTAGGTTTTGCAATTTTCAATTCATATTTCCAATTTCCATATTCCAAATCTCTTTCTTTAATTTTTTATTTCTTCTACATCATTTTTTTTCAACTACAAGGCTACAATGGATAGATATTTCTCTCCCATCAATTTCAATGAGGAAGAAAACTATTATCCCATCCCTAGTCCCGCTGATTTTACTATGAATGCAGGGGAGATTCAAATAGTCCCATTGTCCCCAATCCCTGCCTCAATCCGATACACCTCAAAATATGCCGTCGATTCCAACAATGGTTCTATGAAGTCGCCCTCGTAATCGCTGCCCCTCGCCCAACTTCATCTCAAGCCGAGGCGGGATCATCAAGCGCCGCCGAAAGCGAAAAAGACACACATCGACGTTTGGGCGCATTTCGACAAGTTTTACGAGACAGAAAATGGCGTTCAAGTCAAGAAAGCAAGATGCAAATATTGTACAAATGTTTATAAAGCGATTCGTAATGGTACTAGTACTTTAAAAAGGCATGCTAATAAACATATTAATCAACATGGAAATAGAGAAAGCAATCAAACTCAAATAACTAATATGGGTACTATTTGGCGTTATAATTGATGTATATAGGGAACAGCTTAGCTTTATATATTGTTGCATCCGATCAACCTATTAATATGGCGTAAGATAAATATTTTGAAAGATTTGTTCAAAATTCATTTTTTTCCAGGATTTAAAAGTTATTTTAAAACGCAACTAGAAATGATTTAATAAAATTGTTTAAAAAAATGAAATTAGAATTAAAAAATAAATTTCATACTTGTCATATTAGTGTGGCTTTAATCATTGATATTTGGAGTGGTAGAGCTAAACAAGATTATATTTGTGTGACTAGTCATTATTTTGATAATGAATTTAAATTAAATAAATCTTTATTAGGATTTAGATTAATGGATGTGGATTATAGTGGTTTAGAAATCTATAATAAAATTATTGAAGTTTTAGAAGATTATGATATTATTGATAAAGTGATAAGTTTAACTTTAGATAATGCAAGTTCTAATAGTAAAGCTATAGAATTTTTTCAAAATAATTATCTTTTATATAATAATTTGAAGTTTTTTCACCAACGTTGTGCATGTCATTTATTAATTTAATTGTGAAAAGTGGTATGAAAACAATTAAACAAAATATTGATAGAATTAGGGAATCTTTAGCTTGGATTACTGGTAGTAATAAAAGAAATGTGAATTTCAAGAAGCTTGTATAAAATCAAATATGTCTCCTAGAACTTTTGCATTAGATATGCCTGTTAGATGGAATAGTACTTATTTAATGCTTGATTCATGTTTACCTTATGCTAATATAATTAGTTATTTTGTAGCAAATAATAGAGGTCCTCATCATTTGGTAGAAAATGATTGGAAGATAGCTAAAGTATTTCATTCTTTTCTCAAATGTTTTTTACCAAGCCACTTTACAACTTTCTGGTGTGTATTATCCTACTAGTCCATTGGTAATACATACAATTATAAAAATTTCCGAGTTATTTACAAAAAACAAAGACAATGAAATTTTACATGCACCAATAAAGGCAATGGAAAATTTTTTTTTGAAATATTGGAAACCCGTTCCTTTTCTTTATTGTTTAGGTGCTATATTTGATCCTAGAATTAAATTAGCACGTTTAGAAAAATGGTCTTGACAATTTAAGTGAAAATTTACAAAACGAATCATATGTCAATCAAATAGGAGAGGTAAAAAATAGTCTTTTCAAGTATATTTCCAATATGAAAACAGGTATGGGAACCCGTGAGCAAAGAGGCGAAATATCCAGAGAAGTCAGAGTAAGAAACAAATGAAGACTTATTCTCTTGGAATGCATGAATAGGCCGAAGAGGACCCGAGTCCAAGCACGACCTCCTCTTGAAGCACCACCACCAACAACAACAACAACTAATATGTGTCCTCCATGGAGTCGTAGAGTAATGAACTTCAACAATATTTGGCAACCCCCGAAATGTTTTCAACAGTCACTTTGATCTCTTAGAGTATTGGAGAGCCGAAAATGTATTTTTTCTGGTATTATCAAGACTTGCCTTGGATGTTTTCTGTTCTGTCTCAACCGTCTCATCCGAACAAACATTTAGTGCAAGTGGAAGGATTTTAAATGAAAGGAGGACTAAACTTGCTCCAAAAATGATTGAAGTCCTCACATGTCTTCGAGATTGGGAACGATCGCGCCATCAAGATCAATACGAGGTTATCGATAATGCTTTAGTAGAATCATTTCAATTTTGTAATATAGATGATACGATGAGGGAGGTCCTAGTGAACCACCCCCAATTTAGTTGTTTTGTAAAATGTAATTTTTAAATTAATTGTCAATTATTGCACTCTTTTTTTCTTTACCAAGTTTTTTCTCCCATTGGGTTTTTTCTTGGTGAGGTTTTTAACGAGGCAATAATTGTTGTAATTTCTTATTTTATTTTTTTGATAAATGAATAAGTCTAATTTTTTCTTATATTACAATTTTATTGTATTAAAATTGAATTAATATTTGAAATGTTAACAAAAAAAAAAAATTGAATTGAATTGAATTATTGATATTTGAAAAGTTAATTAAAAACAATTATATTTATAATTATTTATTTGAAAAGTTAAATTAAAAAAACAAAAAAATAAAAAAACACAAAAAAAAGAAAATCGGGCTAACCCGGCCGGACCGTGCCTAACCCAATGGGTTAGGGTCAGTGGTGATCGGGCACCACTCTCCCTAAATTGGCGGGCCTAACCCGGCCCGCCTTTGTTGGCGGGCGGGTTAAGCCCAGCCCGCCAAAGCATGTAACCCGCCGAGGGCCGGGCCGGGCGGGTTACTTTTCCACCTTTATATATTACTTTATATTAAAAGATACTAGTATTAACATTTAAATATACTTACTTTAATTTTATTATCTAAAATTATTAATATTATGTAGAATAATAGTAAATATATTTTTTTCATTTTATAGTAATAATTTCTAAAATTTTAAAACATTGATTGAAATTAATGTGTTGATAATTGAAATATTTATCATTCAAATTACAATTAATTAATTATATAAATATTATAATTAATAATGTGAATATTATTCAGATAAATTATAAAATAATATTTTAGTTTTATTTCAAAATAAGTAATTATTAAATAATATAAAATTGTATTTAACTATTTAATAATTAATTTAACATATTATCGAGTATTTAATAATTTAAAAATAAGTACTGCGTTATATTTATTTATTTTTATTAATCTTTGATACAAATATTTTTATCCAATTTCATGCTTCACCAAAGTCCAAACACAAGACAAACTCATACATATAAAATGATGTTTTTAATATAATTACATGGTATTTTAAATTAGAAAATTAATTTGGATTATACAACACAAGTTGAAAAGCCCACGCATTATGCAGGTTATTTATAAAAGTGGTTTTAACACAAAATAATAATAATAATTAATTAATTAATTAAAGAACGAAATTGCCCGTTGTTTATAAAAGTGGTTTTGACACAAAATAATAATGATAATAATAATAATTAATTAATTAATTAAAGAACGAAATAACAATGAAACATTTTAGTGATATGAATATATTCTCTTTTCAAAGCAGAAGAAGAGAAGTTGTAGCATTTTTCTTAGTTGCTACGTGGAATATGACCATTGCTTTGAGGTCCAACAGTTAATCTTTCACCATTTTAAAAGGTTGCCCAGCACCATGAAATGAGCAAAAATAAAAGAAGAGTAATACTAGCCTTACAAAGAGTCATACAAAAAGTCAAATCCAGCCCTTGAAACTCTTTCTCTCTCTCTTTTTCCCTTCTTTCAAGGGCTGGATTTGACTATTTGTATACCTCTTTGTAAGGCTAGTATTACTCATAAAAGAAAATTAAAAAAAAAAATTGTCATTCTTCATCATCCAACACAAACTCTATTCACCACAAAAGACATACCGGCTACAAATTCCACAACAAAAACATGTATAACCTAAGAATGTAAGTTTGTAACTTTTTGATAATAAAATATGCTTTATTGATGAACACTTTACGCTGCATTTAGACATGAAGAACACTTAAAGAGTAAATGCTTTTAAGATTACAATAAGTTGGCACATAAATCATCAATTTTTTACTCTATATAAGAAAAGATTACCTTTTCCAATATGATCTCCACTTTCCATCATGTTAGCTGCTGGGTTTGAGAACAAATCATGTTCATTTCTTGGGTAAAAGTTGTTTACGAGTTGAAGTGTTGATCGTTTCATCGACTCATACTCACTCCTCAATTGATCATACATTTCATCTGGCTTTCTCTTCTGTCTGGTATTAAAATGCGTTAGTTTTATCAGGATCCAAGAGCCAAATATGTAATCTTTAAGAAAAGGATATAAAAGTGTAAAATAGTAATTTAGACTGACCTGGATTTCTCAGAAAACTTTTTCTGGAGTTCCTGCTTGTCCTTTGACAAATTCTCAATCTCTTGTTTCATCATCTGACACCTCTTGCCTATTAAACCTCAACTTCTCAATTTTCTCTAATAAAACAGAACTAAATTTTCAGAAAACTCCACCACACAACCTCAACTTTTCATCCCACTATTGGAAAACATAATCAAAAATCTATACAAAGACCTCAAGTTTTCAACATTCTTTTACAGAAACAGAACTAATGTTATCAGAAAACTATCCACAACCACATTAAGTTTTCAACTTCTTTCACAAAACATAACTAATGGCATTTGAGGGGTAATCCATTCACATCAACAGATACTTAATCCACCATAGTATTTCAGTTTTCCCTATCATTAATATATCTTTTTTTTTTTTTTTTTTCCATTTCCTATCCAAAAAAAGAGTCAATACCTACCATATATTTTACAATCTTTCCCCAATAGTTTTTTGTTCTGAGGATTGCTCTACCCATTTGCTATATTTACAGCTATCAAAGTTACCTATTGTATTATCCACATGTCATGGCAAAATAATAGAAGTTTCTCTAGACGCTGAAGTTAATAAGGATGTTTTATCCAGCTTATAGATTCTGCAGTTGGTATCATGTGATTGTGCTCAGTGGAAGGTTCTGCCAAGATGAAACCTGGTTTCTTCATTCTCAATTGGCTTTCCAGTTTTAGGATCCACAAACAACAATGAGTCCAATGCTAGAGGGTTTTATACTATTGTTTGGATCAGTACTTGATAGCTTAAGCCATTGGTTCAAGTGATTAGTTAATATGATATCAGGGTAAAAGCTCATGAGTTCAAAACCTCAAACTAGGGATGGGCACAAAGCCCGACCCGACCTGGCCCGAACAGGGCGGATCCGAATCGTTCGGGCTTTGGGTCGGGATCGGGCCTAAGATTAGCCCTGGAATTCGAGGACGGGCCGGGGCTAGGATAAGTCTTGCCCCGGCCCAGCCCATATATTATATATATATATATACCTATATTAATTTTAATATTTGAAAATCAATCATATATACCTATATTAATTTTAATATTTGAAAATCAATTATACATTATACAATGACAAATTATAATTGTATAAGTATTTTATGAAACTATATACAAATAGGTAATAAATAAAACTAGATTAAATATAATAAATCATTATAAATATTTGTAATATATATATATTATACACAATATGTTAATGCTATGAAACAAAAGTTATACATTCGACATTATATATTATACATTATATATGGTATGCATTCGACATTATACATTGGATATTATATATGGTATATACTATATAAGTATAAGTGTAATTAGTTTTTATTTTGACCTACCTTAACAGAAATTTTTGGATTCGCTATTGATTATAATAAATATATAAATTATTATAATTCTTTTTAATTATTATAATTTATAAATAAAGTCCTTGACACGTTGTGGAGTAATGGAGTATGGACACCTTGTGAAGTAATGGAGTATGGACCAGGACCTTGTCCTTCGTTTTCAATGAATTTCAAATTTTCAATTCCATCTTTCTATTACATAATTACCATTTTCCCTTGTTATGTTTTCATAAAAACAATTTTGCCCTTCCTTTATAAACACAAATTATGCCCAAATCCTAGATTAGATTATATATTTAATATGTACATTATAGATTTAATTTCTTTTTTGATGATATAGTCTTTATGTTTAAAATTTATATTATATATTTAATTTTTTTTTTTTTTTTTTTGTTGGTATATATAATTTGGAAAAAAAGATAATAAAACTAATAAAGATACAAAAACACAGAAAACCCCCAAACGGGGAATTCGAGGATTTGGGAACCGGCTTTTTTCGGGGATTCCCTAAATTCCCCGAACGGGCTTCGGCCCGGGATCGGAGAATCCCCTTGGGCTTTCGAGCCGGGGCCGGAGACAGGAGTCCCCGGCCCGTGGCCATCCCTACCTCAAACGTCATGCACCAATATTTGTATTTGGTATGGAGCTTGTTTTTGCCTGAGTTGAAGCTTGGCTCACATTACATGTGAAGGAGTCTATTCAAGGGTTTATACTATTGTTTGGTTCCTCACATGAAAACTTAAGTTTTTTTATCAGGTGATGACTTAACATCTACAATATTAAACACAAAACACCAAATTACAATCCTGGCTTAATTGAGTAACACAGAGAGAGAGAGAGAGAGAGAGAGACCTTGTTTGCAAAGTCGAAACATTTTCAGCAACTACGCGAGAGTTTAATGCATTGGTATTATTCCCAATATCCAAATCACTCTGCAAAAGGCAAATAAAATTGGAATTTATATTGATTCACTCATTGAAGATATAATACAAAGAAGTTCAGAACAGTCCACCTTCCTAATTGACTTTAGTTACCTGCTCCTTCACTTTGGGAAAACTTTTCCTGGAGTTCCTGCTTGTCAAAAAATCTGCACTTGAAATATTATGAGTCAAAAATATATGAAAGCCTGGGTTTTCGAAACACCAATATTTCAGTCATCTAAGGGAAATCTGCATTTGAGAAAATATTCCCTCCGCAGGGATAGATGGGTCAAAACCAGCAAAATCATTAGAGTTTTTCATTGTGTCACTGTCAATTTCAGATGAACCTTCCCTACGAAGCTTAAATGCATAACATATATGAAACATCCCCTTTTCCACCACCAAAAAAAAAAAAAAAAAAAAATTAAAGATATGCAGAGGTTGACCTTAGAAGGCATCCATTCCACACCATAAGCAGGATTCTCTGTAGCAAGATCTAACAACAGCAACAAACAATATGCTCCTAAAGAAACTTGTACTGTTACCATCATAAGGTTCTCCATAATGTGTCAAAGATTTAAAATCAGCAACTGGCGGAGGACCTATGACCAATTGGCAAGCACATTAACCTGAATAAACTACATATATTGATATATGAAATGCAATTACTAATAAATTAATATGATTTCACTGATGAATGCCAAACACATACCTAATTCATCATCAAATGCAAGGCAATATGCTTTTAGTTCACGATCTGTTTCTCTGTTCATGCGTTGACACCTTCCTAATTGACTTTAGTTACCTGCTCCTTCACTTGGGGAAAACTTTTCCGGGAGTTCCTGCTTGTCCTTTGACAAATTCTCAATCTCTTGTTCCATGATCTGACACCTCTTGCCTATTAAACCTCAACTTTCTCTAATAATGCAGAACTAAATTTTCAGAAAACTACACCACACAACCTCAAGAAGGAAACACACCCAGATGCAGAAAGAGGGAGAGTGGACGGTCGAACCTTGGCAATGAAAGAAGAGACCATCTCGGCGCAAGACTGAGGATGAGAGTATCTGGCAATGGCCTGAGAAGAGACACCGTTTAGGGTCCCACAAAGCGAGCATGACCACGCCCACTGCTCCAGTTCGCAGTACTCATTGAAATAGGCATAACAGTCCTCGCATCGAGGTAGCAAATTCCCATCGGATCCGTACACCGGCTTGACGCCGTTCTCGTCCTTGGTTGCGAAGGGCGTCACAGTGACGCCCCATGGCAGGCGTGAAGCTTCTTGTGCGTCTGGGTCCGCAGAAAAGCGTGACATCGTGGCTCGAACCGCCATGGTTTCTAAGAGGTGTCTTTTTCTTTCAGTTTCTCGGGAAACAAACAGAACTGAGGAAAAAAGAGTGGGGTCTTCTTCGTCAATCTTATCCCTGCCTTTACCCCACTTCTTATCTGCAACCAAATCAATTCAAAACCATAATATGATTAATCAATTAATTAATAAAATCAATGAATTGCATTGGATTAAACAGCTTGTTCCACCTTTTGGGTCATTGAGATTTGTGTATTCACGTACTTCTCTTCCTGCCATCTTCAGTCTACACTCCTAACAATCGATTTCTCTGAAACTTTGCTTCAGCCGTGGTCCGTGGATGATTCTTCTAGTTTTCACTTTTTTTTTTTGGCCTTTTTGTTAATCTTGTCTTCTGTGTATCTCCTTATACCATCTCCGATCAAAAACATTAAATTAGTGTAACTTTCACACCAAATGCCTGTGCTTTTGATGTAGTTTACTATTGGCAACTCCAATTCCTTGCACCAATATTATACTAAAAAATATTTTTTATAATATTTTTTTTTCTTTCTATTAATAATTAATAATTAACCTATTTCACTAATTATTAATATATATTAATTAAATATTAAAAATAATATTTTTATTAAATAATAATAACTTTAAAAATTATACCAATTTAATAAAATTAAGTATTTATTTAATTAAATAAATATTACATTTGATATTAAAAAACATTATATTTAATATAAAATGTCACAAAATAAAAATAAAAAAAGAACATAATCAAAAAAAAAATTTATATTGATGTAATTTAATTTCTCGAATTAGTATATTCTTCTCATAAATAATCAATTAATGCATTTTGAAAGAACATGGTGAGCTTTCGTACCCTTAATTTGTCTATAGTAGGCTCTAGTTCTTTCCAATAGTTTGATAATCTTAGAGAATCCAAAACTAATCTACCGAAATACTAAATTGTTATTTTAGTTTATGTTGTATTTTCTTTTAATTTTAGTGTTTTTAAATTAGTGTCAATTTTTATTTTGGGTTATTATAGTTTAATATTTGCATTAAATGAAGTTTTATTTTTAATTTTTCACTATTTTTTTAATTATATAATTATTATGAATTTATTATTATAAATATTAATATAAATAATAATTAAATTAACATAAATATAAATTAAAAAAATAATAAAAATAAAATATATTTTATAATAGATAAATAGTATCACAGCAAATGGGTGTGGATAAATAATATTACACAGCGGGGTCTTTAATGTTTCCAAGGTTAGGTTTTCACCGACTGACGTTGAGTTGATTTCTTTTTGCTCGAAGAAGAAGATGGAGGTCATTTATGAGGTTGAGATATGTAACAAATAAGAAATGAAGTTTTGGAGACCAAAGCGTTTTAATTTACGCAAATGTGAATGGTTTATTTTATTTATTTAGACCTTTGTAATACCTGTCATTCAACCACACCCAAGGTCGCAAGATTGAGTAATTCTAGAGCTCCAAAAAGGTCATACATGTCAATCAATCAGGGATTTTTTTGAAATCCAAATAGCGAGGTGTGTTTCGAAATTATATAGATACTTAGATTAATTAAGTTTTGATTAAACTATGTTGCGTGTAGATATATAGATTAATTAAGGTTTTTACTAGACTTTTAGATACCCCAGTTACATGATGATACATATCTAAAAATATTTTACCATATTAAGACCTTTGAATACTCCAATTACATGATTTCACGTGTCTAATAACATTATACCATATCAAAATAAAGAAATTTTAGAAAAGTTTTTATTAGACATTTGGATGTCCCCAATTACATGATGCCATATGTCTAATAATATTTCATCATGTCAAAACCTTTGAATGCCCCAATTACACAATGTCACATGTCCAATAATATTCCACCATGTCAAAATAAAGGAATTATAGAGCTTCAAAATGACCATCATATAACTTATGTCTCGTGATTATATATATACATAAAATAATTTCTCTATAATCATAATGTTATGACCAACTAAATTTATTATTATAAGGAGGTTATAACTTAATAAATGTGTAGTTACAATAATTATTTTTTTATTTAAAAAAAAATTCTTATTTTATAATTCATGTTTTATTAGTATGAGAATTTTCCATTTATGTTTTAGTAGTATTAGGATTCAATTCATTTTTTTAGTAGTATTAAGATATATAGTACAAAAATGGATATCAAAGAGTTATTACAAAATTAAGTGATCAGATTCGACAACTTCAGTATACTAATCAAATAAATATGAATGTATTCCTTAATCATCCAAATGAGTAACAAGTCATATATGCTTTAACTGAAAAAAAAAAACATTACTAGAATTAAACAAGAAGAGGAAGGAGATAATTTTGAAGATGATAGATCAAAAATATCAAAAGTTTCGTATCTAAACATACTTGAGAAGTTATAAATATTTTGGCTTCAATAAAAAAATGTCCATATTGAAAACTTATTATGAATTCGCAAGATAAAAGATGTGGTAATAACTCTATAATATAAATCATTGTCAAATAATTCTAGATAAATATTTTATTTATCTTAAACTTTTAATTTAACATAACATATATTTTTTTTGTAATATTTATATAATTATTATTATTTTGAGACAAATTCTTAAGAAGAGATCTAGAAAAATTATAACTTATTACAATATAAAATTTATTCTTATTTATAATTGGTTAAAGTTACTATCAAATTTTTTTATACCTATAGGAAGATTATTTTTATATAAAATATTGTTATAAAGGGGTTATACGGTATATATTATACATTTCATTTTATTTTGTGGGTCAGCTGTAGTCCCTCGTGGCAAGCATACAATCGCACACGTGTAAACAGTTGCCAAATCACAAAACGTAAAACATAAAAGGGCATGCAAGCAGGACATTTTTGTCTTTCCTCATTGAATGGAATCTGCCAGATTGCCATAATGAAAAGCGCCAATAGTCAATTAAGGGATACTTGATGAATGGCTATAAACCAAACCAAGCAAGTACCATTTCATCTAACTTCTCACAATGGAGTTTCTGCAGTTTTTAATTTTCTTCATTATTCTTGTGGTAAAATCAGTTGATTGTGGCAATCAATTCAGCAGAGATGACTTCCCCGCTGACTTCGTTTTCGGCTCAGGTACCTCAGCTTATCAGGTTAGTTATTTTCTTACCATTCTGGTCTTTGTTATGAATTCTAACAAATTTTAAGCCAAGTAGTATATTAATTCATGCAAGATTTTGTATTTCTGTAAAGGTTGAAGGTGCAGCTGCTGAAGATGGAAGGACTCCAAGCATATGGGACACTTTTGCTCACTCTGGTCTGTTTCTTCTTCTTCTTCTTCTTCTTCTTTCTTTTTTTTTTTTTTTTTTCCAAAATATATATTATTTTTCTTAAAAATTTTATACTGTGAGACAATCTTAGTTTATTAAAGGTAAAAAATGTACTCTTAAATCACTATCACAATTTCATAGTTCCATAATGAGGCCAATCTTGAATGCTCATAAAGTAGTTGGCTGATTACTAACTTTAATTTCAGGAATTACACATGGAGCCAATGGAGATGTAGCATGTGACCACTATCATAAATACAAGGTAAATTCTGGGTTCTTTCACATAACATAGCAATGATTCATTCTCCTCATCTGACTTTTATCTTATAGTGATTATAGATTATGATTAAATTAACAAGTTATGTCATATATGTTGATTTCATTGGATAAATCACACAATGTCGTGTGGGAGCATGACCTCTTTATTATGAGGTTCTTGCAGGAAGATGTCCAACTCATGGTGGACACAGGGTTAGAAGCCTACAGATTTTCCATTTCATGGTCAAGACTAATCCCAAGTAGGATCACTTAATTGCAATTTTAGTACCAAACAAGAAAGGAGCAATTTGTGGTTCATTTTCTGAAGCTTGAAATGCTGTTATCTGTTTCAGATGGAAGAGGACCGGTTAATCCAAAGGGTTTACAGTATTACAACAACCTCATCAATGAATTAATCAGTCATGGTTATAATCACAATTCTCATTTTTTAGGAACTAGATCAAAATTTCAAGTTATTGTCATGGAAGTAGCTTTTATTCATGAAAAAGTATTTCCAAACTATTAACCAAATGTTGTGCTGATATTTGTCCGTTTCTTGATCAAGCAGAAATCCAACCGCATGTTACATTACATCATAGCGATCTTCCACAGGCACTTGAGGATGAGTATGGAGGATGGCTTAATCGAAAGATTGTGTATAAATTCTCTTTTGTCTTAAATGGGTTTTTGTGATGGGTGTATACAAACAGCAGGATAAATGTGACTGAATATGTGGATGCAGGAAAGACTTTACAGCGTATGCAGATGTATGCTTTAGAAACTTTGGTGATAGGGTTTCATATTGGACTACTGTGAATGAGGCCAATGTGTTTGTACTGGGAGGATATGACATTGGATTTCTGCCGCCCGCACGATGCTCGTTTCCATTTGGGGTCAATTGTTCTAGAGGCAACTCATCGTCTGAGCCATACATAGTAGCTCATCATATCTTGTTGGCACATGCAGCGGCTGCGAGGCTGTACAACAAAAAGTATAAGGTATTGTTGAAGCTTTTCAATTTGTGCTGCTCTATCCTATTGATTGTAAATAAATCTTTTGCATTACTATCTTTTAGAGCTTAAATGCTATTATTAGGTTCTCATATATCAGTTTAAACTTGAATAATAGTCTTGAGTGTTGATGTTTGTTGTTGTACTTGTTGTGTTTGATCCACAAGCTCTTCGATGCAAATTCTCAAATTACAGCCCAATTAAATTGTAAACTATTTAGTTTAAAAAAAAAAAAAAGACTTTAAATACTTTCTAACAAAAACTCTTCAATTTGAACTTTTTATTTAATACTTATGGTGGTGGAGCAAGATTTATGTTGGAGCAAAATAGAAGGTGGATTTGGCCCCTCAAAACATTCTAAAAGGTCATAATTTTCCCAAAGATTTTAGAAAATTTATATCATCAGCCTCGCTTTTGCTTGTCTTCCACTTTAAGATTCTCTTCTTTCCACTGCCAGAGCCTTCTAATCTTAAATCTGATTTCAGAATATTGACTAATAGTTGTCATGCAGTCTTTCTTGGCTAAACAATAAAATAGGTGGACTTTGACTACTGAGACTCTGATTAATTATTGACAAGTGATGGAAACTCTGGGCAATGCAGGAAAAGCAACATGGATTCTTAGGGCTCAATTTGTTTGCTTATTGGTTTGTTCCTTTTAGAAATACAACAGAAGATGCAATTGCCACTAAGAGAGCGAACGATTTCTACCTTGGTTGGTGAGTTACAAATTCATGTACCTAGAGCTGTTACATCTCTCTCTCATTTCACTTGTCTTGAGTACTTCATATCCCTATCATTCCTATCAGTTACAGTGTGTGTGATGCCACACATCAAATAAGAGTCGCCATGCGCTTTTATAATTGCAAGCTTCTTTTTCTCTACTTTTCTATCATTCTTTCTTCTTTTTTCTAGGTTTTTGAATCCATTGGTGTCTGGAGAATATCCTATCACAATGAAGAAGAATGCTGGCTCGAGGATGCCGGACTTCACCAATCTGGAATCCAAGCAGATTAAGGGTTCATTTGACTTCCTTGGAGTCAACTTTTACAACACCTTGTATGTCAAGGACAATTCTGACAGCCTAAAGAAAGAACATAGAGACGTTGATGCAGACATGGCAGTACAACTGATACGTATGTTATTTGACTTAATTAGATCGAACTTAATGAAAATCATGAAGGATGTTGAAAACTAAGCTTAGTATTGGTTTGAATTACTTTGGTCTACCTCAGCTCAATTGCTCTTACCTAGTTGATTATGTTCAATTATAACTGGAAAACCTTCGTCAGATTTTTTGTCACATTTGTTCTTGGCAAATGTTTTTCTACTGAATTCAACATATGTTTCCATTGATCGATTATGAATTAGTCAATGTACCTACAGAATCAATAAGTCAGTTGAGTTCAGTCTTCATTGAATTTAGATAATTTGATAGTACAACAGCTAACTGAACTTGTGATTTTGACAGCCATGCTTGATAACTCATCAACAGTTGAGGTGAGAATTATAACATATAGGGCTGTTACTAATCAAGTTCGTTAAGTGTATTACTAATCAGGTTGTTTTATTCAGTTTCCTGTTACACCTTGGGGTCTGCAAGGAGTGCTGGAGTATTTTAAGCAAGTTTATGGCAACCCTCCTGTTTACATCCATGAAAACGGTCTCTCTTTCTCTCCCTTGTCCTCAACAATTGCTCACATACAAAAAAACACTTTACTTTCTCGATAAACTCTCATAGAGGAGGTCCTTTCACTTGCTATCAAGACAGCAATGAAAATCTTTGTTTCTTTCCTTTTTTTGTAACTTTAGTTGGACAAGTTTAATGACAGTGATAGAGAATTAATTCCTAAGTTTACTGAAAGGAGTTTTATACCAGAAAAATATGAATATGTAAACGAGAAATTACAAGTTAAGAAAATTATTGATGTAGAGCATGAAGTAGAAAGAGCTAGAAAAGAAAGAGAGGGACAGAACAAAAGGCTGAAGAGAAGAAATAGGGCGAATCAAGAGAATAGAAAGAAAAGATAGGAAAATGAGCAGAGATTAGGGGGAAATAATCATATACTTTTATTCATTAATCTATCAAGCTATGTCCATTATTACCATAAAGACAAGATAAATATGTGACCTAGGAGGATCTTCTATAACAAATAAAATAAATTATGTCGTTTATTTTACTAGTCCACAAAATTACTTGTCTACCTGTCAAGGATGGATAATTTATTTGTATATCAACCAAAACTTGTAAGTTAGTATGAAAAGGATTTTACATATAACAAGGAATCAACTTTGGATAAAATTAGGTAAGTCTTTCTTTCTGTGTTAAAATAAATGCGATAAATCTTCAAGACAATATTTTGCTTTGTTCTCAATTATTATTATTTTTTTTTTTAGTTTGGAAAATTGGGATGTCTTTTGTTTCTTTACTTTAATACTTAGGACTAGTCTACTATAACTTCAGTTGCAATTTTATAAGTTTCATAACTCTGTATCAATAAAATTCTAACAATTTTATAAGTTATGATCATATTATCCTCTAAGGTGCCAAGACTTAGCATAAAATGCTCTACCAGGTCAGCGGATGCAGCGCAATTTGACATTAGAAGATTGGCCAAGGGTTATGTCTCTGTCTGGATACATAGAGGGTTTGCTTCACTCATTGAGGTATGTTATATAATCTGCCTCTGCTTTCTTTCAATTTTAATATGATTTTCACTACTTCTAATACTATTCTCTTTTTGCTTTTCATTTTCTTTTCACGATTCTTTTAATTAATTTGAAAGGAATGGATCAAATGTTAGAGGGTATTTCACTTGGTCCTTCCTAGATCTGTTTGAGATGTTGGATGGGTATGAGTCGAGCTACGGGTTGTATTACATAGATTTGGATGACCCAGATTTGGTCAGACACCCAAAACTTTCTGCTAAGTGGTACACTCAGTTTTTGAAGGGGAAAAGAAACATTTCAGATGGGATCATTGAACTAGAAAAGAATTTATCTGCATTTTCAACTGCTCACTTCTTTCAGTAGATTCAACTTTATGCTGTAGCTAATGGCACGACGGTGTTTTTAGCGTTTAGTCCTCGGAAATATGAGGGAGATAATATATATATATATATATGTGTGTGTGTGTCTTATGTGTACAACACAAAGGATAAATCTATAATTCTACAGACTATGAATTACACACAATTTGCATAGTGTTGATATTTAATTTATAGATGAAGATGTTTTGTGAGGGTGATTAGTGTGCTTAGTCTTAGGATGTGGGGGTTTGGATTGCATGTCTTTCGATGTGTGGAGTTGTTCCAAAGCAGCTAGAACCTTAACCATGTAAGGCCTGTTCTTGGGATCATCTTGTAAGCATTGCAAAGCAACTGCGGCAACAGCTTGGGCAGCTTTCTTCGAGTACTGACCGCCCAGCCGTATGTCCATGATTCTAAACACTCTTCGGCCATCTTTCAGGAATGGTTCTGCCCACTCCACTAGACTTTCTTCAATAACTCCAACTCTTTGATCGTCCAAAGCCCGCCTTCCTGATAGCAACTCTAACAACACAACGCCAAAGCTGTAGACATCACTCTTGGGATTCAAGTGACCTGTAGCTACGTATTCAGGAGCAGCATAACCCCTTGTTCCTACAACTCTAGTTGAAACATGAGTGTTATCACCAGTTGGCCCATCCCTTGCTAAACCAAAGTCTGAAAGCTTTGCATTAAAATCCTAAAATAAAAAAAAAAAAATTCAGGCATTTAATTGAAATTAAGATTAATATATAATTTTGTGTTGAAGATGTATAAATACCGAATCAAGCAGAATATTGGAAGCCTTTAAATCACGGTAGATAACATTGGAGTCTAAACCATGCAAAAATGACAATCCTCTTGCCACATCAATTGCAATTTTCATTCGTGTGGCCCAACCAATTGGTTCAACTCCTTCTGCACAATCAAAAACATATGAAAGGCAAGAGGAATTACTTTGCAGTTTTCAAGTAAATGGATTCATATTATCTAGTAATTAAAGTTTGAGAAATCTTTACTTCTGAATAAGTGATTCTCCAAACTTCCTTTTGGCATAAACTCATAAACCAGAAGCCTATTATCTGATTCTGCACAATACCCAATTAGCTTCACAAGATTGGGATGGTGAAGCTGACTCAAATAGTTTATTTCAGCCTGCCCAACAATCACAAAAATTAATCAAAACCCATTAACAAGAATTAAGCTTATAATTAAGATCCCCAAACATACCAGCCATTCCTTGTGCCCTTGAAAACTTTCAGCTTTGAGTCTTTTTATAGCCACCACAATTCCACTTCCTGGTTTTGTTGGAGACAAAGTGTTCTCATCAATCCATCCTTTGAACACACAACCAAATCCTCCTTCTCCAAGAACAAAATCCTGTCGAAAATTTTTCGTCGCATTCTTGAGATCATTGAAGCTAAACGACTTGAGATTTATATTCATCGATGTTTCATCAACTTTTGAAGTGATTAAAGTTGAAGGGGTCTGCTGAGTCGAACTGGAATCTTCATTTAGTCCTTTAGTTTGAGACTTTGTATTTCCTGTGAGAAGTTAAGAACCCATAAACAAAAATCTGAAAGAAATAGAAGAATTAAACAGTTGAAACGAAGAACAACCTGCAGAAAAATTAATGGAAGAAGCATGAGCACACTTGTTAGATTTTGTGAAACAATTCCCCATGACCATGAATATTAAGCAAGGCTGAAGCAGTAAGGTTTTTGAAACAAATAAGAGCTCATTAATCAATTGGAATGGCGGTCAATGAAGGGAAGCTACTTTCTAGCTGATATTCAACATGGGTCGCCGTTCCCGTTTGACTGATTCATATTAATACAAATTTTATTTCAATTCTATTTCTATACTAATAGTCTAATACTAATACACTTTCAACTTTCCATTTTTAATTCTTTCTTAAATATATTTTATTCCGTTCAAAATTGTCATTTTCTTTCATTGGTTTTTAGAGGCCTATTTGGTATTATTTATACTGTTAAAAATTATTTTGTTTTGTTTTATTTTATGCATATATATATATGACATTTTTCCGCTCTTCTTCTTCTGATTGTACACGACAAATCACGCCTTAACAAACGTTGAGGATTTGTTGTAATTTAGGGGAAAACCTCAAATTAAATATTCATATAAAAGTCAATTTTATTAGCTTAAAGAACCAACCAAATTTCAATTCAAAAGCTACAAAGTTGGTAATATTACTTGTAAAGTTCTACTAGTGATTTTTTAATGTGATTGCTTATATTTAATTTCTTAGTAAAACAACGCATTTGCCGTGCCCTTTTCAAGTAGGTTTCTTAAAATTGTACTTTTTTCTTTTATGGAAAATCAGATATATATATATATATATATATATATAACAATTCATCAATATACTCAAAATACAATTTGGATTGACCCATACCCCCCTATGAGACACCGATAGTTCTAACCTATTTTCAAGTGTCCCATCGATGATCGATCAGTTACTTATCTTCTCCAACCTCAGGCAATCTTACTGACTAATACCACGAATATGACCATTAAATAGACCCAGATTTCACGAAAACGATCCCCAATCAAATATAAATTCAAACAACCAATAAACAAAAAAAACAATCCAACTAACCAAGACTAGCTTAATTGACACGTTTCTTAAAAAAATTCTTTAGACTTCTTTCAACTTTTTAATTAACTTACTTGTGGAACGTTTACCAACAAAATCGTTCAATAACACTTCCTTCAAATCAGAATATAAAGTTTTGAAGAATGAGTTTTAATTAAGAATTTTTTGGAATTATGAATGGGTGTGCTTTCGTCTCTCAAAATGAGTTATGGCTATATCGTGAGAAACTTTTCAAAATTGGCTACTTTTCAATAAAATTACATAATCAATATTACTGTTGTTAGATTTACAGTAAAAGGATTAAAATAATCCATCCAACATAGATAAACCTTTGTATTCTTAAAAATCATTAAATCATATACTAAGCTGAGCTCAAGCCAACAACATAAACAAAATAGAGCCAAGCTCATCCACAACCCCAAGGCCAGATTATCAGCTTGTTAATGGGTATTCCTCTCCAAATCAAAATTCTTACAATATCATAAACATATCTATTCACCATTTAACTATTTTTTTTTCAAAATTTACTTGTTATCAACCCAACATTTTGACATGAATCCAGATACATACTTCTAATGGCACTGTCTCCCATTGTGCTTCGATTCGAACAAGAAAAATTATTAATCCATTCCTGAAATCGACAATGCCGAAAAGACAATTTCACCTTTCCCCTGACTCATCAACAAATTATCCAAAAGCTAATACAACTTTTCCTACTATCCCACCTTCAATTTACTCACTCAAGACACTCGATTACCAACAGTTTGATACAGAGACCTTAGCTGTGTGTTCCATTTGTCTATAGCAGTATACTTTTTCATTCCCTTCGACCTGCAAGAGTATTTTATTAATTACAGTTTAGCTACAACTCAGTGGGATAGGATGAAATTCATGAAAGAGTAGAAAGGCTGACCTGTTGCCACGCTCTAAGAGCCGGTTCACTTGATCAATATGTCCATCAATACGATTATCCAAGATTAATGAAACCAGCAATTGTTCAACATCTTTTTCTGGCACATTGAGCTCCTACGTAACAATCATGTTGATTAAGTTCATAAAAAATAAGAAACTGCTCCCTTTACATGTCATATGCAAGTTCTCACAATATTAAAAGCAACAGCTCAACGGCATTATGAAGAAATCTGATATAGATAGAACACTTTCTGAGAAGCCACTGGCTTTACCTTTGATATGAAAGGGATTCGGATCCTCGTATAAGGCTTGATAAGCTTAAGCAGCACTTGAGTCCGGACATTCTTCAACAAATCTTCAATGTAATTACGGATAAAGGGATCGTCCATTATTGTCCTTCTGTTACTCTGCAAATTCCCACTAGCAACTAAATTTGGAGACCAGAAAGGGATTGAAAAAAGAGAACGAAAGAAAGTATATAATGTAACTGCAAAGCTGTAACAACATTGAATTGCATGAAACGTACCTTAAGGATTTTCTCAAATTCTATTATCTCATTTCGTTGATATGCTGCTATCAAGTTTGTCATTGCTAGAATTTCAGGGTCATTTTTATATCTGCAAGTAGCAACCAGATCAAGAGAGAAGAAAAATATATGTTGGATTCAGTAGTAGGGCAAACTAAGAGACTTACGGCTTTGCCTCTTGCCCGTCAAATGGATTAACTTCAGATTCCATCAGCATATTTGCCAGAACCAGATATCTGTTAATGCTCCCACAATTAATACGAAGTGAATAATCAAAGGACAATACAAATATACCTTAGTACCTTAGTTACAGAAATACTAACACAAAAGAAAATAAAAATAAATAGTAGGTACAACGAGAAAACATGAAGACAGCTCTAGCACAACTCCTACGTCTAATATCCTTACATCAACTAGGAATTTTTATTTATTTTGAGAAATTTTTAGGGTTAAAAAAGAGGTAGAAGAAAGAAAATATCACAATTACCTGATAGGAACCGATTAAATTTAGTTGATATCCATGTGTTTGTAAAATTTTTTATCTACTTAAACATCTGCTTTGAAAACTAAAATTTCTTATACAGTATTGGCACTGAACATTTCATAGACAAATGATGAATAAACTTTTTAAATCAATATTTGGGCCATTCATGAGACAATAAACTCATACAAAGAATAAACAACTCAAGCTCAATGTAATAAATTAATTAAACATATTCCATTTTCTCACAATAAATACAGCAATTATGAGGTATTCAGTGTCTACCGAATTCACAATCTCATTATCAATCATAAAAAGGAACTCGCCTCCACCTATTAGTTTTAATATTAAAACCGCATACCAAGAGAGAGAGAGAGGAAAGACATAAAACATGGTTATCAACTACAATAGAATAATTAAAGAGAAGAGAGAAAGCATTTGTACTTTAAACATTGTATACGCCTCTGGTTCCCAGCTTCATCATAGTTCTTGAAAGCTTCAAAGAAATCAGTTGCTGCATCTGCCCACTGACGTTCAGCCATATGCATCTTCCCACCACATTCACGAATTATTCCCATGATTCTCGGATGGGGAATAGCTGATTTAATAGCAAGTGCTTTCTGGTACAATTGCTGCATTTAATCCATTTCATCAAACACAGCTCAATCCCAATTGCAAATTAAACCATAAACTAACATAATCTTAAAACAGTGATCAGAAAGAATAGGTTTTGAGCCTTCAACTAAATCATTAGAAAGAAACTATGGCACTCATCATGTTTTCCATCTCATGTCAAAACTATTCTTCCATCAGGCGTACACATGAGAGAGGATCTTAAGGAGTCTCACATTTGTTGTCAGATTTTAACTAAGGCCACATATACCTATTAGGCACTCCCACCTCTTATATAACTTTCTGGTAGATTTCTCGACCATAATATCAAGGCCAATCCATACTTGATCAATACTGTGGGTCCTCCTTGAGTTAACTTTTATTTCATATGTGAAGCTCATTCTTTTGTCAAGCCCACATGTAACATGGGTGTTATAATATCAAACATTGTTAAGAGATATTCACATTGGAACTTTTAAATTTACATCAGAGGAATGACAATATTGGATCATAATAAGTCAAAGAAAATATAATTAAGGAAATTGGATACTTCGGATCAGAAATACTTAAATTTACATCAAAGGAATGACAATCTTAAAACCTGTAACATATTAAAAAGGTTAGCTTGGGATTCTTAAGTTAATAACACAAATATTTGACCTGGAAAATCCATATGTTATCTTGCATCTTCGAAAAACTTTAATTTCAAGTAACTTTTATCTTTGCTTCAACATCTATTAATTCATATTGGATCATAACCTAAAGCAAAATATCAAAAAGGAGAGCACGAGAGAGAGAAGAGAAGAGGATGTTAATAAATCAATATTCCTCAATGTCTATTTTCAGGTCTTTGTCATTGCATAAAAACTTAATCCATTCCACAAGACTTGAGATTTAAAAATCCCTTTTCAATCACTTTCTGCTACTTGTTTAATTTTATAGAAACAAACAGGTAAATTATTGAAATGGATTAAAAAATTCACAATCTTTTATCAGAATTTAATCTTATAAAGGAGAAAATACAAGGTTACACCAATATAAAGTAGAAAATATTTTACCCAAAAAAAGTGCACATAGCATTTGTAAAGACTCTAAAGCACATAAACAAGCGTTGCAAAAACCTTACCTTTAGTTTCTTGTTATTCTTAGTCTCAGTGTACATTTGAATCTCAATTGCATAGACCTCCAAAAGTTGACTTCCTTTTTTTTGGTCATCTGTACCATCTTCTCTTTGACAAGATTTATGAAGTTCCTTCAAAATCTGGATGTATACACAATTGTTCTCATAATTAACATTCCAAAATAAAAGTGGAAATTCTAGAAGGTATTAAAGAAAGGATACCTTACTCATTCTCCCATATTCACCCATATCAAACCATATCTTGCAAAGCTTAAGATTTGTCTTGAACCAAAGTCTCTACAAAACAACAGAGAATAAATTACATCTTGGCACAGGCACCATTCTGATGCTAAAACATATGTCATTATACTAACCTCATTCTTTGCTTCTTCAAGGGCCTTCAGAGTGGTCTGATAAAATTCTTGCAGGAGACTAAAATTTTGACTAGCCGATCCAGAAACAAAATCCATTATGTTGTTTATGCATTTTTCACTGTAATTTCGTGTCACTGCTGATTTAATATATGTAAGCATTTCCCTGTAAGCATCCATCATTTCTTTATACTTCCCTAATCGATAATAGAGCTTCACAGTTTGCTTCAGAGCTTTGAATCCCCTGGAAATAGTAGAAAAACATAATTATTGAATTTTAGAGATAGAAGGCTCAAAGCCCTGAGCTAAGCATTAAATTCTTTGGCAATATATATGTAAATACTAAATAAAACAAAGAGAATAAAATATAAGACATAAAATACCCCTAGCCCCATGCCTATCCCAGACAAAACCAGGTAACTTAGTTGATGGACAAAAGTGCGAAAACAAGAACTAATATGTAAAATGAGCTAATGACATATATATGTTACTCTCAAGTGTACAGAAACCCCAACATGTTGGTTTTTCTATGGCTAGGTGCCTCTGTTATTTTATTTGTCAATACTACAAGAATAAGAGATCAGTCCTACTGCAGCAAATAACAAAGTCCTAACTTCACTCAGTAGTAAACACAATCTCACCATTCAGCCTTTTCAGGTTCCATGGCAACAACTTCAGCAAAACCAGCAAGTGCCCCTTCTGGATCCGTTTCAACCAGACCTATATGGAAAAATAGGATGAAAAGATATTATAAAATAGTGAAGTACATAAGAAAGAAAGAAAGAAAGGGAAAAACAGGATAGCAGATAGGCAACATCGAATACCTTCACACTTGACCGAAACTATGTGAGACAGACAGTTAGAAAGAAGCAATAGCTAATGATATGCTACTTAAGAACTAATTAAGAAGGCAATAACAAGAGCATTGCCAAATTATATAGTGTGTATGTGCGTGTGTGAGAGAGAGAGCATCAAGCCCAGATTCTTCTAAAGGTTAAACTTTGGAAAAATATAGATTTCAACATTTTTATTTATTCTTATATTACAGAAAAAAATTATAAGGAATTCTTTTGCTGAGAAACTATTAAACTATTAAAGACAAAACAATGTCTTACACCAGACACCAGTGGAAGAGACATCCACAATGAGACTAAAAGAAATGAAAGAAGGGGTAACAAATATATAAAGGATAGTAATAATACATACCATAGGAAAATAAATTTATGAAAAAATTTGAAATTTTATGTAATGTAGTATTATAATGTTATTATAAGATCATCCAGAATTGGTCTTCTGAAAGATAATATCTTGAAAATGAAAAATCTAGAAGAAATTGCAAAACTATAATTTCATCACTAGAAGCATCTAGGAGTAAAAGCGCAAAAGCCTGGGACAAAGTCAAGGAAATGCAATATTTAGAAAGAATGAATAACACACAAGGTACACCAAGAGACTAAAATGAGTAACAAAGCCATATTAAGGAGAGTCCAATATATTTTCAAAGGTAAAAGTATGACATCATACAAAAACAGAATCAATATCTTTACTAAGCCAAAAATCTTATAATAATACCTAAAGCCATATATGGATTAACAAGTCTTTCAATTTTGGCTCTAAAGACATCATAACTTGCCTCAAGACAGAAAATAATTTCAGCAAATGGAAAAGCTACAACAGTGTATGATTTAATACGGACAAAAGCATTAGTCTTGCTACATGTGATCTTTTATAGATAAGAGAAACAGTAGACTATTTAAGTATCAATAGGTATATCTATTTCTCCAAAATTAAGACACATAGTAAGGCATGATTTTGAAAGATGAATGAGCCTTCGATTATAGAACCTAGTTTGATGAGGCGTGTACCCAAAAAAATCCTTCCCCAGTTTTCAATTAAACTCCAAATTATCCTACAAATGCATTTATACTTGATAAGCCTAAAAATCTAGAAGACGTAAAAATAGTAATAATAGTGCATTCATTATCATATGGCATGAGTTCAAGACACAGCAAAAAGGCCTTCCCTAAAATAAAAAACTCTTTCAAAATCACAAAGTAACATCATTCTCCCTTCTGCATCAATAATAAGATCTAAACCAATGACCCCTTTCCTAACCTATTTCAGCTTTTGCTGCTGTGCTATTAACCACGCATAGTTCATCATATCATGAGACTGCCCACTCCTACAGGTTGCAAAATCCACATGTGCAAAAAATCTACTTCAAAATGGTCACACTGATGCATTATGTTATTTGAAGGAAGACATGCCGTCCCACACAATCTCAAGGCCTTCCCTAAAGTTTTCAACTCTTTCAAAATCAAAAAGTAACACCATTCCCTCACAGCATCGATTTTCCCCTTCTGCATCAATAATAAGATCTGACCCACCAAACCCTTCTTTCCTGTTTACACTTTTGTTACTATGCTATTAAAATATTGTCTCCACACCTAGTTCGTCATATCATCACCTTGCCCATCAACTTCTACGGCAGAAGTACTTAAACAAAGGAACTAATCAATCACAATTACCCGAAAGCCATTCAAATCCAACAACCAGTTCAGAGAAAAGAAAAATGCACAAAGCAAATACATTATATCAAAAACATCCAATCTAACATGCACTTTATTCCTCAAATTCCCCATCCTTCTGTTATTGTACATAAATGGCACAAATATCAACACCCACCAATTAATTTTTCCAAAAAAAAATTGGAGAGGTTAAAAAGGAATCACAATGTTTCAGTCTGCAACAAATTTTCTGCGGAAAAAAGAAAAAGAAAAAATCTTTCCTAAAACACTAAACGTTTCTCTCAAGAAAAAGAATATTACATCCTTCCAAACCCACAAAACGACATTTTTTCGTCCTTAGATAAAAAAGAAATTTCAACATTCAAACATAGAACGATCAAATCTGAATATAATAAGTTTATTTCAGTTACTTCTCTATCCTATTGAACAAACCCAAGGAAAGAGATAAAGCTCCAGCAATTCGTAATTTCCCAAAAAAAAAAAAAAAAAAAAATTGACAGAAATCGAAATACCTTTAGAGTTGTAATATTGATTCTCGATATCAACATCCTGTTCCTCGGGCTCCTCATCTGAGTACTCAAACCCATAATCCTCCATATCCGCATCTGCAAATTGAAAAGCAAAGAGTAAGTTACAGTAAAAATTGAAGGAAACATGAAATTAGAAGAAAAATTGAAGGTTGTGAAAGAGAAACACCTGAACCCATGATTGAGCTGTGAAAGAAGAAAGTGGAAGAGAAATTGCTATCAACAAAATTAATTGGGATTTCTGATTCTGGTAATTGTCTAATAATTTCTGTTAGGGCACTACAGTCTATATATGTACTCTGATGGTACGATTTTATAATTACCTTAAACTATTTGGCAAATACCCCTAAGAAATTATATAATGGGAGAAATTATATAAAAGCATAAATTCCTTTAGGGGCGTTTGGCCGGAGGCAAATATTACTTGATTAGTATGTTTACTTATTAAGTAATATAAGATTTCAGTAATCTTGCATTATCAATAGTTGTTAATGTTAGTAATATTGAGAGAGCATTTGGTTGGAGGTTAAGTGAGATTACTGGGGTTATGTCATCTTATATTACTTGATTATCATGTTTTGTTGTCAAGTAATATAAGATACTGGTAATCTTTAAATATCAATAGTAGTTACTATTGGTAATATCAGAGGTAATCTGATTACCTCCATTTTCTTAGGTATTCTGATATTACCAGGGTTATCATTTTTTGTTACAATTTTATCCCTTATTAATAAAAAATTTTGGAACAATAATACCCCTACTTTAAAACAAATTTACATAAATATTCTATTTCAATTTTACCCTTGTTAATTAAAATTTTGGACAATAATACCCTTATATTTAAAATAATTTACAGACCACCACTCACCCAGCCACCACCGCCACTGCCACCAAGCCACCACCACCGGCAGCGGCCAACCTCCACGGATCGCCGCCGAAAAATCGTCGGAGTCCCTAAAAAGGAACGAAATTCCGTGGGAGGCTCAGGAGGCTTCGTATATAAGGTTGACGCCATAATGGTAACTGCCATTTTCGGCCAGATCCGTGGCCATTAACGGCCAGGTCTGGGCCAGATCTGGCCGTCAACGGCCACAGACATGGCCGTTAGCGGCCAGTTCCATTGATCTGGCCGGAAATGGCCAGAATAGATCTGGCCATTTTCGCCGATACGCTAGGGCGGCCATATCGAAGCCTCTTCGTCACGGTGAGGTACTCATGGGTGCTTTCGGAGATTTCCGACGGTGGTTTGCGGTGGGGCAGGAGGCGGCAGGAGGTGGGGGTGATTTCGTCATAAATTAAAGTTTTATATAAGAGGGGGTGTTTTAGCTAAATCTGAAATATTAGGGGTTAAAAGAAATTATTCAAAAATTAATAATAAAAATAATCTTATATTAATATTTAAAAGAGGGACAATTTAGTAATTTAAATAACATACCCACCAATTTATTCCCCATAACCAAACATATTCATATAACATACCTACTAACTAACAAAACACATTTTTTTAAAGATTCTCAGTAATCTTCCAAGGTAATCTATCTTCCTAGTAATCTAACATTCCTGAACCAAACGCCCCCTGAAGGTAATCTGATTACCTTCATTTTTTTAGGTTTTGAATATTACCTTCGTAATCTTATTTTTGTAACAATTCTATCCCTTATTAATAAAAATTTTGGACAATAATACCCCTGTTTTAAAATAAATTTACATTAACATACCATTTCAATTTTACCCTTGTTTAATTAAGTTTTTGGACGATAATGCCCTTATATTTAAAACAAATCACAGACCACCACCTTTGACAACGAGCCAACCACCACGGACCACCGTCGGGAAGTCGCTGGAGTTCCTAAAAATGACTGAGATTCGTTGGGAGGCTCCGGGAGGCTTCGATATGGCCATTTCCAACCATACTAATGGCCGAAAACGACCATATCAGGCCAGATCTGGCCGTTAACGGCCAGATCTAGCCATTATCTGGGAGATAATGGCCAGATCTGGCCTGATATGGCCGTTTTCGGCTTTTAATATGGCCGGAAACGGCCATATCGGAGCCTCATGGTCACGGTGAGCTACTCACGATGACTTTCGGAGACTTCCGGCGGTGGTTTGCGGTGGCGGCGGCAGGGGGTGGGGGTGATTTTATCATAAATCAAAGTTTTATATAAGTGGAGGTGTTTTAGCTAAATCTGAAATATTGGGGGTTAAAAAAATTATTAAAAAATTAATAATAAAAATAATATTATATTAATATTTAAAAAGAGGGCAATGTAGTAATTTAAATAACATACCCACCAATTTATTCCCTCTAACCAAACATATTAATATAACATATCCCACCAACTAAACAAACACATTTTCTTAAAGATTCCCAGTAATCTTCAAGGTAATATAAGATTCCAGTGATCCAACATTCCTAGAACCAAACGCACCCTTAAGGTTTTTTAAATAACAAAAATCTCTTTATAGTTCATAAATCCTTAACGAGTCAATAAAATTTACACAGCTATGAAAAAAATATATATTACCAAATTGTATTTTTACTGTTTATTATAATAATTAAAACTTAACAATAGGGGGGTTTTTTGTTATTTTTAAAACATTAGAGGGATTTTGTTAATTTATCAACCATTAATGTATTACCTCGTTCCTTTCTATAAAAAAAAAAAAAAAGGGCCGAACGACATGCACCCAATCATAGTTTGCTGTAAAGACAATTTGATACTCAAAAAGTTTGGAAATGACAAACACTCACTTTCCGTTAATATTTGTTCGTTAAGTTTAACTGAAGAATGATAGGATAGTAAATTCAAAAACAAATAAAGGGTAATTATGTCATTTTACCCATTTTTTATTCAGTTAAACTCACTTTTCTTCTCTCAACTCTACATCTTCCACCTTTTTCTTCAAAGCCACCGTCGCCAACATTCTTGTCGGCTTTCTTTCCTTTTTCCTTCACCTTTTCAGTTGATCTCACCTCCCATCGCCGTCCTCATCCTCCATCCCTAGTCAGACTTGACCCATTTTTGGCTAGAATTTCCTCTTTCCTATGACTCATCATCACCCTAGCGGTTGCCCAATCAAGCCAGAACTAGTCGGTTCCGATGCTGATGGATGCCGCCCTCACTCCCATATGAATCCCCAAATCACCTTCTCCAAAACCCATGTCCCTCTCACCTCAGTGCACTTTCAAATCGCCGACTGACGGCCACTGCACTTTTGTGCATTTTCTTAGCTTTCTAGCTAGATCTCGGTTGATTTTGACACCAAAAACCACCCCTGTCACCACCATTCAACTCCTCATCCTCTCCTCTTCAAAACCCATCTCTCCACTAGCCCTCTTTATTCGCCATTTGTCGCCTATGACTTGTATCTGTCACTACGAGACAGTCACGATTTGTGGCCTTTTCTTTCTCGTTTTGTCGGTTTTTTAGTGTTTGATCAGTGGGTTGCTATTTAGAAGTGTCTGTGTTGCTGTTGCTGTGTTTTTTTCTAGTCGTCGACCGCTCCCCCATCACTCCAACCTTGCTGCTTCATCGTTGCCCACCACCTGTTCGACCTTTTGCCACATCCAGCTCCCCGTCTGCCTAGTGACTGATTGTAAGATTTCCTCGGGCAATTTCCCTGTCACTATCGAGCAAAATTTTTCCAGCTTTGAAAATGTCCACCACTTTTTTGCTTTTTTTTTTTTTTTTTTTTTTCGGTTGAATAAGAAATTACCATATTGTCTTTCAGTAGATGAAATTCACTAACATAACCTGACGAAAAGTGGGTGTTTGTCATTTCCAAACTTTTTGGGTGCCAAATTGTCTTTACAGCAAACTATGGGTGGATGCATGTCGTTCGACCAAACAAAAAGGGAAAACAAAATAACACCCGTCAAGTTTTAGAAAGTGCTCAGCATGAATGGATGGTATTGCATTTTAAAATTAACCCCTATAATTTTTTAGAAAATAATCAATCACCCTGTGAGGACCTAATGCCATCCAAACTCGATTTAAAAAGAAGGGTAAAATGACCTTTCAAGATCAAATAAACTTAAAAGACTATAAATCATAATTTATTTTATAAATAAAAAATTAATATAATTATAAAATTATTCAATAAAATGTAAAAAATATAATTTAAAAAAAAAAAAAAAAACCCTCATTCCCACCCATATCCAACTTCCTAGTAGCCTCCAACCCTACCACTACCATTACCCTATTGCCACCACCCAACAGCCAACACACTCACATCCACAATGGTTCACCTTCCACTCCCTGGACATTTAATCTAATGAAATGTGGAATGCTGGTGTAATCAAGCCATGATTCCATCATTTTAATTACAATCAATCATCCCTGATTTTCTCCTATTTTCATCCAATCAATCACTCCTAATTTTCTTCTATTACATGATTATATTGGCTTTCCTGTAATTATATTTTTTGTATAAATACAACTATGTAAAAAGTATACAACATCTCAATATAATATACATAAATAATAAAAATTCACATTGTAATACAATTGTTAATAAAAAATCTTTCATTCTCCACCAAAGATTGGGTCACAGTGCATCTATTCCTCTACCTAAAATGTCTCATTTGCCCTCTTGCCAAACAATTCTGTATAACTTTCCCAAATAGTACATCCACCAGTACATGTTCATTTGCCTTAATCCATTTTGACATTTGGGGCCCTTATCATACCCTTAATCATGATGGCTCCTGTTTTATTTTCACCATAGTTGACGATTTCTCTTGTGGGATATGGGTATTTCTTATGCAGTCCAAAACTCAAACCCTTGCACATATTAAGAATTTTTTGTCTATGGTCAATACCCAATTTAAATCATCACTCCAACGGGTTCAGACCGATAATGCTCGTGATTTCTTTAACCTTCAATGTTTTTCTCTTTTGCTGTTTCTTAGTATTCTTCATGAGACATCTTTCACTTATACCCCTCAACAGAATAAGGTAGTAGAAAGAAAACATCAACATCTATTAGAAGTTGCTCGTGCCTATGGGTGCATATGAGCTGAGTCGAGCAAAGTAGTGGTTGGCTCGAGCATGACTCGTTGAGGTTGGGAGTCACCTCGAGCTCATCGAGCTTAGGCTTGTGAGCTCCAGCTTGGCTTGTATAATAAATTGCGTGGCTCGAGCTGGGTTCGACTCGAAACTTGAGGAGCTGAGCAGAACCAAATTCGAGCCAAGCTCGGTTACAACACACCTGCTTCACAAAATAGGTTGCTGTCTTTTGTTAACTCAGCCAAATTATGAAACACTTGGACTAAAATTCTACAAATCAACAAAGCAAAAGAAATTCAACTTCAATTTAATCATTTTCACAAAAATCATAGAATTCAAACTAGGAAAATGAGTCAACCACTTGATCCCAGGGAAACCTTCATCCAAAAAACAACATTCAAAGCATTGATGAAGTTCTAAATTCAACAAACCTTCATTAAAAAAAAAAATCCAAAGCAAAACACGATCTGTAAATTTAACAATCCTTCATCCAAAAACAATATCAAAAGCAAAACACAAAATACAAGCAAACATTAAGCATATGGAATTAAGTCCATGGGAAACAAAAAGAATCCTATACGATTACTAAGTTCTTCTGCCGAATCATATTAACAAGCAACAAGATTGGCAACTTCTCTTCTCTTGCACCCACCTAACCCACAAACCTTCTCTTCTCTTGCATCAACGGATAGACCAGCAACCAAAGATATTGCAGTTCCATTTGGCTACCAAATAGAAAAAAAAAAAAAAAAGAAAAAAAATGAGAACCATTTGGCAGTAGCAAACCAAGCAATTTATAACCATTAACTTTTCATAATTATATGCATAAGGCACTCACCTTTAACTGATTTCCATGCAATTTATAACCATTAATTTTTTTTCCTATTTAACCACCCCCACCCCCCGCCACATCCATCTCTTCACTCACCAGACTCCAACTCATGTCCAAGAAACAACAAACAAAAACTAATTATGCAACTAGTGAAAGAAAGAGGAGGCAGAAATTGGCATTTCTATGGTTTGTTAATAGTCACGGGTATGCTTTGGGTTGGTTTTCTAATGGGAATTAATTAGTTAGATGAGGTAGCAACTTCTACAATTGTTGTTTAGAGAGGCAGCATGTGAACTTTTAAACAATATATATGACAAATGGTGCTCAACTTGCTCTATATACTTAAGTGGTTTAATTTATTTCTCATAAAAGTTTAACATTTACTATCGCTAACTTGTCAAGATTCCACCAAAACTTCATAGGATTGGAAGCTGAAACTGCTCATTTGTCTTCTCTTTCTAAACAACAAAAAGGAAAACAAAATTTTTTAGTTTCAATAATGTTAATAAATGACCAAATTAATACATAATTTTAATAAATTGGAGTATAGAAGTATGAAACGTACTTTGTAACTTTTCTTGACTCCATAGAGATTGCGACACCAATCACCACCATAGAGTAGCACTTGCACGGTATCGAGAGACAACAATGATCGATAAGTGTCAATAACTCGACTCCCTACACTAATAGTTGCCTTCGAAGGGACCGTGGTGATTGGAATGACAAGTATTTCACGAGCCATCATAGATGGAATGCGATAGTTCATTTGATTTACTTTCCACCACCCTAATGCATCAAATGAGGTATCATCCTCGTCCCATAACAAACACCCCTTCTCTAGGTAACAATCTAACTCAGATTTCTCATGTTGCATCATTTGAGTTGTCCTAACAAACTGACTGAATCATGAACTAGTACGTTTAGGGCGTTGTACATTCTTCCGCTAAACTTTACTAATTTCTACAGGTGGTTCACTGCTGGAAGATTGACTTTCTGCTGCATATTACTCATTAATCTCATACAATGTAGCTCGCACTTCATCAATTTTCTCTTGTGCTCCTTCATTAGGAAACAATTGTGGGTAGGCAAATTGCAGTAGCCTCATTTTCATCCTCGGATCCAATACAGCTGCAATTGCCATTAAGAAATTGCATTTCCCCCAATAGTTTTGAACTTTTCTTTCATCTTTCCCACCATTGACCGAATGAAATCATCATCATCAGAACACTTTTCATCTAACAACTCTTTTATGTCACAAATTTCTTGCAAAAATAAGTTTGAAGTGGGGTACTCACTCCCTGATATGACATTAGTTGCCCAGTTGAAGGCTTCCAAAATCTCACACACTTTCTCAAGTTTTTCCCTATCTTCATCTATTGGCGCACAAGTAAAGTTATTATCCAATTGAACTAACATTGGAAACACCTCTCTGTACTAAATTACAAGTGCCAACATCTCATAAGTAGAATTCCTCCTCATTTTGCAATCAAGTATGAGTTTCCACTTGGGCAACTACAAACATCTGAACAATCTCTGAAAACTTAACTACTCTAGTCTCTGATTGCTTGAAGTACAAAATACAGTCACGTATGTCTTGAATGATAGGCTTAATTTGGGAAAGCCCATCCTGAACCATGAGATTCAATATGTGTGCCGCGCACCGCACATGAAACAACCTCCCACCACACATTAGCTTCTCGTCTCTTCCTAAATTCTCCCTTAAAATCTTGATTGCCGCATCATTACTTGAAGTGTTGTCAACCAAGATACTAAACACCTTGTTCTCAATTCCCCATTCCATTAGACACTTATGAATAACAGCAACAATCTCAACATCAAGTCGAGGAGGAGGTATACAAATAAAATTAAGCACAAGCTTCTGCAACTTTCAATCATTATCAATAAAATGTTCGGTTAGAACCATGTACTCAAGCTTCTAATTAGAATAATTCCATAGATCAGTTGTCAAACTAATCATGTTAATACTCTTAAGCAAATTAACCAACTTCTTCTTTTGTATCTCATACATAGTCACACAATATTGTTTCAAAGCAGTATGCATTATCTTCTCCCTTTGTGGCATACCACATCTTTGCATCATGTTAAAGCCCTCATTCTCCATAATTGTAAATAGATGATCATGCATAAGCAACTAGTTAGTAACTAGTTCTTGCATCTTGCTCATATCAAACTTGGCATCTGAAAATGCAAGTGCAGATTGCATTGAGACTTCATCCGTTGAACTGGCTGGCAAGAAAAACAACTATGTTTGACTCTGACTAGCTATTCACTTCAAACATGATTTCAAATGTCTTGCAAATTGACTTGTGCTCTTGGTCTTTGTTATTACGAGCTTTGCCTTATAATGAATACACTCTCCCTTTGTAGAACCATCTGGTAGAAACATCAACACCATCACTGAGTGTAGTTGTGGGTGTGGCATCGTCATCAGACTAGGTTCAAAGATATCTTCTACTGGTGGCATTCGTGAAATGGAAGGGTGTGTTCGATTGGGGGTGGATGATGGATGATCCAGGGGAATTAACAAATCCCATTGTAAAAAGAATATAAAGTTAGAAACATTAAACCAAAAACCACTCAGATTGTACACAAAAATGGGCAGCAAAGAAAAGAGTAGTAGCTAAGATATACAATTTCGTTATTAGAATTATCTTAACAAGCTCTAGAAGATAAAGATGTTAATTTAGTAAGGCAATGTACACAAATCTAATCTTTTTGTCCAAAAACATTATCCATTTTAATGAATGTTGAACAAAATTTATCTACAAATGTTTCTATATTAGAAAGTTGCATGTTTTTAATTACTGAAATGTATAGGGCTTTGCTTAAACTTAAGATACATGCCCCATATGAACAAGAAAGGGTATTAACACTTGATGAATTGATTGCCCCTAACCCACCCACACTCGGTGTCTGTATCTAATGGGTTAATGGATTAGCCACACAGGTCTTTTCTAATTGAGATATAGATCAATACTTGCTTAATTAGAAATTGGGGTTTGGTTATACATTTATGAAAAAAACACTTAGACTTAGCAGGCAGTAGAATTCATTGCTCATTCAAAATAGTAGAACTAACAATCATTCGACTGACGCCTTCATCCATAAAAAGAACAATTATGCTACTTATTCAACTATAAACTTTGCAAAAATGTCATAAAAATCTCATTTGAGGAAGTAAGACAGAATTTTGATGTAAATCTTAACATGAGTAATTAAGAAATCTCACAAACAAGAGTAATTACAAAACAAAAGCTCACCTGAGAATTTGAGTTTGTAGCAGCTTCATCGTCGAAATCCAACTTGCAACAACTTCAATTGCAGTGCAAAAATTAGTAGAAGAAGTGAAGAAGATGGTGGTTGATGTGGTTTAGAAGTGAAGAAGGGAAGACGACTGTGGCTGATATTGCAGCTTTGTCGGCGTTTGAGACTTTGCGGTATGAAGAAGTGAAGACGACGATGGTTGATTGGCTAATGTGTAGTGAGTGATTGTGGTTTGCTTTTCATTTTAGGGTAAATGTAATTTGACGCGAGCTACCATGATCACCTCTCTCTTGCACATAGGATCTGTGTCACTTAGATATTTGCCAAACGAAAGCCTTCTTGTTATTCTGATACTATTCACCACACCCATTGGCGACAGTTCATGGTTGATTAACTAACTACTCTTGCTTAGAATCACACTTGAGATTCAGTATCTCGACCCCCTCACCCAAAACCTATTGGGTGTAAATAGTTCACAAGATCAAACACCATGCTAATGGCTCAATTGAAAGGTACAAAGCTTTGCTTAGCTGAAGGATTTGATTGTCAAGAGACATTCTCTCCCATAGCCAAACATGTTACTGTACGAAAGCATTTCTCTCAGTTGCCTTTGTTCGTGACTGGTTTTTACATCAAATGGATGTCTACAATGCTTCCTCCATGGTGATCTTCATGAAAAAATCTTTATGGAACTTCCTCCTGAACTTCACAGACAAGGGAGAATACTGTATATCATCTGTGGAAGTCTCTTTATGGCTTAAAACAAGCATCTCGACAATGGAATGAAGAATTTACAAAAGCACTCACAAGCCTCAATTTTGTTCAGTCCAAACATGATTATACATTGTTTTCTTGGCATAAAGGTAAATCCTTCATTGCTCTCATCATTTATGTCGACAATATACTGATCACAGGAAATGATGAGACGACAATTAAGATTTTAAAGGAGCATCTCAATAGACATTTTTGTATAAAAGATTTGGGAGAGCTGAAGTATTTTTTAGGTATTGAAATTGTAAGATCTCCATCGGGAATATCTCTCAATCAACGAAAATATGTCCTAAAACTTGTATCAGATTTTGGATCATCAACATGCAAACCACATATCATTCTTGTTGAACAAAACACCAAGCTCACTACTCGAGATTATGATAATGGGACATCATCTTTAGAGATAGATCCACCACTTAAGGATCCCTCAAGTTATCAAAGACTTGTAGGTTGTCTCATCTATCTCACCATGATATTGTTAGTAAACGGTCCCGTATACGCATCGGAAACGAAAAATAAAATAACAGGATCGTTTACATGAGCCAAGATCAAGGGTATGATTTTAACAATTTATATTAAATAAAATCTGCATAAATATAGAACATGAGTTAAGAGAAACAAACGCACGTTGAAGGCTCCTCCAAATTTGTTGTCGAACGTTTTGCTACCGATCCAAGTGTAGGATCGAACCTGCGTAGTCCACACGAAGACAATCTTAAAAGAACCAAAGAGGGATTTGCTAGATCCTCTTTGGCTTCAAGATTAAGAAGAAAAGAAGAATCAATAAAATTGATTCCAAAGCCAAATAAATCTGCCATGGGAGTGTATTCAAAAGGGGGCTGCTGTGTATCTTTGTTTTTCAAAGAAAAAAATCTATTAAAAATCACACACACTTTTCCTTTTATACTTAAAAAACAATTTGCCCTAATCCCATACGGAATAGGCTTGGGCTCCAACCCAAACGCCCCATGTTGCCAAACACTCCCAATTTGATTTATTTTATTTTCCATCATTATCTCAATTAAAATCAATTAATATATATATTTAAATATATATTAACATTTAACAATAATGATAATATATTTAAATATGTGTGAACACATATTTAAACGTAATTTCACTTATTTAATTTTTCTAACAAATTAAATAAAGGCTACGACCTCAGCAAATTTAATTGCACTGTGAAATTACCAAAATACCCTTTTGCCTTAAAAGACGAAAACGCCCTTCTTTCTTCTTACATCTTAAATTGTCTTCTATGTGTGTGACCCTTAGGCTCCTCATCATATCGGCAGTGTACAGTATTGCAATTAACACCAATTAATCGTCTCACTAATACACAGACCAAGATTGACCTCTAGCAAGGCATCATGGCCACCCGATAGATTCGGATTCAGCAAAGTAGCTACCTGTCAACGATATGGTTACCGTGCAATTCGATCCTTTCATCATACGTTATCTCGACGAGACGAAGGCATAGAAATAGTGTCAACCTTCGGTTACTCTCGATATTATTTATTCAGTTTCTGGACCAATGACCCGTATTATAAACTGGATAGAGCAACAACTATATCCCACTGTGGCCACAGTTTTAGTGTCATTGCCATATACTGAATTGCGCCGTGAGATAACTTTCTCCCATACCCGGGAGTGATGAATCCTCTGTCAATCCACCATAGTCTTGATACACTCCTTGATGCAGCCAATCACCACCGTATTGACAGCTCTAAAAAGAACTGCGTTAGGCTAGTGTCAAACTACACCAATCGGTGCACAAGGCACTCCGGTGATCTCAAGTCTAAGGATCACATGCACCACCATTCGTTAGAGGATTTGTTCCATAGACACTGGGGTTACCATCCATATGGAATCCTCTGGTGGGTCAGGTTGAACTTGCCCGTGGTGTAATCGCCACAACAAACACCCATGTGTTGCACCAGGTTGTCACCAAACAACCTTGACAAGTGAGATCGGGCCACCGTCTTTCGACGAGGTCGTTCAACACTATGATAGCCTTACCGTATTATCGTGCCCTTAGTTCGAATAATCTTGGAGCTACGGACGTTTCTAGAATGGCCACCATATGTGCTCATAGGGTTCTCACTATCAAGATTTGAAACACTTGATACCCTCGTCACGGCTCTACCATTCTAAGGACATATATCAATACATATTGCAATAGTAATGATTTACGCGATATAGAATAAAATGCCTTTTTATTGACTAATGAACATTATTACAAAGAGTCAATTCTACAATAATTGATTGGCTCTAGGGCATCTACTCTAACAATCTCCCACTTGCACTATAGCCAATCATTCATGCCCTCAACACTGAATGTCCCAAGTGCCTGCACTATAGCCAGTCATTCATGCACTCAACATTGAATGACCCAAGTGCCCATCATGCTTCGCGCAATGTAAACTTTAATAGTGGGTTGGTAGGTATTCGCAAACGCACATTCCCTTTCATATCGATCCTTCAAATCAGATTGAATCAACTAAGTAAGTGTTTGGATTACTGGTGAGACCGTGATTCCTCAGCCACAACAATGGCTCCATTGTTATCGCAGTACAACTATACTGGATTAGCAATACTTGAAATCACATCAAGTTCAGTAATGAACTTCTTGATCCAAACCGCCTACACGGCTGCATTAAAAATGCGGTACACTTAGCATCAATTGTAGAATCCACTGCAGTACACCAATTTGAGCTCTTGCAGCTCACTGCAATTATATTAAGACAAAATGTGTAATCCCAAATTGCGAACTATAATAATCCTTTTCCTGTTTGGAAATAGCGTCACTGTATTCTCTTACAGTGAGCTCATCTTTCTTCCATAATCCAAGTATATATATTCTTAAGCCCTTTTCAAGCACTTAAGAATGTCCATTGACACTCACCCTTGTCATTCACTTGGATTTAGTTGATATCTTCTACTAGTGCTGAATGCATATAAGACATCAATCTAAGTACATAACATATTGCTCACTTGAGCCTGATTGACATCCACTACAAATGCTGAATGCAAATTAGATATCAATCTGAACATATAAGATGGATCCACTTGCTAAAGCATGTGGGATCCTCTTCATTCTATCTCTCTCATTGTGTGGTTAAAGACACATATCCTTACAGAGATAGACACCATATGCCATCAGAAGAAATCCCTTCTTGGATTTTTCTATACTGAATGTGTTCAGTACCTTGTCTATGTACTTTGACTTAGTTTGAGCAACCTACACGATCTATCACGATAGATCTTTATTCCAAGGATGTAGGTCTTTCCCTAAGTCCTTCATGGAGAAGCACTTGGATAACCAAGTCTTTACCGACTGCAAGTTCGGTATACCATTCCCAATCTATTGTATGTCATCGACATACAATACTAGGAATGCTACTGCGCTCCCACTCACTTTCTTGTAAACACAGGGTTCATCTTCGTTCTTAATAAAACCGAATTCTTTTATGGCTTCATCAAAACGAATGTTCCAGCTCCTTGAAGCTTGCTTGAGTCCATAAATGGATCTCTGTAACTTGCATACCTTATTGGTTTGACTATCAAGAACGAAACCATCAGGTTGTGTCATGTACACATCCTCCTCAAGGTTTCCGTTCAGGAAAGCAGTTTTGACATCCATTTGCCAAATCTCATAGTCATGATATGCAGCAATTGCAAGCATAATCCGGATGGATTTAATCATGGCAACCGGCGAAAAGGTTTCTTCATAGTCAATGCCATGAATTTGTTTGAAACCTTTGGCAACCAGCCGTGCTTTATAAGTATGCACGTTGCCATCCATGTCGCTTCTTCTTGAAGACCCATTTACACCCTATGGGTTTTACCCTTCAGGTGGTTCCACCAGAGACCACACTGCCTCGGTACATGGAGTCCATCTCGATTTCATGGCTTCAAGCCATTTAACGGAATCGGATCCGATATAGCGTCTTCGTAGGTTACGGGTTCATCGTCCTTGGTAGACCAAGACGTCACCATGTTGAGTCACGAGATAACGTATCTCTCGGGCTCATGGCGTACTCTCCCAGATCTACGTAGCTCCTGTGCTACTTGAGGTAGTTCACTTTGATCCACAAGTTGTGGAGTCCTCATGATGCTCAACCACTTCTTGTGGCACATCATCCCGTCCTTCGTCTAGTTTATCCTGTGGTCCTAGAACTTTATTAAGTTCTACTTTTCTCCCACTAGTACTTCTTAGAAAATATTGATTTTCTAGGAAGACACCAGATCGAGCAATAAAAAATTTTGCGCTCTTCTGGGTGGTAGAAATAGTATCCTTGAGTCTCCTTTGGATACCCCACAAATATACATTTATAGGATTTTGGGCCCAGCTTGTTCGAAGTCAATTTCTTAACATAAGTTTCGCAACCCCAAATCCTTAGATAAGACAAGTTGGGCTTTCGCCCTCCATAGCTAATATGAAGTCTTATCTACGACTTTGACGGCACACGGTTCAAAACGTGAGTCGCAGTCTCTAGGGGATAACCCTAGAACGATGTAGATAAATCACTAAAACTCATCATGAACCTAACCATATCAAGTAAGGTCTTGTTCCTTCTTTCCGACACTCCTTTGTGTTGGGGTGTATAAGGAGGAGTGAGTTGTGATACTATCCCACATTCCTTCAGGTATGTTTAGCTCAACTTGCCAAAGTTGGCATAGTAGTCATTTTGAGATTATCCTTGTTGTCTTTCTTAAGAACATATTATTATGAACCGTTCCCATAAAGAATATTATTTATACTCAAGGACAATAATCCATTAGTAAACTAATATTCTCATTTGTCCTATGTGGACACGAAATATATAATTTCTAGAAAGCGAAGAAAAACCATAATAATCCACAAGTTCCAAGAAACAAGTCCATCGGCTAAATCAGCGATAAGATCCTACAAAGAAATGTAGCAAGACGTGCTTCATTTCCAACTGGTAGGTCCACCTCTCCCTCGGCGAGCAATCTACTCTACCGTAGTTCCTACACATCAATCAAATGTGAGTACCACATCTTGTGTCAACTAGATGTTTACGGGAGAAGTTAATCTCAATAACGTACCTGACGAAAAAGTAACATCCTTCTTCCCTTTTGCTAGGAAGGCCTTGCAATGTTTCCTCCAAAGGATTGGGATTCCCACAGTGAGGACAAACGCCTTTCCTTTCTGCAACAGTTTCTTTCCATCAACTTCTGAGCCCTTTCCTTTTCACTTGAGTTGGCTTCAACCAACGTCAATGTTTCTGACATTTTCATGCCTGACTCAGTAGTCTTCAACAAATCCAGAGGCTCGGAAAGGGTATTCTTCTTATCTTCCTCAATAAAGTTATAGACAAATTGAGAATAAGAATCCGGTAATGACTGTAATATTAGGTTTATTGCTAAACCTTCTCTAAGTCCACATCCCAAAATCTCAAGCTTGTTCATATACTCGATCCACTTGAGTATATGATCGCCAATTTTGGTACCCTCTTCCATCCTACATCTGAATAACGACCGAGACACCATATGCTTCTCATTTCTTCAAGAAAATGAAGAAGCGAAGCTAAATCCATTTTACAGCTTGTTGTCTGATAATGGTGCCATTGATGCAAGCACAATGTATCTAGTCATTTCGCTTTTTGCATCATGTGTATGCTTCACATATACATACCCAGCCTCATGGATAGAACTATCGGAGCTCGGTGATAGAGCTTGCTCAATGGTGTATAATCTATCGCTTGACTGAAGTATATTATTTATACTTCATACCAGTCAACGAAATTTTCACCATTCCATTTCTCTCCCAATTCGATGATTTGTCGCAGTGATTTTGGGATCATTTTGCTCAAATTTAAGTGAATCTACAAGTGTAGAAAAAGTAATCATTATTACCATGTTCATTATTATTGTTTAATATGGTCTTTTATTAAACGAAGCTCCCACTATTTTACTCAAGCCAATAGCCCTCACTATTAACTCGGGAAAGCCCGTTGACTTTCCTAGTGGACCGAGATCCCATCCTGCCCATTTCAAACCTTCGCTTTGGCGAACAAGCCAAAATGAGTTGATTAGGTAGGCCAACAAACTTAATTCCACACCGCTTGATAGCTCCCACTATCAACCTCAAATGTGAGAAAGCCAACAAGCCAATCACACAATCCAATGGACAGTATATGCCATCGTCCTCAAGTGTGATTCTCGTATCGAGAGTGGACACTACATGTCACCATGTACACACAATATGTGTACTGCTCCACTATGCCTATGACGCGTGTTTATCAACCTTCGCTTTGGCGAACAAGCAAAACCGTCATTTTAAGTCGACCCATCACCATTAATGGAAAACTCCAATGCATTTTAACCTCCCACTGGTAGAAGTGTACCCTTCGCTTTGGCGAACAAGGTTTCGACAACAGGTGGTTTGATTAAAACCATGGTGATGGAAGGCTTTCGTGACTTAATATACTTTAATTGAGGGTTTTGTTATTTAATGTCTCACCAAATTATTATCTTTGTTAGAATGACATTGTTTGGCATGTTATCAAACATTCAACCTTAGCATGCATTCTAAACAAAATTAAACGTGCCGGTACATGGCCCAACTAAAACCGATTTCCTCAAGCCTAGAGGAATCGGTGGGTCACCTAGGGGTCTTGTAATAAAAAATCTTGAGTCTTCAAGTATGGTTGCCTCGTCCTTTGCTCCGACTTCAAGTACATTACAAAAAATATCTTTCTAAATTTACAATAAATAATTATACAAATTCTTTACATCAATAAATTTAGAAACCTCGATTTACATTCGAGGGGAATTAGATGAGAAGAGAATGTACATCGAGAAGAGGAGAAAGGCAGGACACGCAGGCCCTATTTAATAAAAATACAACCATACATACCCAAAAATAATTAAAACATTCACCCTTAGGTCTAAGGCTCATGTACCGGGCACCATGCAATATACAAACAAGTACAAAGCATACATTTCAAAAACAATCAATTTCTGAAATTTGTGGGTTAATTACAATTTACCCCCTGATAATTTGCAGATTTGCAGTTTGGTCCAAAAGTTTTAAAACTTTGCATTTTACCCCCTACACACTTGGAAGCGCGCTCGCTGCAGCGATGAGTTAGATCGCTGCGGCGTGCATTGGTTTTGGTACAGCGCACGTCCGGGACGACGCGCGCTGACGGCACAATCGGCGCGGCGATGGATTATATCATCCGCTGTAGACATATCGCATGGGCCGATGGATTATATCGCCGCGGCGAGCGTACACAGATCTGTAGCTCCGGATCTGTTCATACAGCAACCAAAAAACACTCTAACCGGATTTTGCAATCAATCAAACACATTGATCTCAACAAAAATCCATCATGCATTAAACCAAACCAGCAGATCATCAACAAATTAAATTAATCGATTAATCAGTTTCTTAAAAACATATTTCAAGACAGATTCACCATGATTCAATATGGCAACATATTATCATCAAATACATGTTATCAACCATACACATAAAAAATTGTAAAATTCAGTACCCTAGGCTCTGATACCACTGTTAGTAAACGGTCCCGTATACGCAGCGGAAACGAAAAAATAAAATAACAGGATCGTTTACATGAGCCAAGATCAAGGGTATGATTTTAACAATTTATATTAAATAAAATCTTCATAAATATAGAACATGAGTTAAGAGAAACAAACGCACGTTGAAGGCTCCTCCAAATTTGTTGTCGAACGTTTTGCTATCGATCCAAGTGTAGGATCGAACTGCGTAGTCCACACGAAGACAATCTTAAAAGAACCAAAGAGGGATTTGCTAGATCCTCTTTGGCTTCAAGATTAAGAAGAAAAGAAGAATCAATAAAATTGATTCCAAAGCCAAATAAATCTGCTGTGGGAGTGTATTCAAAAGGGGAAATCTTGTGTATCTTTGTTTTTCAAAGAAAAAAATCTATTAAAAATCACACACACTTTTCCTTTTATACTTAAAAAACAATTTGCCCTAATCCCATATGGAATAGGCTTGGGCTCCAACCCAAACGCCCCATGTTGCCAAACACTCCCAATTTGATTTATTTTATTTTCCATCATTATCTCAATTAAAATCAATTAATATATATATTTAAATATATATTAACATTTAACAATAATGATAATATATTTAAATATGTGTGAACACATATTTAAACGTAATTTCACTTATTTAATTTTTTCTAACAAATTAAATAAAGGCTACGACCTCAAGAAATTTAATTGCACTGTGAAATTACCAAAATACCCTTTTGCCTTAAAAGACGAAAACGCCCTTCTTTCTTCTTACATCTTAAATTGTCTTCTATGTGTGTGACCCTTAGGCTCCTCATCATATCGGCAGTGTACAGTATTGCAATTAACACCAATTAATCGTCTCACTAATACACAGACCAAGATTGGCCCCTAGCAAGGCATCATGGCCACCCGATAGATTCGGATTCAGCAAAGTAGCTACCTGTCAACGATATGGTTACCGTGCAATTCGATCCTTTCATCATACGTTATCTCGCGAGGACGAAGGCATAGAAATAGTGTCAACCTTCGGTTACTCTCAATATTATTTATTCGCTCGGACCAATGACCCGTATTATAAAGTGGATAGAGCAACAACTCAATCCCATTGTGGCCACAGTTTTAGTGTCATTGCCATATACTGAATTGCGCCGTGAGATAACTTTCTCCCGTACCCGGGAGTGATGAATCCTCTGTCAATCCACCATAGTCTTGATACACTCCTTGATGCAGCCAATCACCACCGTATTGACAGCTCTAAAAAGAACTACGTTAGGCTAGTGTCAAACTACACCAATCGGTGCACAAGGCACTCCGGTGATCTCAAGTCTAAGGATCACATGCACCACCATTCGTTAGAGGATTTGTTCCATAGACACTAGGGTTACCATCCATATGGAATCCTCTGGTGGGTCGCCTAGTGAACTTGTTTGTGGTGTAATCGCCTACAACAAACACCCATGTGTTGCACCGAGGTTGTCACCAAACAACCTTGACAAGTGAGATCGCCTCCTTTGTCTTTCGCAGGTCGTTCAACACTATGATAGCCTTACCGTATTATCTGTGCCCTTAGTTCAGAATAATACTGGGGCTACGGACGTTTCTAGAATGGCCACCATATGTGCTCATAGGGTTCTCACTATCAAGATTTGAAACACTTGATACCCTCGTCACGGCTCTACCATTCTAAGGAAATATATCAATACATATTGCAATAATAATGATTTACGCGATATAGAATAAAATGCCTTTTTATTGACTAATGAACATTATTACAAAGAGTCAATTCTACAATAATTGATTGGCTCTAGGGCATCTACTCTAACAGATATGACCAGATATTAGCTATGCAGTGCACATTCTTAGTCAATTCATGCATGGTCGAGAACAATCCCACATGGATGTAGTAATAAAGGTGCTAAAATATTTAAAAGGTTGCCCTAGCCTAGGATGGATTAGACTTTTCTTGGGCTAAGCGAGCTTAACTTGCATCACTTTTCTTTCTTGGGCCGAGCCCTTGTATTGGCCTTATTTCACATCTTCAACTTGGGTCGATTGGTCTTCAATTACTTGGATGGTTATTTCCTTAATCTTCTATTGATCCACGTGAAGATTGGTTGGCAATTTACATCAGAAAGGAGAAAAACAAATTAACATCTATCTTTTAGGGTTTGTTTCTTGTATCCTGTAATGTTAGTTAATATTAAACACACCTATGGTTAGGGTTGTAATCGAGCCGAGCCGAGTCAAGTTTTCAGCTTATCGAGCTCAACTCGATTACAAAAGTATCAAGTTCGAGTTCAAGCCGAGCCTATCGAGCCTTGGAATTTTCAACTTGGCTCGAACTCGATTTATGGTGAGTGCTAAATGAGCTCGAACTCAAATCGGCTCGGTCAAAGCTCTGTGGCAATTCAAGAAAAGATTGAGAAATGAGAAAGAAGAAGAGATAGTATAATCACCACCATCAGCAATTCAATAACAACGATGTGCCAAACAGTATACATCCAACCAACATTAGTTTCAAATTATTCTAAGAGATGATAGCATCGCGTCATACCTCCACATCACCATCGTAAACAACTCAGTTGCCATCACCATCATCGGTGTCCTTCCACCGTTATCAACATTGTTCTCCTTGCCATATCACCACCATCTACGGTCATTGCTATCCTCACATCACCACCATCAAAACCATCATCACCACCAGTGTCCTGACATCATCCCATCAACCCCATCAAGATCGCCACCACCCATACAACCATCGTCGCCGCCATCATCATCACCACTACAATCAAAGTTGTTGTTGTCAACACCAAACCAAGATTGAATCTTTCAAAAAAACTCCAAGGGAGAACAAAAAGAGAAGAAAAAGGTATGAACATAGAGGGCAAAAGTGAAGGTTCCATGGAATGATTAGAATAACAAGTGGCGTCGGTGGCTATTTTGACGGTGAGAAGAATGACAAGACGTGGAGAAGGGACTTGATTGATCGAAGATTTCAAGTTTTAGGGATTTAGGGATTTTGTTTTTCTGATTTTGATTAATCGGGGTTCTAGGATGATTTTTGTGCTTTACTAAGTTTTACATTGGGGGTGATTGGTCATGTTTATAAATGTTTAGTAATAAAAATATCATTTTAGTACCCTATAGTTTTTAATGGTAACTAAAAAACCTTATGTATGTGAGCCGGTTGAGGCTCGCGAGCCTATGAACGGAGCCTTCATGTTGTTTAAACTCGACTTGCTTAATATAACGAGCTGAGCTGCCCCAACTCGTCTAATGATGAGCCGAGTCTTTTGCAAGCTTTAGTTGAGCCGAGCCGAGCCAGCTCGCAAGCTGCTCGGCTTAATTGACAACCCTACCTATGGTTATAAAAAGTATCAGACGCCCATATGAAGGGTTTTATACTTACATAAGAATTTTAATAACATTATTGTTTTAATAATCTAATGGATTTTTTTAACTAATTCTATGTATATATGATACTTTCTCATACCGTGAATATGTTTACTATTAATCTATCCCATAGGGTATGTGAAATAAACTTTTTATTTTTTAATAAATTTTAGGAGAATATTAATCAATAATGTTATTGTTCCCTACTCCAGTCCATATTATCCCAAATGATGTGGCAATTTACTTGGCACTTCCTCATCATCAACCAACTTAAAAAAAAAAAATTAATGAATTATAATTCAATCCTTATAAAGTTTAACTTTATATTTTAACTCACCATTACTTATCATATTAATCAGGTCTTCCAAATATGTGTATATGTGTGCGTGTATATATATATATACACATATAAGTGGTTCAGCGAGTTATGCTCTTGAGTCTACGTTCACTATTCTTGTATTTGCTGTGAGAGCTTACAATAATAATCCTAGAACAATTTTTCTAACCCTTTTCTCATCATTGGAGGAGGTTTATATACAGATTTTGTACAAAGGAAAGAGTGAAAATAAAGGGATTACAATTAAAATTGAAATGCAACTCCGATATTCTCATGACTAAGCGTTGAGATTGCGCCAAGATTGTTATCGATCTAATCCCTTCCGAGATATCCGGGACCTGAAGTTATTTGTGAGTTGGTTGCATAACTATAAGGATTGGTCGCAACTAGCTTGTGCTAGGTTGAGCTACAACTTGATGAGCTTATGTTGGGTCGGACAATCGATTGAGACGACCTGATTCTGGATCGAGCTATAATGACATAACATGACCCGTCCCGACCCTCCCTATCCCATAAGCTCCGAGCACACCTATGAGACTCGGGTGATCAAGACATGCCATGTGGGAAAACTATGAAACCTGTTTATGAATTAAAACGTCATAGAACTCTTCAAACTAAAACATTTATAAGAATTCTTTTTTCTTTTTTATTTCTCACAAGTAAATATAACATCATTTGCAAATAAACAAATGCAACTGAATTTTTACAAAATAAAATGTATGAGATCAGATTTTTCCATATTTCTACAATCCAGAACATTAAATAAATACATGATGAAGAAACATAAACTTTGCAGTGGAAAAAAAAACACAACTATGGAACATATGATAAAATGGAGTTGTGTGGCCCAACCTTGAGTGGGATTCACTCCTCTGCACGATCTCCTTCTTGACTTGGTGGGGGGAAAGAAAAACATTTGAAAACGAGGGGTGAGCTAAAAATGCTCAATGAGTGGGGAATGTGTTAGTATGCAATAAAACATTTCAATATACAATAAAACATTCGTGCTTATAGAATCTCATTTCCATAAACACATTTTATAATATAAACCATCTTTCATAACCAATGGTGAAATCTCTCATTGCCAAACTTCTTTCTGAAAACTTTTATGGTAAACAAATCAATACTCATGTTTCTCTAAAAATATAATTTCTAAAAGATTTCATATACAGATAACATTTCCATTTATAAATTTCCATTTCAAATACATGATATACAAACATATATCCAAACCATCTCTCAATCACATGTGAAAACTCTCACCCACCTAGTACCCAAGGGTAAATCCGTCCAACCTGGCAAGATCTAACATTGTGCGACTTGAGCCACTGAATCCATCTTGATAGGTAGAATCGGTCACCGCTCAAGCCTTCGATCTAGCGAGACCATACATCACGTGGGCCTACACAATCAAATCATCTAGCGATATCTACCTCGCTCGGGCCTTCAACCCACTTGGGCCAACAAAATCAAATCATGTGTAGTGATATCTGCCTCGCTCGGGCTTTCGACCCCCTTGGGTTGGCAAAATCAGATCTTGTGTAGCGACATCTGCTTCACTCAGGCTTTCGACCCACTTGGGCCGGTAAAATCAGATCCTATGTAGCGATATCTACCTCACTTAGGCCTTCGACGCACTTGGGCTGGCAATATCAAATCATGTGTAGCGATATCTGCCTCGTTTGGTCCTTTGACCCACTTGGGCTAACAAAAATTAGATCCTCTGTACGATATCTGCCACGCTTGGGCCTTCGACCCACTTGGGCTGGCAATATCAAATCATTTGTAGTGGTATCTACCTCACTCGAGCCTTTGACCCACATGGGCTGGCAATATGACCAATCATACGCATGCGTAGAATCAAGTCAATACCATGAGGGTGATGGGTACTATGTAGGGTGGTTTGAAAGTCACTAACATCTCATACTTATTCTCAAAATTTTTTTTCATAAGCATATAATAATTTCATAACATCTCATGTAATGTAAAAAATTAAATGCCTATTCTCAAATGTTTTCAAATCTAACAATTTCAATCCATTTTCATTTCTTTTCAAGCTATTGCCCAAAAGCATCAAAATTCCATCATTCTCATGTCAATCAACAATTTCCAACAATAACATTGAAATAAAGTTCATCTCTATAAGGAATTCAAACATCTTAGGCAATTTTAAACAATAAAAAAAGTATAAATAAGCATTTAGAGATAACTTTTATTGAAATGAAAGTTAGGGTTTTAGATTTTTCCACTCACCATTTTGGAGCTCAATCCTTAAGCTGAAAAAAGATTGAAATCCTCTAACAATGCCCCCGCTTGCCTCTCTATATACAAAATCAAATAAGTCCTCCATAAATAAGTCCCTCTAAGGTAACAATTCAGTATTAAAATCATTGGACACTTCACACGCCAAAAGATTAACCTAACTTCTTCTTTAACAAAACTGCCTCATAACTGAACATTGGTTGGTCTCAGATTTTTCATAAAAATTCCATTCATAATTTTAAGCCATAATTTTAATGGGGCATTTTAGAGACACGTAATTTGTTCCCATAATTTTCTCAAGTCATTCCAGAATAAATAACTATTTAAAACACAATTTTCTTTTAACTTATTCAAATCTGCCAACTGTTTCCAGAATTGAGGTTACTGACTTGTAAAATTCCTAAAAATTTAAACTTTAATAAAAACCTCACAAAACTCTCCATAATTAAACTAGACACATATATAATTCACTAGAATTTAAAATCACTCAATTTGGATAAGAATAGACGCATCAAATCATTTTCCAAAAATACATGTTCTGCAGAAAACGAAAATTCCAGAATTCACGAGACAATTTTAAAAATCCATATAAAATTCAATTCTTCGAGTTTTTGAGTGAAATAAATTATCAAACACTCCTCAAGAAGTCTAAAACAGCATATCTGAAATTCAGCTTTAAAAAAAAAACCCAAAACATACAAAAAATTTTTGGAATTCCAGATGGTCAGATTTCTGTACAGTAAACCCTTATATCAAAATCGCATCTCTAACCAAATTTTGTTTAGGAAACACATATATAATCTACCCATATAACATTATTGAACTCAATCTTCCCATTTTAGTGTAATCTCATGCATTTATACCAAATCATAGACAAAACAATCCAAAGAGAGTTCTTTAAATCAATTGAATCCTAAATCACCAAAAAAAAAAAAAAAAAAAGGGAAATATCAAGCTTTACTCACCTCCCATTTGTTCAATCTCCCTTTGCTCTTTCTGATCACCAGAATTTGCTCGCCGACTAGGGGTGTTCAAAAAAATGCAAAAACCGAACCGAAAAACCGGTTAACCGAAAAAATGGTTCAGTTACGGTTCGAAAAATTTAAAAAACCGAATTTTTGGTTCGGGAGAAATTAGAAACGGTTAACCGAAAACCGGTTTTTCAAATATATATATTATATTATATTAAATAAATAAATAATAACCTAAACTATAATAAATCCCTAATTCACTCAATCTAAAATCCCAACCCAAATTTTTTTTCTTAGTTCCCAATGTATTGTCTATATTTACAATTTAATTTAGGACAAAATTAAAAAAAAAAAAAGTTTTATTAAAAAAAAAAGGGAAAACTGGTTCAAAACTGGTTAACCGCTTTTTTTAAAAATGGTTAACCGGTTTTTCGATTAACCGAAAAACCGGTTTTCCCTAAAACCGGTTCGGTTTCGGTTCGAGAATTTTCCTAAACCGAAAATCCGGTTCGGTTTAGAAAAGCGGTTAACCGGTTTGGTTAACCGCTTTTGAACACCCCTGTCACCGACGACCCCACTTTCAGCCACTACCATCATTCTTTACTCTTCTCTCTCTCCTTCTTGGCCAAACTTCCTTTCCATCTCTTTTCTTTTCTTCTTCTCATTCTTTTCTCCTCTTTCTCCTTTTCCTTTTCTCTCATTTCTCTTTTCTTTTTCCCCCCTTTCTTTATTCTTCTCCCTTTTTCTCTTCTTTAAATGATCACTGTTCATCAAAATATCTGAAAAATTTCAATTTAGTCTCCACTTGTTTCAGCTATTAAATTATACTCCCTTAGAACTTTCAAATTCTTACACTTTACCCCCCCCAAAATCACAGAATAAAATTTAATGAAATTTCATACAAAAAAATACAAGGTATTACATATAACCTCGCAATTCTCTGAGCTTGATGAAAAAATCACGTACAACATCGGCCCCTAGTGTTTGGTGCTCGATTTGATATCAAGGTCGAACTTCGTCGGTTGTTCGTTGAATGCAGATCTGATTGAGATTCATGAGTGCTCAATGTAGATTTTCTCATCAAGCCATCCATTTAGGAATGCAGACTTCACATCAAGTTGGAAGATTTTCCACTTGAATTGAGTTGTCACTGCAAGGAGAAGCCGAATGGTGTCATGCCTTGCCACAGGTGCAAAGGTTTCTGAAAAATCTACCCCAAATTGCTGTGCAAAGCCTTTAACAACCAGCCTATTCTGTAGGCTTTAGACTACCTGCTATATCCAATCATGATGCCTACTTCAGCCTTCTCATCCAATTTGCTCCTTTTGTTTGCTAGAACAAAAACATAGCACGCACTTCCAAATACCTTCAAGTGATCCACATTTGGACACCATACCAGGCTTCAAAAGGAGTCTTGTTGTCTAGAGCTTTGGTTGGTAACCGATTAAGGAGATAGATCCCAGTCTTGACTGCTTTTGCCTAGAAAATTTTTGGTAGATTTTTCTCAATCATCATGCATCTTGCCATCTCCATCATAGTCCTATTCTTCTCTCACTCACTCCATTTTGTTGTGGAGTGTATGGACTATTGAACTGATGCCATATTCCAGCCCCTTTGCATGCTCCTTCAAACTCATTAGAAGTATACTCTCCACCATTATCACTTCTCAATGTTTTGAGTTTCAAACCTGTTTGGTTTTCAACCAACAGCTTGAACCTTTTGAATACAGCAACTACCTCACTCTTTTGGTTTAAGAAATGCACCCATGTCATCCTGGAAAAATCATGTATGAAAAGGATGAAATATCTACTTGCACTTAGATAAGTTTGCTGCATTGGACCACACACATTAGTGTGCACAAGCTGGAGCCTTTCACTTGCTCTCCAAGCTTTATTTATAGGGAATAGGGTCTTGTTGAGCTTGCCAATTTGACAGGGTTTGCACAATTCTTCACATTGGTCAATTTCGGGTAAGTTATGGACAAGGTTTTTGTGTTTGAGTTCCTTAAGGGAATGATAATGGAAATGTCCAAATCTCCTATGCCACAACTCTGAATTATCTATCCTAGCTGAGTGGTTTTGAAAGACAAGTTTTCCCCATTCTACAGGGAAGTTTTTTCCCTGCATCCTAACCTTCATCAATTCAGTCCCATCACCCTCTAAAATAACACAAGTGAGGTCTTTGAAATGAAGATAATAATTTTTCTCTAACATTTGTCCTACACTAAGTAGGCTCAAACTGATTTTAGGCACAAACAAAACATTAGCTATGAGTTTAATACCTGTTTTGGTTTGGACAGCTATGTCACCTTTGCCTTTCACCTCCAGCAACTCACCATTTCCCACCTTTACCTTGGATTGATAGCCCTCATCTAGGTTCACGAAATTGCTGGCATTTGGGGTCATATGATTGGTGTAGCCACTGTCAATCAACCACACATCAGGGCTGCTTGCAACCATGCATTTTGAGACTACAAAAAGCTGTTCTGTACTCTCTTGTGTCTGCTGAGAACTTTCCACTGCTTGAGCTTGCTGGTCCTGCTGATTCCCTTTGTTCTTACACACTCTTTCAATGTGCTCAAATTGTTTACAAGACCTGCATTGTATGTTGGGCCTAAACCAGCATCTGTTTTTAGAGTGGTTCTTTCTCTTGCAGTGAGGACAAGGAGCAAAAGTTCTTGCACCTGCATTCTTTCCTCCTTGATTGTTCACCTTTTCTTTTCCCTTTTTCTCTCCAGCATACCTCATACTTTCAACTTAAAATCACTTCTTTTTTCGGCTTGCAAACATAGCTCCCTCACCCAAATCTTCTTGCCTCAACAGCCTCCTCTACTCTTGTGCTTGAAGGGAATGCATAAGTTCAGCTAGGCTGATCTGGGACAGGTCTTTGGAGTCTTCAAGTGAGGAGATTTTTGTTTCAAATCTTTCGGGTAGACTGACCAAAACCTTATCCATAATCCTATGATCACTCAACTCCTCACCAGGTAATTTAATCTTATTCATTACATTTATTAATCTATCCACATACTCCTTGACATTTTCAGTTTCTTGCATTTTGAGCATTTCAAACTCTCTTCTCAAGTTCAAGACCTGCATGTTTCTAGTTTGGCTACTTCCCCCAAACTCCTCCTTGAGTTTATCCCAAGCTTCTTTAGGAGTATCACATGCCATTATCCTGGAGAAAACCTAGTCGGTTACTGCTGAATGGACGCAAGAGAGTGCTCTTAGAGCCTTTGCTACCTCTTCTTCATGAACCCGCTTATCTGATTTAGTGTTAGGTTTGCTCCAAGCTAAGGGATTTGTTTCTCTTCCTCCATATGTTGCCATAAAGAATGACCTCTTAAGTAAGTCTTCATTTTGACAGCTCAAACATGGTATTGCTCACCATTGAAGATAGGTGGAGAAAGAGGTGTTGGATTTGTTGCCATGAAGGAGATCTTAAGGGAGTTGATCTGTCTTTGAAGAGTTGAGGTTTTGGTCTGGAAACTCACGGTGGCTCTGATACCAAATGTAGGTTTTAGAGGATGGAGAATCCTAAGGAAAAGCACTACAGAGAAGTTAGCACACAATGAAAAAACTGAATACGGGAATTGTCTAACTTCATTGAACAATAATGCAAATAATATACATGGTTTGCACTACTGTTACACCTACTCTGCAGCAGGTTTACAATCAAAGTAAATTAGCCATACTTTGCTAACTACTACAAGCATATCACATTACAAAACACCTAACCAGCTGATTTACAGTTGAATTAACCTAAATTAACATTACATTGATTAAAAGATTTAGCTCCAAAGAGCTACAGTAGAACCAAAAAATTACAGCAGAAATTTAAACTTTGCCGTTGATAAGAGTGTAATTTATATATTTTTTATTCCTTCCATATTATGTTTTTGTTATGTTTTATGCCTAGTTGAGTTGATGAGAGTCTATCTTGTAAGTTTGGCATATTTGGATAGACTTTATGAAATAAGTGAGAAAAGATTAGCAAATTCCAGATTTTATTTATTCTGACTAGTGCTACATTTTTCAGGTTTTTCATGGAGTCAGATTTCTTGATTGCAAAAGTGTTCTTCAGAAAAAGTAAAGTAGACAAATCAAGCTTTCCAGGAAGGTATTATAGGCAAGAATTCGAGTTCGTTTGTGTCCTCATTAGTTGTTGCAAAACCAGACCTGGAATCCTACTCGCAGAAGGATTCCTGGCTGAGTGTTGAGTTTTCGAATAGGCCTAACTGGAGTTTCAGATATCGAAAGCAGGTGATTCAAAAGCCCAGATTAATCTACACATCTGGGACTACAATTTTTATGAAGTGACCAAGCCCAGAAAAGTTCTTTTACATTGCGAGAATCCTGGTGCAATCTGGAGACGAATTCTGTTTTCCATATCTGATAAGATTTTGACAATTCTGGAAGTCTATCTTTTAAGAAAGATCTAGGAAAGTAATTTCTATGATTCCTGGGGTAGAATTAAGGAAAACGCATGTTATCTATTGATCAGTTGTTAGGTTAAATGGGGAAAAAAAGGAGAATAGCAGTAGAGTTTAGTTTTTAGTTTTTTTTTACTTTCTACGTCAAGATGTGCGGTTGATCTTTCTTCTTCAGTTCAAGGGGATTTTGAAGCCTTAATTCATGTCATTGGTGTAACTTAACTTCAGTAACATTGTTCTTAATCTTGTTCTTATTGGAATTGTTTACGTTATTCTGTTTTAATTGATTATGATTTTTGTTTGGATGATTTAGTAATGGCCTGCTAAATTGTTTAATCGAAATTTCATCTGTTAGAATTAGGAATTGTGATACTTAATTGTCCTCTTTCTATTCAATGAGTAACACATGGTGATAGATGATTATGGACAAGTTTTCAGTCTGTCACCTTGAATAACATAACCTAAGTTAAATAATCCGATCTTGCGTGATTGTTGCTTGGATTGATCTATTTTCCTAATTCTTAAGGCTGCCATTGAATTAAACTTAGAAAGCTTATTCTAGGTTGTTCAAGGGTTAGGATCTAGTTGAAGAGCTTATTTCAGTAGTGATAATTAAGGGAAAATTCGGGTAATAGAGCTTGTTGTTTCCTAGGGTCAATAATTCCATAATAACGAGATAGAATAATGTCACGATTAGTTCATATCCAATGCATGTTTAGGTGGATCTTGAACCGAGAACTAGTTGTTTTTAATTTGATATTTTTGACCATTGGAGATTTATTTGTTTCACTTTAGATTGCATTGATTACAACCCCTTTCATTATTCTGCTGTCGTGTTTACTGTTTGGGATTTTATTTTATTTTCCTGTTGTCTTCGTTGTGGTTATTGGCATAGAATATAGGATTTAATTGAATCATTCCCTGTGGGATTGACCCTTGCTCACCTTATATACAATTTAGTAGTTAGGTTAGTAAGGTTAATTAATTTGGTGCATTCGGCATGCTACCAGCCACCAACCTTACAACATCAGATTCCAAAAGTTGACACCCTACATGCAGTTTCCAGCATAATATCAGCTTGATCAACACATTAAACATACATATGATTAATAATATACACAAATCCAAGAAATTTATTTAAATATTTCAAACAATTTTACGTTTATATTATTTTTTCTGATTTTATTTCATCATACAAAAAGATTTTTAAGAAATAAGAGAAATCAATTTAGGATTATGGTTGAGACTAAACAAGAAGAGTGCAGTGGGACAAATTTTAGTACAGTCTCGTTCTCCCAAAAGAAGAGCCAAACATAAGAAGGAGACTAAAATTAAAAAAGATTATGGCTGTGCTCAAGAAAGAGTCCAAAATATCATGGATTACATTAATTTTTAAATTCTTTTTAATATTCTTAGTGTTAATAAATGCTTATTTTCCATTAATTTTTTAATCACAAATTTAAATTTATGTTAAAATTAATTTTTTATGTGTTGATAATCTCTTTTGTGACTATGTTATCTTCATGAGTTATCTTGTTAACACTCCCAAGGATGTGGAATTGCTTGTTTGACAAGAAATTATTGAAAATCTACTAGGGGATAGTGAAACGAGTGTCAACTCTTTTCTCATAAACTTGTGGAACATGCTACTTATGATTCTTATTATTTCCAGTTTTCTTCTCTTGTTGAAGATCTGAATGCGTATTGCAGAAGACCTTGGAACAAGTGGAAGGGAAATTTGAAACAACATATTTTGAGAACTCCATGGACTGCCAGTTCTATCATTTTTGCTGTCATTCTTTTCCTACTTGTATTCATTTTAATATAGGCCGCATTTTTGTCCTACAGAAAGAATATATAGATTTCTATCATTTATTGATACCAGAATGTTAAAAGAGTTATTCCTATGGCATGCATTCTCTTTTATGATCTATAATAGATGTTTTGGTTGAGAAGAGGTTTAAGAATACTATATACTTTTCTTCTTGCTAGGAATTTAATTAGTTGCTTTAGTCTTTAGGAATATTTTCCTTTAGTTTAGATATAGATCTATTTACTGTTGTTGGGGTCAATTTAAGAATATTAATGCTTTACTCTTAAGCATCTTCTTCAAGAATTTCATTCTAAATTCTATATAAGTTGAATCATTTGTTTGTTGGGACTAAAAATAAAACGAGCTATTGTAGCTTCAACCATTAGACTCACTCAGTTCAACAGCAGAAATTTTGAAGGTTGGATCTTCAGCTTGAAATTGTAAGTATGCAAATACTCTCTTATATAGAGTAAAACCTCTCTATAGTGATACTCTAAATATGAATAAACTCCACTTAGTCATAAAAAATTCTAATCCTATTTTGGGATAGTTATAAATAAGAATAAACTTCACATTGTAATAAGTTATAATTTTTCTAATTCTTGCCTTAAGGACAATTGCCTCTACATATTAATAATTATTTGTATATTGTAAATAAATATATGTTATGTTACATTAAAGGTTTACGATGAAATAAAATATTTATCTAAAATTGTTTGGGACAATGATTATGCTTTAGAGTTATTACCATATATTTTATCTTACAATTACGTAATACCTCGCTAGATTGGACACCTTCTTATTGAGACAAAAATATTTTTAGCTTCTCAAGTATGTTTAGAGCTTCATAGCAGTATTTCCATACTATCATCCTTAGGATTATTTCCTTTTTCTTCTTGTCTAATTGCAGTAATAATTTCTTCTTTGGTTATAGTATATATGATTTGTTGTTCATTTGGATGATCAAGGACGACATTAATATCCATTTGATTAGTGTAGTGAAGATGTTGAATCTGATCTCTCAATTTTGCAATGACTCTTTTATTTCTCTCATCCACTTCATTTATAACTTGCAATTCATTGACACTAGGGATCCTAATTTTGCAGTGCTTAAAACCATTGGTAATTATCTATGACTTCATATCAATTGACCATGCATAAACTGCATTTACAGTTCCATCAATGACACTTATCTTTGTTGGTTCCAAGACACAATCTTCTATCCATTTCAAAAGTAGCCAATTGAAGACTGAATTGAAATCCTAATACTACTAAATATGAATTGAAATCATAATACTATACTACTAAAACATGAATTATAAAATAAGAAATTAAAACAATAATTTTTGTAACTACACCTCCATTAAGTTATAACCTCCTCATAGTAATAAAATTAGTTAGTCCCACCATCATGACTAAAGAGAGGTTTTACTGTATATGTTTGTTTTATTGATTGAAACAATTATCATATATTGTTGAGATACATTCTTTGTTCATTTTCCTTTACTATGATTTTCATTTTCTTGCCTTTCAAACTTTAATAAGATTGTGCACATGTACATATATAAATTTCATTCTGATTTATGTTTTTATTTCTTGCAAGACTTGAATTTGTTTTATCATTCCTTTTCATCTTAGCGGAGGAATATGTTAAATCAGATATAGAGCATAAAAAATATTAAAAGATCTATACTGCCATGCAATGAATTTTCCATCCCTACATTATATGAAATATAGTGTTTATGGTTGCGTCCTTGACACTCATGTGGGCTTAGCTGGATAGTTGATATGGTTTGTTCCCATGAGATTTGAGGATTGAGCCTCCTCACGGTCACCTACATGGCAAAAGACCATTGTTTCTCACTTCCCAAATATTGTAGTGTTTGGTGGGGCTCCACTTTCAAGCCAAGATTAAGAAGAAAATTAAATCATTATTTTAGCATATCATGATTGATCTAAATTACGAAGCAATAAGAGAACATGCATAATTTGAGTGTGCTTATTATGGCTACTGTGTGATGGCCAGTAACATTAGTACATCCATTCAGGTGAAACTGTATTTTTCAAATGAGAAATATAATAAAAGACTCCACCTCTTCGTGTCTTGTGATTTTTTGACCACCTTCTGGTGATCTCCTTTGCTCTCTCTGTGTATTATCCAATTAACTACTTTTTATGTTTCAATTCCTTGTCTCTGCTATGAAGGACATTATGGATTTTTCCTAGGAGAGGTTGAAGAAAGAAAAGGCGGAGGCACACCTTTATAGAATTATAAAGGTTGGCCCTCTCAATCTTTGTTTTCTAACTACTAAATTTATTGATTATAGTTAATATCGACACTTAGTTAAGCATATCTTCTTAGTAGTTAAATGATATCTCTAGGTTGCACGAGATGAGGACCTTGTGGAACAAATTAGAGGGCATATATATTTTGATCTTATGGATCATGCCAAAGTCAGGGGTTTCCGTATTCAAAAGTAGATACGTTTTTACCTCTTCAAGGTACCATCATTTTGGAGTATCTAATGTGTTCTTACCAGCAATTGTGATGTTTTTATTTTGGTGAATTTACACTCCTCCATCTATGCCTCTCTCACTCTCTATATGTTGCATTAGTATGGTTTTCAATGTATTGAATCAGTGACTTGATGTGATGGATGGTGTGTGCAGCAAGAGGTTGCTAACTAGTTTGGTATTCCAATGCAACTTCAGTAGTTTTAGCTGTGGGCAAAGCGCCAGAGCCATACATACTGCCCTAATCGGCCATTGACACCTTCAGAGGAAACACAAACTGTAAGTAGTTCTACTTGCTATTAGAGTTTTGCGACAGGTTTGTTTAGTTTGGGGCAACGCCAAATTTGTTCAAGGGACTCCTTGTGATGTAATAATTATAACAAACATTCTTCTTTTGGGCCATTGCTAATATGTTGCTTGCAATTGTCTATATTAGGCAAATATGTAATCCTGTATGATTTGTAATTTCCTTGTGAATTAATATCCATATGTTTACTTGGAAGAACTAGTGAATTGTTCTGATCATTGTTCTTCATTTATTCAGGATTATGATTTTGATCTTTTGTTTTAGTGTATGTGCTAGTTCCGATCCACTGTATTTCTTTTCTGCTCTTGCTAATGGTACAACACTTTGTGGTAGTTGTCACAAATCTATAGTTTTTATGTTTTAGGTTTTCATATGAAAATATACATTTAAATTTTGCTATGCATTTGTTATGAGATAATTGATGTTCCTTATCTCCAACATTATGTTTTATTTCTGCAATATTGTATCAAATTGTCATCAGCTTTGGCAATGTCTTCTTCCATTTTGCCGTTGGGGGGTAATTACTCCAAATGGTTTTACTATATAAATTGGGCACTTCTTTTAGTGGTTCTGGTGCTTGAGGATGTGAAGATATGCATTACCTAGTTTCATTTTTTTTTATCTTGGTATTTTAGGTTGGGTAGCTGAGGGGGATATCAGATAAGGTTCATAATGGAGAGTTGAAGTTGTTCTTGGAAGTAGAGTGTGGACTGGTAATCCTTTCCTTCCTATTTAGGCTTTCTGGTTTCTTCCTTGAACTATCATCATATTTTAAGTGATCTTATTGATGTTATTTCTATTATTTTTAAAGAAACATGGACATTATATTGAAAAAAAGTAATGGATACATGTGGGTAGGTGTCCACTAGCAGAATAGAAGCATCCCTCAGTGAGGCTACTACTATAATGTCGATATGCTGATTTCTATAGCTATCTGTACATTTATGATAATACCAAAATTACCTAAAGCTAAACAGCCTTCAAAAATATTTAATTTAGAGTTGCCTACCAATCAAAATAAATGTCATTTACGTTTGTATTTTCTGTTTAGGATTTACAGCCTATTGCTCCACTTGACAAGACAAAAGAAGATATATTAATTTTCTTCAAGCTTTATGACCCTGCGAAAGAAGAGCTACAGTATTTTGTTGTTTTCTATTGTATATTTGTGTTTGTGAGTGTATTTTTTTTTCTCTTTTGGAATAACTCCATTTGATTTAGAGATTATTTTTCTTGGATAACTCAGGTGCAATTTGTTGGCTGTCAAAGAAACAAGAGACTATGGCTCAGTCCACAGCTGAAGCAGAGTACATCTTTGCTGCTGCAGCCGTGAACCAAGCCGTATGGCTTAGGAAAATCCTGGATGACTTGAAGCAAAATCAAGAAAGTCCGACATTGATTTTGTCTGACAATCAGTCTGCTGTAGCCATGGCCAAAAATCCTATTCTCCACAACAGATCAAGCACATTAAGATTAAGTACCATGCCGTGAGGGAAGCTGAACAATGTAGGGAAGTTAGCTTGGTGCATTGTAGAGGAGAAAATCATATTGCAGACATAATGACAAAGGCCTTGTCCAAAGCCAAGTTTGAAGATTTAAGGCTAAAACTTGGTGTTTCCAGCAAAATATCGAGGAGGAGTGATGAAGTTATGATATTTTGCTGGAAACGCAATATTCAAGGGTTGGTTGTTTGAAGATGTTTTTTTTGCGCCAAGGGAGTTCAGTTTGCTATGCTGGAAGAAGTTGGTTTAGGGGCAGCTGGATGATGTTTTTGTTGTGATGTAATTAGGTTGCTGCAGCCGGAAATATGGCTTTATATCCCTTAATTGTAATGTATTAGTTTATATTGTGTGGCTTAGTTTTAATCATGTAAAAAAGGTCCCTGTTAGAGTGGTTGTAATAGTGGACTCTAAGTAATATTGTGTAGAAGTTTGTTCTTTGATATTCAATGAAGTATCCTTGTTCTCTCCGAATTCTTTTCTTTATTTGCATATTCCAGCATTCAAATCAACAGTTATGCTTGGACTTGAAGCCAATGTCATCCTTGCTTTTGAGCATAAAATTATGATAATTTTTTGCTATTTGCCCTAGAGTGTGTAAGGTACTTGTTGGTATGCAACTCGTTTCAAGTCCACTTGTTTCTCTCTCTCCATGCTTTGGTTATTTGGAGTGACTGATGTATTAAGGGTTGACTTTTAATATTGTCCTTTAAAAATGTGGACCATGAAGAGTTGAGTTGTCTGAGAGTTGAGATCTCTAGTTATGGGGATTTTGTGGTTTAAGTCCGTTCTAGAGGTTGTATTGGAATGTTGGTTTATTTGATAATCAACTGGCATGTCATATTTAAATCATGGTTATGCATTATTTTGAGGATGGTAACTTACTCATGTTTTGATATTCAAGAAATTATGTTTGAGCCCAGTGTGATGTGTGAACCCATTGACTATAGATATACAATTCGAGCTAGCGAGGTAAATGTTATGCATAACAAACATGGTGTGATTTGTTTTCCTTGTGATAATGTTTAACTTCGGCATTGTGTTGAATGGTGATACCATGCTGGAAATGAAGAAGTTGGCAGAAATTTTTGAACTGCAGTTTTACCGCCTGTCGGTCTCCCTCTGTTCATACGGAAGTAGATTTTGAGTCACTATATTGGATTGGTTCAGTGACATGTATAGGTGTATTAGATTTGGTTAAATGTTATTTCACTCATGCTTGTACGTGTATTAGTAGGTGTAGTAAGTTTAAATTTGAATTTGTATTTTCATTAGGTGGAACAATGGCGTGTGCTTTGTATAAATCTACCCCTGTTTTTTGAATGTAAAACAGAGCAAATTTTAGTTTAGATTTTCTCTCTCTACAGCTCTCTCTCAGATCTGTTTTTGGTCCTCTTTCCTTAGTATACTCTAGCCCTAAAAACCAACAATTGGTATCAGAGCTATTGTGATCTTTCAGGACCTGGAAAAACAAAAACCTCTTAACAAAACTCAACACCATACGTAATCATCTTCATGGTAGTAACTCCAACTTTACTTTCTCCACCCATCTTTAATGGAGATCAGTTCCATGTATGGGCTGTCAAGATGAAGACTTATTTAAGAGGCCATGGGTTGTGGCAATACGTGGAGGAGGAGAAGCAAGTTCCTCAGTTGGGAGCAAACCCCACACTGAACCAAATCAGGATTCATGAAGAGGAGATGTCTAAAGCACCAATGGCCCTATCTTACATACACTCGGCAGTGATAGACTAAGTCTTCACTAGGATTATGGCGTGTGAAACTCCTAAAGAGGCTTAGGATAAGCTTAAGGAGGAGTTTGGGGGCAACAATACAACATGCAACATGCAAGTTGTAAACTTGAGAAGAGAATTTGAGATGTTTAAGATGCAAGAGGCTGAGTCTGTCAAGGAGTATGTGGATAGGCTGATAAATGTGGCGAACAAGATTAAGCTACTTGGTGAAGAGTTGGCTGACAAGAGGATAGTAGAGAAGGTTTTGGTCAGTTTACCTAAGAGATTTGAGGCAGAAATCTCTTCACTTGAAGACTCCAAAGACCTGTCTCAGATCAGTTTAGCAGAACTTGTGCATGCTCTTCAAGCACAAAAGTAGAGGAGGTTCCTAAGGCAAGAAGACTCAAGTGAAAGAGCCATGATAGCAAGCCACAATAGGAGGTATGTTGGAGAGAAGGGAAATGAGGAAGCTAACAACGAAGGAGGAAAAAATGTGGGACTAAGAACCTTTCCTCCTTGTCCTCACTGCAAGAAAAAGAACAACTCTGAAAATAGATGTTGGTTTAGGCCTGGCATACAATGCAGATCTTGTAAGCAGTTTGGACATGTATAAAGGGTGTGCAAGAACAAAGGAGGGCAGCAGGAGCATCAATCCCAGGCAGTGGAGAATCAACAGCAGACTCAAGAACCTGAGCAGTTGTTTATGGCTTTAGGATGTGTAGCTGATTTTGATCAAGAGGTGTGGTTAATTGACAGTGGTTGCACCAACCATATGTCACCAAACATGTCCAATTTTGTGAGCTTAGATCAAAGCTACAAGTCTAAAGTTGAAGTGGGAAATGGAGAGCTGCTGGAGGTCAAAGGCAAGGGAAATGTTTCTGTCCAAACCAAGTCAGGTATCAAGTTTGTATTTGATGTTTTATTTGTTCCTAAAATCAGTCAAAACCTACTTAGTGTAGGACTAATGCTTGAGAGGAATTACTCTCTGCATTTTAAAAACTCAGCATGTGTCATTATAAAATGTGATGGGAATGAGTTAATGAGAGTGAGGATGCAAGGAAAAAACTTCCCAGTAGAGTGGGGAAAGGTTGTTTTTCAAAACCATTCAGCTAACATGGTTAGTAGAGATGTCAAGGTGGACGAGTGTACTGTTTGGAATTTGAAAAAAAGTCAGGTTGAAGTCAAGCTAAGCCTCCAGCAAGATAGAATGCCCAAAAGTCAGATTGAAGAAGTGAATTCAGATGAAGTTGATGAAGTTCCAGTCAGAGGTACAAAGCCAATATCTGAAATTTATGAGAGGTGCAATATGGCTGAGTTAGAACCAACAAGCTACAATAAGGCAGTCAAATCTGATGTGTGGAGAAGCTGCAATGAAGGAGGAGTTCTCTTTAATAGAGAAGAACAGGTTGTAGACATCATTACTAGGCCATTGTCCAAAGCCAAGTTTGAATATCTTCAGTTCAGACTTGATGTTTCTAGCAATGATATCAAGGAGGTGTGTTGAATGGTGATACCATGCTGGAAATGAAGAAGTTGGCAGAAATTTTTGAACTGCAGTTTTACCGCCTTGTCGGTCTCCCTCTGTTCATGCAGAAGTAGATTTTGAGTCTCTGTATTGGATTGGTTCAGTGACATGTATAGGTGTATTAGATTTGGTTAAATGTTATTTCACTCATGCTTGTACGTGTATTAGTAGGTGTAGTAAGTTTAAATTTGAATTTGTATTTTCATTAGGTGGAACAGTGGCGTGTGCTTTGTATAAATCTACCCCTGTTTTTTGAATGTAAAACAGAGCAAATTTTAGTTTAGATTTTCTCTCTCTACAGCTCTCTCTCACGTCTGTTTTTGGTCCTCTTTTCCTTAGTATACTCCAGCTCTAAAAACCAACACATTGTCTCTGTTGCAGCTTCAAGATGGAGATATTGTTTGCTTTCAAAAATCTCATACAATTGAAAGTGCTGAACAATGTTGCTATCCAGATGTTCCTTCATTTTTGGACTATGTGCATAATCGACGGGTACACCTCCATGGTTCCTATTGTATTCAGAAAACTAAGCTTTTCTTTGATATTCATTTTGTTTTATTATTGGTTTACAATCACCCTACATTTGTGATTTATCTCTTTGCTTTTTTGTAGTGAACATCTTCCTTGTCATCCCTAGACATTGTGTTTATTGTTTTTATAATTAACTGTTATTCATCAACTTATCATTTAACTTTGCTAAATTTTGCATGATTTTGTGTGGTAGGCGGTTGTTCACTTCCGATCTCTTGAAAAGCCGAAGGAAGATGATTTTTGTCTAGAGATGTAAGGGCTTAATATTAGATGAAGTTGAATTCTGTAATTTTACTGCGGATTTATCTTTGTTGATTGTGCATTATTTTATGTATATGTACACTACCGAGTAATTGTATCTGATGTTATTGTGTTTTGAATGTCGAGGTCCAAGCTTTTTACGTATGATTATGTTCTAGAAAAAGTAGCTCAGAAATTGAATTTGGATGATCCATCCAAAATCAGGCTTACATCACATAACTGCTACTCTCAGCAACCCAAACCTCAACCTATTAAGTACCATGGCATTGATCATTTGGCAGATATGCTGATTCACTACAACCAGGTAGTACTCGTGGTCGTAGTTAATGTGGGATGTTGAAATTTAAATGAAAATATAATATTATGCTTTTTCTCATCATGTTCTTGGACAGACTTCTGATACATTGTATTATGAAGTATTGGACATTCCTCTGCCAGAATTACAATGTCTGAAACTGGCAAAGTAGCAATTCATCAGGCTATCAAGGATGAAGTGCGTATGCTGATCAATTTCTTAAGTTACTCTTAAAGATGTTGAGCCCTTTCCTACTTTTTGGTGGAATCTGTTTGTGGCTTTGTGCTTCACATTTTTACTTTAATCTAAATTTCTGGAGCAGGCGGAGTTGTCTCATCCTTATGCAGAACCCGGGTTGCTAGAAGTTTTCTATCATAAGATTTACAAGGTCTGAAGTTTTATTTCATACCCTATTCCCAAAATAATAGTTTGTTTCATTATTTAATTAGGAAATACTATTATATTATATTTAAGTACTTTTAGACTCCTTAAGTTTATTAATTTAATTAAACACCCCCAGAAAAAAGTTTAAAAATGAACAAAAACACCTCCATCCACCTATAGTTGCCAGATTCCGAAAACGACTGTCGATGGTAGCCGAAATCTGTCACAACGGCATACAAACGACCAGAACTAGCCGATAATTCTCCGATCTGGCCTTTTTCGGCCAGATCCACAGTGGATCTGGTCGGAAAAGGTCAGATTTGACCGTCAGCAACGGCCAAAGAAATGGCTGTCATTAACTGACAATGACGGCGATCGGTCCTTTGCATACTATCGACTACGGTATCGGCCGTAAATCTAGCTTTTTCCGGTCAGATCCATGGTGGATCTGGCTGAAAAAGGCCAAATCGATGTACGATCAGCCAGATCCGACCGGTTTGCGTCATAACACCAGATTTCGGCGGTGGTGGCCAGAATCTAGCATTGTGGGTGGGTGGGGGTGTTTTTGTCATTTTACAAAAAAATTATATATTGTGGTGTTTAGTTAAATTAGCAATCTAGGGGCTATTTTTGTTAATTTTTAAATTTTACCTCGTAATACTCACCTTACTCAACTACCCAATACTATCTCCAAAATCCTATCCAAAATAATAAACCAAACGGACCCTAGATCATTATTTTAACATTTCATGATTTATCTAAATTACGAAGCAATAAGAGAACATGCATAACTTGAGTGTACTTATTATGGCTAATCACTGTGTGTTTCTTTCATGCCACCATTTTCTTCTCCAAGGTAATTAATATTTACTGCTGGCCAGTAACATTAGCACATCCATGCAGGTGCAACTGCATTTTTCAAATGAGAACCAATCAATATAATAAAACACTCCACCTCTTCATGTCTCAGTGATTTTTCGACCACCTTCTAGTGATCTCCTTTGCTCTCTCTCAATATAATCTAATTAACTACTCTTTTAGGCTTCAATTCATTGTCTCTGCTATGAAACACGTCGCCGTACATTATGGATTATTCCCAGGAGAGGTTGAAGAAAGAAAAGGCGGGGGCACACTTTTATAGAATTGTAAAGGTTGGTCCTCTCAATCTTTTTTTTTAATTACTACTAAATTTATTGATTATAGGTAATATCAACACCTAGTTGAGCATATCTTCTTAGTAGTTATATGATATCTCTAGGTTGCACGAGACGAGGACCTTGTGGAACAAATTGGAAGGCATATATATTTTTATCTTGTGGATCATGACAAAGTAAGGAGTTTCCGTACTCAAGAGCAGATACCTTTTCACCTCTTCAAGGTACCATCTTTTTGGAGTATCCAATGTGTTTCTACCAACAATTGTGATGTTTTTATTTTGGTGAATTTACACTCCTCCATCTCTGCCTCTCTCACTCTCTGTATGTTGCATTAGTGTTTTTCAATGTATTGAATCAGTGACTTGATGTGATGGATGGTGTGTGCAGCAAGAGGTTGCTAAAGAGTTTGGTATTCCAGTGCAACTTCAGCGGTTTTGGCTGGGGGTAAAGCGCCAGAACCATACATACCGCCCTAATCGGCCGTTGACACCGTTAGAGGAAACACAAACTGTAAGTAGTTCTGCTTGCTATTACTACCCTATAGTTACTGTTTCAAGAGTTTTGTGGTAGGTTTGTTTAGTTTCAGGCAACGCCCAAGTTTTTTCAAAGGACTCCTTGTGATGTAATAATTATAACAAACATTCTTCTTTTGGGCCATTGCTAATATGTTTCTTGCAATTGTCTATATTAGGCAAATATGTAATCCTGTATGATTTGTAATTTCCTTGTGAACTAATATCCATATGTTTCCTTGGAAGAACCAGTGAATTGTTCTGATCATTGTTCTTCATTTATTCAGGATTATGATTTCGATAATTTGTTTCAGTGTATGTGCTAATTCCCATCCACTGTCTATCTTTTCTGATCTTGCTAATGGTTTAACTGTTTTATGTTTTAGGTTTTCTATATGAAAATATACATTTTAATTTTGCTATGCATTTGATATGAGATAATTTATGTTGCTTATCTCCAGCGTTATGTTTTATTTCTGCAATATTGTATCGAATTGTCATCGGCTTTGGCAATGTCTTCTACCATTTTGCCGTCAGGGGGTCATTATTCCAAATGGTTTTACTAAAAAATTGGGCACTTGTTTTAGTGGTTTTAGTGTCTGAGGATGTGAAGAGATGCATTGCCCAGTTGCATTTTTCTTTATCTTGGTATTTTTGGTTGGGCAGTTGAGGGAGGCATCAAATAAGGTTCATAATGCCGATTTGAAGTTGTTCTTGGAAGTAGAGCGTGGACTGGTAATCCTTTCCTTCCTATTTATGTTTTCTGGTTTCTTCCTTGAACTATCATCCTATTTTAAGTGATGTTATTAATGTTATTTCTATTACTTTTAAAGAAACATGGAAATTATATTGATAAAAAGTAGTGGATGCATGTGGGCACGTGTCCACTAGCAGAATAGTAGCATCCCTTAGTGAGGCTACTAGTATGAAGTCGATATGCTGATTTCTATAGCTATCTGTGCAGTTATGATAATTCCAAAAATACCTCAAGCTAAACAGCCCTCAAGAACATTTAATTTAGAGTTGCATGCCAATGAAAATAAATGTTATTTACGTTTGTATTTTCTGTTCAGGATTTACAGCCTATTGCTCCACCTAGCAAGACAAAGGAAGATATATTTCTTTTTTTCAAGCTTTATGACCCTGAGAAAGAAGAGCTACGGTCCTTTGTTGTTTTTTATTGTATATTTGTCTGTGAGTGTATTTTTTTTTTTTTTTTCTTTTCCCCTTCCGGAATAACTCTATTTAATTTGGAGATTGTTTTTCTATGATAGCAGCTATGTTGGAAGGTTTTTTGTGAAGAGTACCGGTAAGCCGATAGAATATTTGGCAAACCTAAATGAAATGGCTGGCTACGCTCCTGGTGAAGAAATCGAACTCAATGAGGTTTGTTTCCTGTTGCTTATCTTTCATGAGAAGTTTTAAATGGATGGTGTCGAACTCAAGCTGACTAGTTTAAGAATTTCTTAGTCCATTAGTTTATCAGTGAAGCTGCAAAAAGGATTGGCTTAATGTTGGGCTTTGGCTCTTCAATTGTTGTGACTAGGGAGTGGACTGCTACTGTGTATTAAACTTATTTTCTGTTTTTACTTATTCAATAGCTAATGCAAAATGCATTTAGTACTGTATTTGGGGAAAAAAATAAAAAAAAAGAATCCAAGCACTCAAAATTCTCTCGAGAAAAAATTGTCTTAAATTAAAAGAAAAAAAAAAGCAACTGCAGTGTTTTTTAAAATGACATATCTTAGGAGTAGTTAATCATACCGTTTTATGAAATTTAAAGTTTGGGTGTGCTAATAGTTTGTGGCCCCTTCAAGACTTGTATTATTTCTTATTTTTTGGAGATGATTTCCTTTTGTTATGCTTGGACTAGAAGCTCTTTGCCCTAGAGTGTGTAGGGTTCTTGCTGGTATGCAACTCCTCTCAGGACTACTTGTCTGTCTCTCCATGCTTTGGTTATTTGGAGTGACTGTTGTATTAAGGGTTGACTTTTAATATTGTTTTTTAAAAGTGTGGACCATGAAGAGTTGAGTTGTCTGAGAGCTGAGATCTCCAGTGACAAGATTTTATGGTTCAAGTCCCTTCTAGAGGTTGTATGGAACGTTGGCTTATTTGATAATCAGTTAGCATGTCATATTTAAATTTGCATGGTTGTATGCATTATTTTGAGGATGGTAGCTTACTCATGTTTTGATATTCAGGAAATTAATTTTGAGCCCAATGTGATGTGCGTACCCATTGAAAATGGATATACATTTCGAGCTAGCAAGGTAAATGTTATGCATAACAGACATGGTGTGATTTGTTTTCCCTGTGATAATGCTTAACTCCGGCATAGTCTCTGTTGCAGCTTGAGGATGGAGATAATGTTTGCTTTCAAAAATGTCATACATTTGAAAATGCTGAACAATATTACTATCCAAATGTTCCTTCTTTTTTGGACTATGTGCATAATCAACAGGTACACCTCCAGGGTTCCTATTGTATTCAGAAAACTAAGCTTTTCTCTGATATTCATTTTGTTTTATTATTGGTTTACAATCTCCCTACATTTATGATTTATCTCGTTGCTTTTTTGTAATGAACATCTTCCTTGTCATCCCTAGACATTGTGTTTATTTTTCTTATAATTAACTGGTATTCATCAACTCATCATTTAACGTTGCTAAATTTTGCATGATTTTGTGTGGTAGGTGGTTGTTCACTTCCGATCTCTTGAAAAGCCGAAGGTAGATGATTTTTGTCTAGAGATGTAAGGGCTTAATATTAGATGAAGTTGAATTCTGTAATTTTACTGCAGATTTATCTTTGTTGATTGTGCATTATTTTATGTATATGTACATTACCGAGTAATTGTGTCTGATGCTATTGTGTTTTGGATGTCAAGGTCAAAGCTTTTTACGTATGATGATGTTGTAGAAAGAGGAGCTCAGCAATTGAATTTGGATGATCCATCCAAAATCAGGCTTACATCACATTGCTTTTTCTTTCAGCAACCCAAACCTCAACCTATTAAGTACCGTGGCATCGCTCGTTTGGCTGGTATGCTGGTTCAGTACAACCAGGTAGTAGTCATTGTTCTAGTTAATGTGGGATGTTGAAATTTAATGGAAAATGTAATATTATGCTTTTTCTCATCAGGTTCTTGGACAGACTTCTGATATGTTGTACTATGAAGTATTGGACATTCCTCTGCCAGAATTAGAAAGTCTGAAATTTCTCAAAGTAGCATTTCATCATGATATGAAGTATGAAGTGAGTATGCTGATCAATTTCTAAAGTGACTCTAAAAGATGTTGAGCCTTTTTCCTGCTTTTGGCGGAATCTCTTTGTGCTTCAAATTTTTACTTGAAATCTAAATTTCTGGAGCAGGTGGAGTTGTCTCATCCTGATGCAGAACTCCAGTTGCTAGAAGTTTTCTATCATAAGATTTACAAGATCTGAAGTTTTCTATCATAAGATTTACAAGGTCTGAAGTTTTCTATCATAATGTGAGAAGTCTAAGGATCAGGGTGCTGATCTACTTATGTTCCCTTCTCCAACCTAGCCAAGACCAAGCTCCCTGATCACTTGGACCTGGACTCCTTTGAATAGGGTATTTGTTTCATATCTACAGAGTAAAATTCCTGGAAACGCCGAACATTAAGAATTTGCATGTTGAGGTTTTGAAGTTCCAAAGCTGTTGCTTTAGAAAGAAAGCTTCCAGCGTTGAGCATAATGTTCTTGTGTTTTCATAGTTTGAGAAATGTATGTATTATTATTTTTAAACACAGTATCTGAAAATAACAATATATTTATTTTCATTATCGTATTATAAATGCTGTAATGACTCTCTTTTTAGCTAGTATACTCGTAAAAAAACAGTAAAAGCTTATTAAATATATATATAAGGAAATATATAAACGAGTATCAAAGTATGAGCCCATATTTAATTTTCTTTATAAACAAAACTTTATATAATACAAATAAGTCTCAAAATATTAACTTGACAGTTTTGCCCAACCCTTTCTACTGTGTGATGATCCAAGTGACCGCATTTCACTTGTTATTTGCAAAAACATTGAAAACATTGAAAACAACGGGGTAAGTACTAATTGCTCAGTAAGTAAACCCGCCATGTTACCCTTCTCTTTCCTTTGCTTAACTTCTGAATTTCTTTCCTTACTTCACAGTTCCCCATTCTTCTCTATTCTTTCTCTACTCTTACTCTTTTTTTTTTTTTTTTTTCTCTGTTCTTCCTCTGTTTTTCCCTCTGTTCTTTCTCTATTTTAATTTCTCACTACTTAGATAATGGGCATGATATTATGCATAAATAAAATGCAAATGCACAATTGTATAAAAGGTGCATTTTCTTTTCTGTTTTTCCTTCTTCTCGGTTCTTATTCTGTTTTTCTTTCTTTCTTTTCTGTGCTTCTTTCTTTCTCTTCTTTCTCTTCTTTCTCTTCTTTCTTATTCTTTCTCATTCATTTCTTTTCTTTTCTCTTTTTTCTTATTCTTTTCTCTTCTTTTCTTTTCTTATTCTTTTCTTTTCTTATTCTTTTCTTATTCTTTTCTCTTCTTTCTTATTCTTTTCTTTTCTTTTCTTTTCTTATTCTTTTGCCGATCGAACTCGGTTGAGGCATGGATTTGAAACTTTGGCCGTGTGAGTGTATTCTTCTTTCTTGGATACAGCCCTCATCCACATATACTCTTACGGACTGTACCAATTCTTCTTTATTCTTCTTAGGCCGCTCACTAAAGGCGGCGTGCATGTGGGGAAAATTCTTCTTGTCACTCACGGTTCCCCATCGCAACAACATTTTCTTCTTTTTATCTTTTTACACTTCTTTAACTAAAATTCAGATTTGGAACATTTTAATATTCTCATTTCTTTTTATTTAATCTTTAACATTCTTTAGTGCTTTTTCATGCTCTTATGAATATGTATGCATGTAGATGGTTTCATGCTTATACTTCTTTCTAAATTCACATGTTTAAATGCAATTATGCAATATAGAATGCAAACATGCCATTCTCTACCATCTATAAACTTATCTCAATATAACACATAATCATACTCATATAAACACTTATCTTTGACATTTCATCAAACAACTTATGTGCACAAAGTAACTCTAATTTGGCTAGATTTCTATCTCTTTTCTAAGGCACCAAAATTTGGGAATTAAACCGTCCATATTCAACAACAAATCTGCCCAAAATAGACACTTCAAAATTTCCACTCCAACCCTTCCAAATTTCATCCAAACATTCATCAAACATCCAATACACCAACACAAATACTCATGGATAAGTTATAATCATCATTCAATACCAAATCCATCAACAATTCGTACATATAAGACATATGTATACATAAAAGAAATTCTCTACACCATAACTTAAATCATACTTAGGGTAGGATTTACTTACCTTATATAAGAGCAATCCAACACTTTAAAAACCTTCTTTGATCCAACTCCCTTTCTCTTAAATCCTATGAACATAAATTATCAAAATTCAACACTTTAAAAATTAAAACTCACTTCTTAGTGCAATGATCTTACCTAAAGATGCTTGAGATTGAAAATCCACTCAAAAATACCCAAAATCTATGAATTTCCTTTGAAGAAGAATTGAAGAATTTGAGAGAATATGGAGGTGAAAGTGGCGTGAAAATGGGTGAAAGTGGCTAGGGTTTTACTCTTCCATTTGATATAACATAAAAATATATATATATATATATATATATATATATATATATATATATATATATATATATATATATATATATATATATATTTTCCCATTTTGCCCTTGCACTTTCTTTAAAATTCCATCTAAATCCCTTAGTCAATTACGATAATGCCCTCATATTTCTTGCATTCTCCATGAAATTCTATCTCTTTTCACTCCCCACTTTTTCAACTAATTTTGAGTAAAAATACCATTTTACCCTTAATGCAAGTTTAAGGCATTTTCTTCACATTTTCTCAAAATAACTTTAACAAAAATCAACTAAGGGTATAAGAGCATAAATTAAATTACATACCTCCATGTGGGTGTTACAATTAGAAATATACTGTCACTTTTAAATATTTATTTTGAATTTAACCATCTATTTGATTGTGAACTAATAGTAAATATATGAATAGTAAAAGTTATTATATACTTTTTTGTCCTACTTGCCTGAGTGGAAGACACCTTTGCATCACTGTTTTAAAAACTGACACGATGAGAGACTTGGTAAGATGACCAGGTCATGGGTCAACCGGTCTAATCGGTTGGATTGATGACATCAACATATTGACATCATGCTCAGATCAGAAATAAAAGATGAACCTGGAAATTTTAAACCTATTTTTATTATTCAATATAAAGTGAGGAAATTAAATTAAATAGAAGAAAAAACAAGAAGAAAGGCTCAGATTTACAATCCAAAACAGTCACCAAACTAACCTCAAAGAGGTCTATACAAAAAAGATGGTAGCACAAAAACCTTTGGAGGACTTCAAGAGAACAAAAAAAAAACTGCACATGCAGTACACAAACAACACAGCCCCTAAAAAAGAGCCCAACACCAGCACCACAAAAGCAAACTCCAGCAAAGGATTGCAACTCCAAACCAAAGGAATCCCAAAGCCACAACTGTAGACTTCTAGCAGCAGATAAGACTCCAGCACCCTTGAAAAAGCACCCAAATCCCGGCACCACAACCGACAAAAATCCGTAAAAAATTGCAGCCCCCAACAAACGCAAAGACCTGCACCACAACTGCATGAATCCAAAGTAGAGAGCTATAGAATTGAAGACTCTAGACATGCAAAAGAAGAAGAAGCTGAGGGGGAAAGCCAATACAACCAACATACCTAAACAAAAAACTCTCAACAAGAGGGGAACAAACCCAGGCACCAGCAAAAAGAAAAATCCAAAAAGCTATTGATGTTGGATGGGTGTTTTGGTGTTTGTTTCTTTGCTTGTTACTCTACCAGTTTTGAACTTAAAGAAAAATTGACCTTGATGAGTTCGATCTCCTTCCTACTCGCATGGTGTCGGTACTACAAAAGTCACGATGAAAGTGGATGATGCACTTTGGAGATGAAAATGGAAGCTGCGGTTCTCAGTTTGGAGAAGAGAAGAACAAAATGAAACAAATTAGGTTTAGGAATTGGTTTTTTAGGTATTAGATTTGCTAGTTAGTGGTTTAAGCCTTGGGTCGGTCGGATTGGCAGGTTGACACTATTCTGTTTGGTTTATTCTTGGTCTAAAAGCCTCCCCAGGGTTTTATATTATTTTTAAGGGGGTTTTTCCCCCATATTAACCCGGACCGGAGTTAAGGCAAGGGTGTCGGTGTAAGCCAGCGATCCAGGTTCTATTTTTCCCGCTTTTCAGTCCTTTGCACTTGAATGAGCTATTTTGCTAAATTTGAATAATATGTTTATTTTTAGGGAAATGTCATCTAAAACCCATTTTTTTCTTTTCTAGTTTGGTATGGCAAAAAGAGAAAACTAAGAGCAATTGTCAATTTTCTTTGGTATGTAAATTATCAATTTTGTTAACGCTTGATAGATCACAGAAGGTTTTACGTAATTACTAGTACCTGAATGATAAGTAAGTATCTCTATATTATGTATTTGATATAAAAACTATTTTTAGATAGTTAAAAGGTTTTCTTACTAGGGATTAAAAGCTCTTTTTGGATGGTTTAAATGGTAAATAAAATAAATGTTATTTCATTATGTGAAATCACAAGAAGGTTTTCTAATATTTCTTGATATTTTGTGAATAATGTAAAACCATTATATATACACCCAATAATCAGCAAGAAAGGAAATGAAATCATCCTATTCCTAATGAGTTTGATCCTTAACTCTAACGTGATAGTGTACAACTCAACATCTTAATCCTAACATAATTCTATACAACTTAATACTCGCCCTCAAGCTGGAGCATATAAATCATATACACTAAGCCTGCTACAAATAAAACTAGTACGAGGACCCCTAAGTGATTTAGTGAGAATATCCGCTAGTTGGTCGTTTGAGATGACATGACTAGTGGTAATATAGTCGGACAAAATTTTTGTAACATCTACTGAAAACTAGTACAATGCATGCATAATAACAATAGAAAATTGGGCCCAAAAGTTTTTCTTTTCATTACAAATCATGTGTCTTTTATACATAAAGGGTACTGTTTACAAAATGTATTTTAAAAAGACGAAAGAAGGGGCAGTGTAGCTATCTCTCTTCGCTTGCCGACGCCCCTCCGACTGCATCACCTAGATCCTGCATCCACCAAGGAAAATAACGGGGTGAGCACAAAATAATGCTCAGTAAGTAAAACTCTCTCTCTTTGTCTGTCCCCGTATGAATAACTCTTAATTCTTTCCTTATACTATTTCGATTCTATTTCTGTTTCTAATAACATCATGGCCTTATCTTACCGGGAGGAGGTACGGCGGATGGCGTTCTCACACAAGACCATCTTACTCTCTATGGCTATCGGGTGGAATTCACACGGTACCAACCCGTTCTTAGTGACTACCGAGTGAGGATCACAAAGCACCAACTCGGTTCTTTCTAACTATCGGGTGGAGATCACCTAGCACCTACCCGTTCCTCATGAATTTTGGGTAACGATCACCAAGCATTTACCCGTCTCTAGTCACTATTGGGTGATGGTCACAAAGCATCAACCCACTTCTACTAAATGTTGGATGATGATCACAAAGCATCACCCCACTTATCTAACAACTAACCAGGTAGCGGTCACAAAGCATCTACCCATTTCTACTACTCATCGGGTGACGATCACAAAGCATCGACCCATCTCTCTAAGGGCTATTCGAATGATGATCACAAAGCATTAATCCGATTCCCATAACGGTCGGGTGATGATCACAAAGCATCATCCCAACTATACTACTCTTCTAATTCATTCTATTGTAGCATTTTTTTCAATGCTCTCTACCCTTAGAGTAATTTTACCCACTAAGCTCTCTACTCATAGGGTAATTGCATAAACCATTTCCTTACACTTTCTTAGGTCACTTTTTCATGTACAACTAGTGCCTATGGATGGTTCATCTTCACCAATGCACTTATGAGATGCCAACTTGCAATGTTGCAAGAATTAAGGTTCATTACTCACACTCAAACCTCTATTAGGCATTTCATCAAACAACTCATGTGCACTATAAAACTCTATCATAGCCATGATTCTAAAACTTTTCCTAACCATCCAAAATGGGGAAAAACCCTTTCACAAGCCATAATAACCTGTCAAACAAAACACTTCCAAAAAGGGTTCCATAACACCCCTTCAAATCCATCTCAACTACCTTGCCAATCCAACAACCCATTTCTCATATTTGCAAAGAATAAACAATCACAAAGCATAGAAATCTCTATTTAATCCTTCATACATGCCATAATACATGTACATCACATACATACATCAAGTCTAACAAAACCCTAATCAAGAAATTTCATAAATCTCAACTTGGGTTGGGTTTTACTTACCTTGTTATGGAGAGACTTCACAAATTCTTCCTTTCACTTGTTAGCTTGACTTTTCCTCTAATCTTAACCAAAAGAATGAAAACCCTCAAATACCAAAATGAACTAAAACTCACAAATCACACAACTTAAGGAGAAATCCTTACCTTAGGAAACCTTAGGTTACTTTTCCACCCCAAAACACTTCAAAACCCCTTGGAAAACCTTGATCAAAAGAAGAGAGAAGTTGAGGAGTAAAGATGGGAAGTTGCGTTTGAGAAGAAGAAATGAGGGGTTTCTTTGATTCTAATTCCTTTTAATGAAATATAAACACACTCATTCCCATTTTGCCCTTATTCTTCTTTGGGAATTCCATCCATATCCTTTGATTCATTACAAACTCACCCCCAAATCAACACATTCTCCATGAAAAATCCTTACAATTAACTCCCCACTTTTCCTGCTAATTAGGGGTAGAAAGGTCAAATTGCCCTTAGGGAAGAAAATATCTAAAACTTCAACAAACAATTTAGTCGGCCTGTCGTCGCGGCGAAGAAACTTCTATCGCCGCGGCGAAACGCTGTGCCAGCTTCCCGGCTTGGCCAACCTCTTCGCCGCGGCGAAGATTCTTCGCCCTGGCCAAGCACGTGATTGAACTTCTTCTCGTTTTCAACCAATTTCAGGGGCAAACATTCAACACGACACTAAATCAAACAATAACACCAAAAACCAACAGAGCGAAAGAGGAAACAATAACTACGTACCTCATATGGGGCGTTACAATTTTCTCTCGAATGAAATAACAATCAATTTCTATATGTTTAGTCCTCTCGTAAAACACTGGATAAGAGGTAATATGGAGAGCAGCTAGATTATCGCAAAGTAACTTCATTTGTGATACTTCTGCAAATTTCACTTCTTGAATTAGTTGTTTCAACCAAATGAGCTCACAAGCTGTTAAGGCCATTGCACGATATTCTGCCTATCCACTTGATCTGGCAATAACAACTTGCTTTTTACTCTTCCAAGATACAAGGTTTCCCCCAACAAGAACATAAAATCCTAAAGTGGAGCATCTATCAGGTGGAACACTTGCCCAATCGGCATCAGAATACCCGACAGCCTGTGTATGAACCTTGTTTTCATATAACAAACCTTTGCCAAGTGCACCCTTGATATACCTTAGAATTCGAACAACTACATCCCAATGGCTATCACATGAAGATTGTAAGAACTAAATAACAACACTGATAGAGAAAGATATATCAGGTCATTTGATGGTGAGATAATTAAGATTACCAACCAGTCTTCGGTATCTGTCAAGGTCAGCAGAGGCTCCCCTTGTCCAGGTGAGAGCTTTGAATGAAGATCCATAGGAGAGTCTATCGGTCTGCAATCTGACATCCTTGTTTCTTCCAGAATATCCAATGCATACTTTCTTTGAGAGATAACAATATTAGAGCTGGATTGAGCAACTTCTATACCAAGAAAGTATCTAAGTAGCCCCAAATCTTTGGTCTAAAAGTGGCTAAACAAGTGTTTCTTCAACTGCTCAATACTATTTTGATCACTTAATGTAATGACAATATCATCAACATAGACAACCAGATAGATGCATTGCTCCGGTGATGTATGTTTATAAAAGACCGAATGATTAGATTCACACCGCACCATACCAAACTCTTGGATGATAGTATTGACATGGCCAAACTAGGCACGAGGAGACTGCTTCAAGCCATACAGTGAGCGACGAAGTTTATAGACTAAGGTAGACTCCCCCTAAGCGACAAAACTAGGCGGTTTCTCCATATATATCTCTTCCTACAGCTCACCATGCAGAAATGCATTCTTAATGTCCAATTGGTACAAAGGCCACTGTCGGATTGCAGCCATAGATAAGAACAAGCGGACAAAAGACATCTTCACCATAGGAGAAAAAGAGTCATAATAATCCAACCCATAAGTCTGAATGTACCCTTTGGCTACTGAACGAGCCTTTAAGTAGTCAACCTGCCCATCCAAACCAACTTTGACAGTATAAATCCAATGACAACCAACAGTCGATTGCCCTAGAGGTAAAGGAACCAATTCCCAAGTGTCATTATTATGCAAAGCAGTCATCTCTTCAACCATTGCCTGACACCTCTCGGGATCAGTCAATGCCTTATTAATATTGGAAGGAACATACACAAATGAAATTGTGGACACAAAAGCAAAATATGCTGAAGACAATAAATGATAACTAAGGAAATTATATATCGCGTAAGGGTTGCCAGTGGACCGTATACCTTATGAATGGTAATGGGAAACTAATCCTCACGAGGTAGGACCACGACATGAGGGCAATTTGGAGCAGGACTTGTAACTGGAGCCTCAAGAACAGGGTCAAGGACAATGTCAGTACTTGTAAGAGGAATAATGGTATCATCTACAGGAGGGGACACTCCTATAAGTGAAGAACGTTGTTAGACAGGGACAGACAGAGATGACTGACCAGAAAGGGGAGCAATGTAAGGTGCGGGGAGGACTTTAATTATAGAAGCACATTCTAGTGGAGATGAAGATAAGTACGGAGAAGACTCAAAAAATGTAACATCATCAAACATGAAATATCGATTTAGTGTGGGAGAGTAACACTTATAACCTTTTTGAAGACGTGAATAACCTAGGAAAATACATTTGGTAGACTTGGCAGACAGTTTATCTCGACCAGGGGAGAAGACATGGACAAAACAGGTGCAACCAAAGACACGAGGAGGAAGAAAGAATAAAGATTGGTCAAGGAACCAAAAAAAATGAGGTACCTTGCTTTGTAGAACAGATGAAGGCATCCTATTGATCAAGAAACATGTTGTCAACAAAACGTCTGCCCAAAACTAGAAAGGAACTTGATTATGTAAAAACAAAGTGCAGGCAATTTCAATGAGATGTCTATTCTTACACTCAACAACCCCATTTTATTGGTGTATAAGCACAAGATGACTAATGGAAGATTCCCTAGGAGAACATGAAGTTTGTAAAAGGGGCAGAAAAGTATTAATGAGCATTATCACTCTGCAACACATGAATAGTGGTATTAAATTGAGTCTTAATTTCAGTACAAAAGGATTCAAATATGGAAAATAATTCAGAACGAGTTTTCATTAAAAATAACCAGGTGCAACAAGAGTAATCATCAATAAATGTAACAAAATACTGAAAACCCAAAATAGACGAAAGGACCCCAAACATCTGAATGAACCAACTCAAAAGGGGACACAACCCATTTATTGACATGCTTGACAAATTAACTACGAGAATGTTTCCTAAGCTGACATGACTCACAACTGAAAGACGATAGATTAGATAGACCTGGAACTATCTTCTAAAGCTTCAATAAACTAGGATGTTCCAAACGATTATGAAGGAGAGTCAGAGATTCCGAAACAGTGCATGCAATAGGGCCAGAAGGTAAATTGAGATGGTAGAGGCCCTGTGACTCATGTCCTATGCCAATCATCCATCCCGTGTCTCGGTCTTGTATAACAACAGAAGAATGATCAAAAGTGATAGAACAATTTAAAGACCGTGTAAGTTTACTGATAGACATAAGATTAAAAGGACAACTAGGAATATAAAGAATAGAGTCTAAGGCCAGGATGGAAGTGGATGTGCACAACCCATGGCTTTAACAATTGTTTTGGACCTATTAGCTATAGTGACAGAGGACATGTAGTAGTAAGGTGAGAAAGTAAGTGAGGGTTACCAGAAATATGATCAGAAGCACCAGAATCAAGTACCCAAGGCCCTCTAGGAGAAGACTGAGTGAGGCATGCAACTGAATTACCCGAGTAAGCTATGGAGGTGATAGAGGAAGAAGACTGTTTATTTGCTTGATACTTAAGATATTCCCCATAATCAGCACTAGTGAGAGTCAAGGATTGTTGAATGTGACCCTCAGATGATTTTGAATGTGAATCAGGGTGATTAGACTGAACAACATTAGCAGCCCGAGAAGGGCAGCCATGCAACTTGTAGCATTTCTCCCTGGTATGCCCCCACTGATTATAGTAGCTATAGTTAGGTCGACCTTCCCTACCACCACGGTCTCCCTATCTCGCTTATAAGTGTTATAAGTTTAAGAAGCCAACACTAAAGAGTCAACCAAGGGAGATCTTGTCACAACACCAAGAGAGGAGACGTGAAGTAATAGAGCAAACACTTCATCAAGAGATGGCACAGTGGCACTAGCTAGAATCTAATCTCGTACCGAAGCAAGATTTGGGTTGATAGCAACAAGAGTAAGAACCATAAAAAATTTGCCTCGTTATGCCAGATCTTCTCCTGCAAGCTTGCCAACGGGTAATAACAAATTAAATTCATCCTTAAGAGAAGCCATCTTACCAAGGAAATCTGACATACCATATCTTGTTGTTTGAGAGTAACCATATTGGACACAACAGAATATAAGCACTAGATATCATTTGTATAAAGTAATTTGGTTTGGCTCCATACCTCAAAACAAGTTTTGTATATTTTATAAATAGGGTGAAGAGGAGGGTCAATCGACTGCCATAATAAACTACATAATAAAACATCAGTCTTTACCCAAATTGCCTTATCTTCTTTGATATCTTCAACCTTAGTAGTCAAGTGATCCTCCAGGCCTTGCCCCATACACCACAATTCAATAGAAGCGGCCCAAGAGGAGTAACTAGAGCTACCTATTAACTTTTCAGTTGTGATAGGAGGAAGAGAGAAGAATGAAACATAACTTGTTTTGGAGCTGGACCCCTCAGTAGACATATTCAAGGTATGAAAGAGATGAAGCTGATCTGGACAGTAGCAAAAAAAATTTCGATGATAGAGAACGTTTTTCAACAATGGTGATGACGTGGCAGGTGTTAGATAGTGATGAGACCCAAGGTAATACTCAACGGCGTTGTCTGAGGCTACTGGTGCTGGCGGTGAGATGTCACGCTAGGTAGAGAAAGAGATCGGAGAAGAAGCTATTGGAAAGACGATCGGTGTGTGGAGGCATGTGTGGCGGAGAATAGCAACGAGCTTCTGGGGTTTTGCCAATGACAAAGAGACGATCAGTCTGGTGTGGTTGGATTTTTGAATCAACACCAGATGGAGGTTACTTGAACTTCGCCGGAAAAGAGCGCCAAAAAAAATAATAATAATTTTAGTGTTTCTGAATTCTGAGCTCTAATAACATGTGAAATTAGAATAAGGTTTTCTACTATTTCTTGATATTTTGTGAATAATGTACAACCATTATATATACACCCAGTAATCAGCAAAAATGGAAATGAAATCATCCTATTCCTAATAAGTTTGATCCTTGTCTCCAATGTGATAGTGTACAACTCAATATCTTAATCCTAACATAATTCTGTACAACTCAACACATTATTTATAGAATATGAATTAATATTTAATCATATTTTTTTGGTAAATAAAAGTTTATAACATTCAATGGTTTACAATTTTTTTTTTTTTTAATGTAATCTTTGCTTATATAAGCTTCCAAAATCTTTGCAATAAGGTTATGGAAAAAAATTAGAAAATATTGTGATACAGTACAAGGTTAAAGGAAAACTAAAAAGATGTAATAATAATAAAAATTACTAGATAAAGGTAAATTTTAGTGTACATTTTTAATAATTTTTACAGCTACTTGTTTTTAATTATTATTTTTGTTTTTATTTTCAAATAAAAAAGAAACTTAATAACTTCTTATTTTCATTAAAAAAAAAAAAAAGACCCTTATATAATACCTTGGCTCTGCGTTTAACTGTTTGTCTTTCACAACACGCAAAAATAAACTTCATTTCCTTTAGCAAAGTTGCGTTACGAGGGTTTTTAGTGTAAAGAAGAGTAAACAACATGTTCCCACATGAGGTTTAATGAAATAGTAAGTTTGTACCCCTGGTTTTATTTACTCTAGATCCCCACCCTTAAAGTAATGTTGTTTCATTTATTTTAATAGTGAAAGGTTAAAATGGTTATTTACTCCACCTCCACCTCTACCCCTCCACCAACACCTCATCCTCCAGCACCAAAGCCTCCATCGTGGCCAGATAACAACTCCACCTCTTCCTTTTACTCCACCATCACCATCAATACCACCCCTAGCCCTGCCACCAACTCCAAAGCCTCTACCTTCATCTAAATCACCTCCAACATCTCCTCCTCCACCGCCACCAAAACCTCAACCTCCACCACCTTCGGCTCTAGCCAAATCTCACATTTCCACTGCACAACATCAGGGAAACCCCTTTTACCGAAAGGCTTTTACCCAAAAAAAAAAAAAAATAAAAAAAAGAACTCCGCCTCCCTTTTTTTTTTGCGATCTTCCGATTGGAATTTTGAAAAAAAAAATTCACACTCCCAAACAAACAAATCAGAAATCAAATTCAACCAAACCCCATTCAATCACACAATCAACTCAATCAAACTGTGATTCAATAAAAAACAAAAGCAACACGACTGCAAGTGGCGCGTGATAGGCCGTTGGCAGCGGGGTTCGACCGGTAGGCTTGATGGGGGCAGTTTGAAACGGTGCTAAGTTGCAGCATGAAGTCGTGGCTTGGGGTTACACGATGCAGAGTTGCACGGCTTGATAGAAAGAAGACTTGGGTGACAGGCGGTGAGCGCCGCAGCCAGATAGTGTCGGGGTTTTGCTGGGGATGGTAAGGGGAAGCAGTTGGTGGTGTTAGGTGGGACGGTCAGCGCTAGGGGGTGGCCAAGTGGTTGCGCGCAGGCTAAAGGGGACCACCTAGCTTGAGGCACCTCAACGACGCCTACGACTTTCACTTCGTGATCGGGCCGTTCAAGCCTTAGTCATCATTTGGGGACCCTCACCTTTGTTCTCCAATGTCGGGAATGGCCAAAGTGGCTTGAGAGCTTGTGGTGGCACTAAGGAGCAGGAACTAGGAAGATGCAGGATTTAATTTTCTTTTTTGTTTCATGGGTTTTATGATTTTTATTAGATTTGGCAATTTACAGATAAAATAAAGGGGCATTATGGTGATTTCATAAATTTATTATGGGTATATATAATAAATTATGGGGGCATTAATTCTTGGTTTTTACATGTTCACTCAATTTTTTATTGCTAAATAATCAAAAACCAAAGGTTCAAGGGCAGTTTAGTAATTGCAATCTATGCACATCTATCAGAACCTAATAGTAGTTAACGGTGTTACTATAAGGGTAGTAATCTAGAATAAATGAAACCAAGGGTACCAACTTAGTATTTTTCTAAACCTCAGATGGGAACATGTTGTTTACTCTGGAAAGAAACTAGAGGGTCATTGAAAGTTTCGATCTTTTAGCCGCACAAAGGCTTTGACTGTGCTAGCATTAAGGTTAGTTGATATCTTGGTGTCTCTTCTTGCTCTTTGAGGTTACAAATAGTTTTATTAGTTTAAAGTTGATGCCTTTCGAGTTTGCTTTCAGTATCTGCATCAACTATTATAGCTTTGGTTTATCTGCCTGTCTTCAGTGCTTTCTTTTTTGTAGCAATGCAATGTTTTGTAACATTTAGGAGTTATTATTTTGTTGCAAGTGCATCTAACATCTCAGGAATTTAAGTGTTACAATTTAGCTTTCTGGCTGAGGTGTTTGTGTTCTTGCTTTCTTCGGAATATAATTTGTTTTAGAGATTTTGCTCTTCCCAACTTTGGATATGTTCTGGATATTAACTTTTATTTTAGAAAATTGAGATATTACTGATGCTGAATGCAATTTTTTTTTTTTTTTTTGGTGGGTATGGAGTGGAATATTTTTACATATCAAGAGTAGATTTTTGGTTTCAATTCTGTTTATGAGAAGCAGGCCTTTTGTTTTGACTAAAGAGAGAATAGATTGGTACTTATTTTGGGGAATTAAATGTTCAAATTTTGTCAAGGGTTAAAGAAAAATTAAGTTTGTTCTGGGATCGAGATGGGAGTGTGGGTACTCTGGTCCTTTGCTTTTGGGGAATCCTGGACGTTTACACTTTTCTGCTTTATAGAACAAAATTCATCTGTTCTTCTCCTGTTTGTTTTATTTTTCGATGCCTCTTAGTTTCTCCCTTTTTGTAAATTTTCCATAGTTTAGATCCTAAGCTTGTTTCCTAGGGAAGTCTCAAAAGTTGAGAATATCAAATTTGTTTTTGTTAGACTTAAATATTAATGTCGAACTCTTACATATCAGATTATGCTTTATGGTCAAGTGGTAACTTCACATGCTATATGTGTGATGCAGCTTATATCTGATTATCTATCTTGGTTCTAGTCACTTCACTTTTCCCATCTCTTGGTTTTATCTATCTGGTCCATGTGAGTTAAATGTTAAAACAACGATTTGAGATAATTTTGTTTCAACTGTTAAGAAATAGGTAAGGCTCCTTGTATTTAGCGGAGGAACTCTTTATTTCTGAACCAACATCTCAACCCCATAGTATTTTGCAGAGATGGATTCATCGACTTCTAAAGATGGTATGAGAAGGCTTCCAGCTACGGTGGCCTCGGCTACCTTAGATGCTGAACTTCAACAAAGCCATGGATAAGGACCATTAACATCAATGCATTTAACTACCTCAGGAAGATCCCAATAAGACAGTGATCCAAGCATGCATTCAATCCTAAATTGAAGGTCGATCACAGGACTAAGTCTAACAATATGCTCAAATCTTGGAATGCTTGGCTCAATGAATCCAGGACCTTATCAATTATGAGCGTGCTTGAGATGATAGGGACCATGACTATGCAAAGGATTGATGATAGAAGAGTTGAGGCTGAAAAATGGAACACTTCGATACCTCATAGTGTACAAAGGGTGATCGACAAAGGTAGTAGATGGTTGAAGAAGGACAAAGATGAAGGAAAGAAATTGACCACCACTTGTGGAATATATGGGAAATCGGGTCATGTTAAAAGACGATGTGTAAACACCAACATGCCAAAGTCAAAGAAACGAAACATAAATGACCCTGTAAGTGTTTATAATAATCTTCATTTTTTCAATATAAACATGTATATGATTAATAATATACACAAATCCAAGAAATTTATTTAAACATTTCAAACAATTTTACGTTTATATTATTTTTTCTGATTTTATTTCATCATACAAAAAGATTTTTAAGAAATAATAACAATCAATTTAGGATTATGGTTGAGACTAAACAAGGAGAGTGCAGTGGAACAAATTTTAGTACAGTCTCGTTCTCCCAAAAGAAGAGCCAAACATAAGAAGAAGACTAAAATTAAAAAAGATTATGGTTGTGCTCAAGAAAGAGTCCAAAATATCATGGATTACATTAATTTTTAAATTCTTTTTAATATTCTTAGTGTTAATAAATGCTTCTTTTCCATTAATTTTTAATTTTTTAAGCACAAATTTAAATTTATGTTAAAATTAATTTTTTATGTGACGATAATCTCTTATGTGACTTATGTGACTATGTTATCTTCATGAATAATCTTGTTAACAATCCCAAGGATGTGGAACTGCTTGTTTGACAAGAAATTATTGAAAATCTACTTGGGGATAGTGAAACGAGTGTCAACTCTTTTTTCGTAAGCTTGTGGAACAGGCTACTTATGATTCTTATTATTTCCAGTTTTCCTCTCTTGTTGAAGATCTGAATGCGTATTGCAGAAGACCTTGGAACAAGTGGAAGGGAAATTTGAAACAACATATTTTGAGAACTCCATGGACTGCCATTTCTATCATTTTTGCTGTCATTCTTTTCCTACTTATATTCAATTTAATACAGGCCGCATTTGTGTCCTACAGAAAGAATATATAGATTTCTATCATTTATTGATACCAGAATGTTAAAAGAGTTATTCCTGGCATGCGTTCTCTTTTATGATCTATAATAGATGTTTTGGTTGAGAAGAGGTTTAAGAATACTATATACTTTTCTTCTTGCTAGGAATTGAATTAATTGATTTAGTCTTTAGGAATATTTACCTTTAGTTTAGATATAGATCTATTTACTTAAGTTGGGGTCAATTTAAGAATATTAATGCTTTATTCTTAAGCCTCTTCTTCAAGAATTTCATTCTAAATTCTATATAAGTTGAATCATTTGTTTGCTGGGACTAAAAATAAAACGATCTATTGTAGCTTCAACAATTAGACTCACTCAGTTTTATATTTAGTATATGAATGTAATGCAAAAGCAGAAATTCTGAAGGTTGGATCTTCAGCTTGAAATTGTAAGTATGCAAATACTCTCTTATATATAGTAAAACCTCTCTACAGTGATACTCTAAATATGAATAAACTCTACATAGTTATAAAAAATTCTCATCCCGATTTGGGATAGTTATAAATAAGAATAAACTTCACATTGTAATAAGTTATAATTTTTCTAATTCCCGCCTTAAGAAAAGTTGCCTCTACATAGTAATAATTATCTGTATATTATAAATAAATATATGTTATGTTACATTTAAGGTTTAAGATAAAATAAAAATGTTTATCTAAAATTGTTTAGGACAATGATTTATGCTTTAGAGTTGTTACCACATCTTTTATCTTATGATTACGTAATACCTCGCTAGATTGGACATCTTCTTGTTGAGGCAAAAATATTTTTAGCTTCTCAAGTATGTTTAGAGCTTCATAGCAAGAAACTTTTTGTATTTCCGTATTACCATCCTTAGGATTATTTCCTTTTTCTTCTTGTCTAATTGTAGTAATAATTTCTTCTTTGGTTATAATATATGTGATTTGTTGTTCATTTGGATGATCGAGGAAGACATTAATATCCATTTGATTAGTGTAGTGAAGATGTTGAATCTGATCTCTCAATTCCGCAATGACTCTTTTATTCTTCTCATCCACTTCATTTGTAACTTGCAATTCATTGATATCATGGATCCTAATTTTGCAGTGCTTAAAACTATTGGTAATTGTCTGTGGCTTCACATCAATTGACCATGTATAAACTGCATTTACAGTTTCATCAATGACACTTATCTTTGTTGGTTCCAAGACACGATCTTCTATCCATTTTAAAAGTAGCTAATTGAAGCACTGAATTGAAATCCTAATACTACTAAAATATGAATTGAAATCATAATATTATACTACTAAAACATGAATTATAAAATAAGCAATCAAAACAATAATTTTTGTAACTACACCTCCATTAAGTTATAACCTTCTTATAGTAATAAAATTAGTTAGTCCCACCATCATGACTAAAGAGAGGTTTTACTGTATATGTTTGTTTTATTGATTGAAACAATTATCATATATTGTTGAGATATATTCTTTGTTCATTTTCCTCTATTGTGATTTTCATTTTCTTGCCTTTCAAACTTTAATAAGATTGTGCGCATGTACATATATAAATTTCATTATGATTTATGTTTTTATTTCTTGTAAGACTTGAATTTGTTTTATCATTCCTTTTCATCTTAGCGGAGGAATATGTTAAATTAGATATAGAGCATAAGAAATATTAAAAGATCTATACTGCTATGCAATGAATTTTCCCTCTCTACATTATATGAAATATAGTGTTTATGGTTGAGTCATTGACACCCATGTGGGCTTAGCCGGATAGTTGATATGGTTTGTTCCCAAGAGATTTCGAGATTGAGCCTCCTCACGGTCACCTACATGGCCAAAGACCATTGTTTCTCACTTCCCAAATACTGTAGTGTTTGGTCGGGCTCTACTTTCAAGCCAAGATTAAGAAGAAAATTAAATCATTATTTTAGCATTTCATAATTTATCTAAATTACAAAGCAATAAGAGAACATGCATAATTTGAGTGTGCTTATTATGGCTAATCACTGTGTGTTGGCCAGTAACATTTGCACATCCATCCAAGTGCATCTGCATTTTTCAAATGAGAACCAATTAATATAATAAAAGACTCCACCTCTTCGTGTCTCGTGATTTTTAGACCACCTTTTGATGATCTCCTTTGCTGTCTCTGTGTATAATCCAATTAACTACTCTTTTAGGTTTGATTGTCTTTGCTACGAAACACATTGCCGTACATTATGGATTTTTCCCAGGAGAGGTTGAAGAAAGAAAAGGCGAAGGCACACCTTTATAGAATTATAAAGGTTGGTCCTCTCAATCTTTGTTTTGTTACTACTAAATTTATTGATTATAGTTAATATTGACACCTAGTTGAGCATATCTTCTTAGTTGTTATATGATATCTCTAGGTTGCATGAGATGAGGACCTTGTGGAACAAATTGGAAGGCATATATATTTTGATCTTGTGGATCATGACAAGTAAGGAGTTTCCGTACTCAAGAGCAGATACATTTTTACCTCTTCAAGGTACCATCTTTTTGGAGTATCTAATGTGTTTCTACCAGCAATTGTGATGTTTTTATTTTAGTGAATTTACACTCCTCCATCTCTGCCTCTCTGACTCTCTATATGTTGCATTAGTGTGGTTTTTCAATGTATTGAATTAGTGACTTGATGTGATGGATGGTATGTGCAGCAAGAGGTTGCTAAATAGTTTGGTATTCTAGTGCAACTTCAGCGGTTTTGGCTATGTGCAAAGTGCCAGAACCATACATACCGCCTTAATTGGCCGTTGACACCTTTAGAGGAAACACAAACTGTAAGTAGTTTTGCTTGCTATTACTACCCTATAGTTACTGTTTTAAGAGTTTTGTGGTAGGTTTGTTTAGTTTCGAGCAACGCCAAATTTGTTCAAGGGACTCCTTGTGATGTAATAATTATAACAAACATTCTTCTTTTGGGCCATTGCTAATATGTTGCTTGCAATCGTCTATATTAGGCAAATATGTAATCCGATTTGTAATTTCCTCGTGAATTAATATCCATATGTTTCCTTGGAAGAACCAATGAATTGTTCTTTATTTGTTCAGGATTATGATCTTGATCATTTGTTTCAGTGTATGTGCTAATTCCCATCCACTGTATTTCTTTTCTACTCTTGCTAATGGTACAACACTTTGTGGTAGTTGTCACAAATCTATAGTTTTTATGTTTTAGGTTTTCTATGTGAAAATATACATTTCAATTTTGCTATGCATTTGTCATGAGATAATTGATGTTCCTTATCTCTAGCATTATGTTTTATTTCTGCAATATTGTATCAAATTGTCATTAGCTTTGGTGTTGATGCTGTGATACCTTGCTAGAAATGTATCAACATTGCAGGTTTCAGTTGGAATTGTTTTTGGATCCTGTTGAAGTTAGTTTGCTGCAGGTGGTCCAACGTGCATGGCTGTAACATTTTGGTGTACTGTAGTAGAATGGCTTAAGTGTAATTAAGTCAATATTATGATGTGTTTTGTGTATGCAGAATTAGTTGATAAGATTTAAATTTAAATTTGTATATGTCTGTTGTAGTTGTTGAAACAGTAGAGAGTTGTTAAACTGATGTATATATTGCTCAAGTTGAATGAAAACTAAGACTTTTGCATACATGTTTTGATTACTCTTTTATCTTTCCTTTTGCATTCTCCGGCCAAGAACCATCAAATGGTATCAGAGCCACCCACAAAAATCTAAAACCTATTGCATCCAACCATCAACTTTAACTCAAGAACACTTTCTATTTTCAGCAAAAACCAGCCTGCATCTGCTCATTTCTCTTCTCTGCGACAGACACAAAAAACAAAGACATGGCAACTCAGTCTGCTTTGATGGCACCACCGGTGTTCAATGGGGAACACTACCACATATGGGCTGTTAAAATGAAGGCCTTCCTCAGGGGTCAGGGACTATGGCAATACGTGGAAGAAAACAGGCAACCACCTCCATTAGGATAGAATCCCACTCTGAATCAAATGAGACTGCATGAGGAAGAAATAGCCAAAGCACCGAGAGCTTTCTCTCACATTCATGCAACAGTGACTAACCTTGTATTCACAAGGATCATGGCATATGAGACTCCAAAGGAAGCATGGGACAAGCTGAGAGAAGAGTACATGGACAGCATCGCAACAAGGAACATGCAGGTGCTCAATCTAAGGAGAGAATTTGAGATGCAAAGGATGCAGGAATCAGAAAAATTCAAGGATTATGTTGACAGATTAATGAGTGTTGTCAACAAAATAAGGCCAATGGGAGTGGAGTTGATAGATAGGAGAGTAGTGGAAAAGGTTTTGGTGAGCTTGCCAGAGAGATTTGAGTCCAAAATCTCTTCCCTTGAGGACTCCAAGGACATGACTCAGATCACTTTGACTGAGCTTGTTCATGCTCTCCAAGCTCAGGAGCAAAGAAGACTCTTGAGGCAAGAAGACACAAGTGAGGGAGCAATGGTAGCAAACCAAAAAGGCAAGCCTGCACAATGACAAAATAGGAGGTATGCTGGGGATAAAAATGGGAAAGAAAAGAGTAACAATCAGTGGGAGAAGTCAGTGGAGTGAAGGAGTTTCCAGCTTGCACTCATTGTAAAAAGAAGGGACATTCGGAGAAGAGGTGCTAGTTCAGACCAGGGATACAATGCAGAAGTTGCAAACAATTTAGGCACATAGAGAAGGTTTGTAAGAACAAGGGAAGCCAACCAACATAGCAAGCTCGGGTTGGAGAAGACCAGCAGCAATGTCAGGAGGCTGAACAACTTTTTGTGGCCACCTATTACACAGTACAAACCAGCAATGAAGCTTGGCTAATTGACAGTGGCTAGACCAACCATATGGTTGCAGACAAAGTTTCATCAACCTGGACAACTCATATTGTTCCAGAGTTAAAATAGGAAATGATGATTTCATGGAGGTCAAAGAAATATGAGATGTGGCTGTCCAAACCTTGTCAAGTACCAAAATCATTTCTCATGTATTGTATGTGCCTAAGATTAGCCAAAACTTATTGAGTGTTGGGAAAATGTTAGAAAAGGGTTATTCTCTACATTTTCAAAATCAAGCATGCACCATATTAGACCCTGAAGGGACTGAATTGATGTGTGTAAAAATGTTGGGAAAAAGCTTCCCGGTTGAGTGGAAAAATCCAGTAACTTAGCCCTATCATCTAAGCTGGAAGAGTCTGAAATCTGGCACAAGAGACTTGGCCATTTCCACTACAATGGCCTCAAAGAGTTAAAGAATAAGAATATGGTTCAAGACTTACCTAAGATTGAAGAGAAGAGAAGCCTCTACAGTGCCTGCCAACTTGGTAAACTAAGTAGGCCACCATTTCCCTCTGATTAGGCCTGGAGAGCAATAACAAAACTCCAGCTGATCCATACTAATGTTTGTGGCCCTATGTAGACTAAATCAATGAGTGGGAGCAAGTACTTTGTGCTCTTTATAGATGACTTCACACGGATGACATGGGTATAATTTTTGAAGCAGAAAATTAAGGTACCTGCTGTATTTAGAAATTTCAAACTGCAGGTGGAGAATCAAGCTAGAACAAAGATCAAATCCATAAGAAGTGATAATGGAACTGAATATACATCAAGAGAATTCAGTCCAATTTGTCAAGAGGCTGGAATTAGGCACCAGTTTACTACACCTTACACCCCACAGCAGAATGGGGTCAGTGAAAGAAGAAATATAACCATCATGGAGATGGCTAGGTGTATGATGGCAGAGAAGCAGCTCTGTAAAAGGTTCTGGGGCGAGGCTATTAATACATGAGTCTATCTCCTGAACAGATTGCCAACTAAGGTAGTCAAGGGGCAAACTCCAGCTGAGGCTTGGAACGGAATTAAACCAGCAATGAGCTACTTGAAAGTGTTTGGGAATGTGTGTTATGTTATGGTTCTAACAGGGAAGAGAACAAAGCTTGATGATAAAGCTGAGATTGGTATATTCATTGGCTACAACAATCAATCAAAAGGGTACAGAGTATACATCCCTGAGTCAAAGAGAATTGTGATAACAAGGGATGTAAAGGTGGATGAAAATGCAGTGTGGAATTAGGAGAATAAGAAGATTGATGCTCACTGCAAAATGCAACAGCCAACCAAAAACTTATTTAAAGAAGTTGAGACTAAAGAGGATGAAGGACCTCCAGTTAGAGGGACTAGAACCTTGGCTGATGTATATGCAAGGTGTAATGTGGCAGTGCTTGAACCAAGAAATTATGTTGAAGCTGTTGAGTCAGAAGCTTGGAGGAATGCAATGTAGGAGGAGATATCTATGATTGAGAAAAACAATACCTGGAGGCTTGTTGATAGACCTGAAAACAGGAAAATAATTTAGGTAAAGTGGATTTACAAGCTGAAGGTTAATCCTGATGGTTCAGTCTATAAACACAAGGCAAGACTTGTGGCTAAAGGCTTTGCACAACAGCAAGGGGTGGATTACTTTGACACATTTGCTGTGGTGGCTAGACATGACACTATTAGATTAATCCTTGCTATGACAGCCTAATTTGGTTGGAAAATCTTCCAACTGGATGTTAAATCAGCATTTCTGAATGGTTGCTTGAGTGAGGAAATTTTTGTAGAGCAACCAGAAGGTTATCAAGTGAAGGGTGAAGAAGGCAAAGTGTATTTGCTGGAGAAGGTCTTGTATGGCCTAAAGCAGGCACTTAGAGCCTGGTACAGCCACATCAATGATCACCTAAGCAGTTTAGGATATGTTAGAAGTCCTAATGAACATACTCTTTATGTTAAGGAGGCTAAAGGTGACTTGATTGTGATATCCTTGTATGTGGATGATATGCTGGTTATAGGGAGCAATCCAGACCAGTTGAGTCAGTTTAAAAGGTCTATGCAATTTGAATTTGAGATGAAAGATTTGGGGGAGATGACATACTTTCTTGGTATGGAGATTGTTCAATCCAAAAATGGAATCTTTGTATGCCAAGAAAGGTATGCAAATGAGGTTCTTATAAAGTTTGGCATGGAAAATTCCAAACCTGCAGACACTCCACTGGTTTCTAATTTGAAGCTGAGCAAGAATGATGGTGAGAAGAGAGTAGATGAGGGACTGTTTAGAAGTCTGGTTGGATGCTTACTGTACTTAACAGCCACACGACCAGATCTCATGTTTACACCTAGTTATCTCTCCAGGTTCATGAGTTGTCCAAGTGAATTGCATTATAGGGTAGCCAAGAGGGTGTTAAGATATGTGAAAGGAACCTCCAGACTTGGCATTTGGTTTAGAAGGGCTAAAAATATGGAGTTGCTGGGCTATACTAACAGTGATAGGGGAGGATCGCTTGATGACATGAAAAGCACCTCAGGTTATATATTTTATATTAATTCTGGTGCAATTAGCTGGCTGTCAAAGAAACAAGATACTATGGCACAATCCACAACAGAGGCAAAATATATTTCTACTGCAGCAACTGTAAACCAAGCTGTTTAGCTTAGAAAATTGTTGGCAGATTTGAAGCAAAATCAGGGAAGTCCAACTCCAATTTTGTGTGACAACAAGTCGGCTGTTGCCATGGCCAAAAATCCAGTTCTTCACGGCAGGACCAAACACATTAAGATAAAGTTCCATGCTGTAAGGGAGGCTGAAAACAATGGAGAAGTTACTTTAATTCACTGCCGGGATGAGGACCAAACTGTAGACATTATAACCAAAGCATTGCCTAAAGCCAAGTTTGAGGAACTTAGACTCAAACTTGGTGTTTCCAACAAAGGTATCAATGAGTGTTCATGCAGTGATACCTTGCTGGAAATGCATCAACATTGGAGGTTTCAGTTGGAATTGTTTTTGGATCCCGTTGAAGTTAGTTTTCTGCAGGTGGTCCAAGGAGCATGGCTATAACATTTTGGTGTATTGTAGGTAGAATGGCTTAAGTGTAATTAAGTCAGTATTATGATGTGTTTTGTGTATGCAGAATTAGTTGTTAAGATTTAAATTTAAATTTGTATATGTCTGCTGTAGTTGTTGAAACAGTAGAGAGTTGTTAAACTGATGCATATATTGCTCAAGTTGAATGAAAAACTAAGACTTTTGCATACATGTTTTGATTACTCTTTTATCTTTCCTTTTGCATTCTCCAGCCAAGAACCATCATTTGGCAATGTCTTCTTCCATTTTGTCGTAGGGGGGTCATTATTTCAAATGGTTTTACTATATAAATTGGGCACTTCTTTTAGTGGTTTTAGTGCTAGAGGATGTGAAGATATGATTGCCTAATTTCATTTTTTTTTTTTTTAATCTTGGTATTTTAGGTTGGGTAGCTAAGGTGGATATCAGATAAGGTTTATAATGGAGCATTGAAGTTGCTTTTGGAAATAGAGCGTTGACTGGTAATCCTTTCCTTCCTATTTAGGCTTTCTGGTTTTTTCCTTGAACTATCATCATATTTTAAGTGATCTTACTGATGTTATTTCTATATTTTTAAAGAAACATGGAAATTATATTGAAAAAAATTACTGGATACATGTAGGCAGGTGTCCACTAGCAGAATAGAAGCATCTCTCAGTGAGGCTACTACTATAAAGTAGATATGCTGATTTCTATAGCTATCTGTATAGTATGATAATACCAAAATTACTTGAAGCTAAACAGCCCTAAAAAATATTTAATTTAGAGTTGCTTACCAATCAAAACAAATGTTATTTACGTTTGTATTTTCTATTCAGGATTTACAGCCTATTGCTCCACTTGACAAGACAAAAGAAGATATATTACTTTTCTTCAAGCTTTATGACCTTGCGAAAGAAGAGCTGTGGTACTTTGTTGTTTTCTATTGTATATTTGTGTTTGTGAGTGCTATGTTTTTTTCTATGATAACAGTTATGTTGGAAGGCTTTTTGTGAAGAGTACTAGTAATCCGATGGAATATTTGTTGGTTGTTTTAGCATGTAATGTGGTTATACGGGAGAGAAAAGAGAGAAAAAACCAGAAAGAAGAAGAACTTGTATATTTCTTAATATTGCAGAAAAAATTACAGCAGACTTTCATAAGCATAGAGACAACTGTTGTACCTAATCACAAAACATATTTTAGTCCAAATAACTTCCTAACCATACATTCTTATCAACTTTGATTACATCACATTTAATTGATACAAAGTTGGCAACCAAATGCAAGCCATATTCACCAAAATATATCACTTCAGCATGCCTACAAACTAGCTACGTGAACTGCTCTAGACCAGCTTCCAAACTTCAAACTCTTCTCTTTTGCCGCCAGATCGCAACTCCAGCATAATCCAAATATTGTTTCAAGCAAACTATCACTTCTTTGAACACTCCTCCTTGGACTTACAAAAGGACTTAGTAAATATGTCAGCCAATTGCACTTCCCCCCTGTAGTGTGTCAATCTGATTTCTCTAGATTGCTCAGCCTCCCTCACTGCATGAAATTTGATTTTTATGTGCTTGGTTCGACCATGCATGACTGGATTCTATGCCATAGCAACAGCCGATTGATTATCACAAAAAAATTCAGTAGGCTCACACTATTTTACCTCCATATCAGCCAGTAAATTTCTCAACCATATGGCTTGATTTACTGCAGCAACAACTGATATGTATTCAGCCTCTGCAGTGGATATTTCTTGTTTCTTGGAAGACCAACAAAAAGTACCATGATTCAGTAGGAAAACATACCCTAATGTGCTTCGTATGTCATCACAGGAGCCTTCCCAATAACTGTCTGCATAGCCTATCAATATGAAATTTTCAGATTCCTTAAACCAGATTCCATGATCTGCAGTTCCTCTAATGAATCTAAGCACTCTTTTGGCTGCTTTAAGATCCTCCTCACTTGGTTTACTCATAAATCTTGATAGGAGACTAGTGGCAAACATGAGATCGGGTCTTGTTGCTATTAAATATAACAAGCTCCCAATCATTCTCCTATAATCTATCTCATCCACCGGGGCTGCTCCATCATCTTTGCATAGCCTTTGATTTTGCACCAAAGGTGTGGCAACCAACTTGCATTCATCAATTCCAAATTTCTTAAGCATCTCATTAGCATATCTCCTTTGACAAATGCAAATGCCATCTTGAGATTGATGGATTTCCATTCCAAGGAAATAAGTCATTTCTCCCAAATCAGTCATCTCAAACTCCTTGTGCATTGCTTTCTTGAATTCTCTAACCTAAATTGCATTGTTTCCTATCACTAACAAAGCATTTACATACAAGGAAACCATGATCACATCTTTATTGGCTTTCTTCACATACAAAGTATGCTCATTTGGGCTCCTTGCATAACCTAGGCTGATTAGGTAGTCATTGATTCTACTGTACCAAGCTCTTGGAGCTTGTTTTAGGCCATATAATGCCTTCCTTAGTAAGTACACCTGGTCCTCTTTCCCCTTGACTTCATGTCCCTCAGGTTGTTCAACAAAGATCTCCTTATCCAGCCAACCATTCAAGAAAGTTGACTTGACATCCATTTGATACACTTTCCACTTGAATTGAGCTGCTAAAGCTAGGACTAACTTGATTGTATCATGTCTTGTAACCAGGGCAAATGTGTCTTGAAAGTCCACACCATGTTGTTGTGCAAACCCTTTCACCATTAACCTAGCTTTGTGCTTCAAAACTGAACCATCAGGGTTCAATTTTTTCTTGAAGATCCACTTTACCTAGATCACTTTCCTCCGGCAGGCCTGTCCACAAGCTCTCATGTTCCATTCTTTTTTATCTTGGACAACTCCTCCTGCATAGCAAGCCTCAATTCCTTTGACTTAGTTACTTCATGATAAGATACTGGTTCAAGCATTGCAACATTGCATCTCCCTGTAAATCTCTTGCAAGCCGAGGTCTCGGTTCCTCCTCCGATTCCGAAACTTCTTCTTCTGCTTTGAATCAGCCCCTCCCCTTTTATCAACTTGGTCAGCAACTTGCTCTCTTTGTTGTGGCTGTGGATCAACTTGAATTTTCTTCTTTTCCCAGTTCCACACTGACCTCTCATTAACCTTTACATCCCTTGAAACAACTACCTTTCTTGACTCTGGAATGAAAACCTTGTAAGCCTTAGATCGGAAGCTATAACCTACCAGAATTCTAGCCCTTGCTTTGTCATCAAGCTTTGATCTTTTGATGGCTGGTATGAGCACATAACATATACTCTCAAAGACTCTTAGATGTTCCACTTGAGGCTTAACTCCATACCATGCTTCAAATGGTGTTTGATCCTTTAAAGCCTTGGTTGGAAGCCTATTCAGCAAATACACACTAGTATTGGCAGATTCTGCCCATAACTCCTTCGGCAGCCCTTTTTCAGTCAGCAAGCACGTGGACATCTCTATCACTGTCCTATTTTTCCTCTCACTCACTCCATTTTGTTGAGGAGTGTAGGGACAGCTAAACTGATGCCATATTCCAGCCTCCTTGCATGTTGATTCAAACTCACTTGATGTGTATTCACCCCCATTATCACTTCTCACAGCCTTGATCTTTACTCCAGCTTGGTTTTCAACTTCAGCTTTGAACCTCCTAAACACAACAGCAACTTCTCCTTTTTGCTTTAGGAAGTACACCCAAGTCATTCTTGAATGATCACCAATAAACAAAGTGAAAAATCTGGATCCATTTGGGGATGGGGTCTGCATTGGTCCACACACATAAGTGTGCACCAATTGGAGCTTTTCAGTAGCTCTCCAGGCCTGGTTTGTTGGAAAGGTTGGTCTGCTAAGCTTTTCTATTTGGCATACTCTACACAAGCCCTCTTTCTCTTCCATTTCGGGTAAGGTGTGTACCATACCTTTAAGTTTCATTTGCCTAAGGCCAGCATAATGGTAATGACCATATCTTTTATGCCATAGGTCTGTGTCATCTAAATTCACTATCATAGCATGAAATTCTGATTTTTTGAGTTCAACAGGGAAGCTCTTTCCTACCATTTTAACATGTATCATCACATTTCCCTCATTATCTAATATTATGCAGGTTTTGTTTTCAAAGTGTAGGATGTAATTTCTTTCATGCATTTGTCCTACACTAAACAGATTTTGGTTGATTTCAGGAACAAACAACACATTGTAAATAATCTTTGTACCTGTCATGGTCTGCATAGCCATATCTCCCCTGCCTTTAACATTCACAAGTTCACCATTTCCCACCTTTACACTTGACTAGTATGCTTGATCCAGCTTCACAAAATTCTCCAGATCAAGTGTCATGTGGTTTGTACATCCACTATCAATCAGCCAAGTTCCAACATTGAACTGAACAACATAGCAGGATTCTACAAATAGCTGCTTAGATTATGAATTCTGCTGTAGATCTTTAGCCGTCTATGATTGCTGTGTAGGCTACTGTGGTTTGTTTTTGCAGACCTTTTCAATGTGGCCTAGCTGCGTGCATGCCCTGCATTGAACATTTGGTCTGAACCAACACTTGTACTCAGCATGGTTCTTCTTTTTGCAATGGGAACATGGTGCAAAACTCTTAAAACCTGCTGGTTTGTTCAACTGATTGCTTACTCTCTCCTTTCATCTCTTATCTCCTATAAACTTTCTGTTTCCTCCCGAGTTGGCTTACTTTTTTGCTGGACAATCAATGCAGCTTCACCACTGTCCTTCTGCCTCAGTTTTCTTCTTTGCTCTTGAGCTTGAAGAGCATGGACAAGTTCGGTTAAGGTGATTTGAGACAAGTCTTTGGAATCCTCCAAAGAAGAGATTTTTTATTCAAACCTCCCAGGTAGGCTTGCCAACACCTTTTCAACAATTCTTTTATCAGTTATCTCTTCCCCTAACAACCTTATTTTGGTAACCACATTCATTAATCTATCTACATACTCCTTAACCACTTCAACCTCTTGCATTTTCAATGTCTCAAACTCTCTCCTTAGGTTCAAGACTTGCATGTTTCTAGTTTGGGTACTTCTTCCAAATTCTTCCTTAAGCGTGTCCCAAGCTTTCTTTGCTGTCTCACAAGCCATTATCCTTGTGAAGACTTGATTGGTGACTGGAGCATGTAAATAGGATAGGGCTCTTAGAGCTTTTGCAGTCTCCTTTTCATGGAGTCTTATCTGGTTCAGGGTTAGGTTTGGTCCCAACTGTGGTGGCTGCTTCTCTTCTTCTACATACTGCCATAAACTTTGACCTCCAAAGTAAGCCTTCATCTTAACAGCCCACATATGGTACTGTTCCCCATTGAAGGTTGGCGGCAAGAGAGAGGCTAAACTTGCTGCCATGAAGCCTGGTTTTCGATGAGGTAAGGACTGACAGAGAGTGTGCCAAGCTGAAGGTTTTTGCAGGCCCCTTAAGATCAAAGTATTGCTCTGATACTAGTTGTTGGCTGTTTTAGCATGTAATGTGGTTATACGGGAGAGAAAAGAGAGAAAAAACCCGAGAGACAGGAAGAACTTGTATATTTCTTAATATCTCAGAAAAAATTATAGCAGACTTTCATAAGCATACAGACAACTGTTGTACCTAATCACAAAACATATTTTAGTCCAAATAACTTCCTAACCATACATTCTTATCAACTCTGATTACATCACATTTAATTGATACAAAGTTGGCAACCAAATGCAAGCCATATTCACCAAAATATATCACTTCAGCATGCCTACAAACCAGCTATGTGAACTGCTCCAGACCAGCTTCCAAACTTCAGACTCTTCTCATTTGCCGCCACATCACAGCTCCAGCATAATCCAAAATATTGTTTCAAGCAAAATATCACTTCTTTGAACAATATTTGGCAAAATGAATTGTGGCGAACTCAAGCTGAGTAGTTTAAGAATTTCTTGGAGATGATTTCCTTTAGTTATGCTTGGACTTGAAGCCAATGTCATCCTTGCCTGTGAGAATAAAATTATGATAATTAGGTGCTCCCTGCCATAGAGTGTGTAGGGTACTTGCTGGTATGCAACTTGTCTCAGGTCCACTTGTCTGTCTCTCCATGCTTTGGTTATTTGGAGTGACTGGTGAATTAAGGGTTGACTTTTAATATTGTCTAGAGCTAAGATCTCTAGTGACTGGATTTTGTGGTTTAAGTCCATTCTAGAGGTTGTATTGGAACTTAGGTTTATTTGATAAGGAATTAGCATGTCATATTTAAATTTGCATGGTTGTATGCATTATTTTGAGGATGGTAGCTTACTCATGTTTTGATATTCAGGAACTTAAGTTTGAGCCCATTGTGATATGCACACCCATTGAAAAGAGAGATACATTTCGAGGTAGCCAGGTAAATGTTATGCATAACAACTATGGTGTGATTTGTTTTCCCTGTGACAATGTTCAACTCCGGCATTGTCTCTGTTGCAGCTTATAGATGAAGATATTGTTTGCTTTCAAAAATCTCATGCAGTTGAAAGTGCTGAACAATATCGCTATCCAAATGTTCCTTCATTTTTGGACTATGTGCATAATCAACAGGTACACGTCCATGGTTCCTATTGTATTCAGAAAGCTAACTTTTCTTTGATATTCATTTTGTTTTATTATTGGTTTACAATCTCCCTGCATTTGTGATTTATCTCTTTGCCTTTTTGCAGTGAACATCTTCCTTGTCATCCCTAGACATTGGGTTTATTTTTTTATAATTAACTGGTATTCATCAACTCATCATTTAACTTTGCTAAATTTTGCATGATTTTGTGTGGTAGGTGGTTTTTCACTTCCGATCCCTTGAAAAGCGGAAGGAAGATGATTTTTGTCTAGAGATGTAAGGGCTTAATATTAGATGAAGTTGAATGTTATTTTACTGCGGATTTATCTTTTTGATTGTGCATTATTTTATGTATATGTATATTTCCGAGTAATTGTATCTGATGCTATTGTGTTTTGAATGTCAAGGTCAAAGCTTTTTACGTATGATGTTGTTGTAGAAACAGTAGCTCAGATATTGAATTTGGATGATCCATCCAAAATCAGGCTTACATCATATAACTCTTACTCTCAGCAACCCAATCCTCAACCTATTAAGTACCGTGACGTTGATCATTTGGCGGATATGCTAATTCAACACGACCAGGTAGTACTCATGGTCCTAGTTAATGTGGGATGTTGAAATTTAATGGAAAATGTATTATTATGCTTTTTCTCATCATGTTCTTGGACAGACTTCTGATATATTGTACTATGAAGTATTGGACATTCCTCTGCCAGAATTAGAAAGTCTGAAATTTCTCAAAGTAGCATTTCATCATGATATGAAGTATGAAGTGAGTATGCTGATCAATTTCTTAAGTTACTCTAAAAGATGTTGAGCCTTTTTCCTGCTTTTCGGCAGAATCTGTTTGTGCTTCACTTTTTTACTTAAATCTAAATTTCTGGAGCAGGTGGAGTTGTCTCATCCTAATGCAGAACCCTGGTTGCTAGAAGTTTTCTATCGTAAGATATACAAGGTCTGAAGTTTTCTATAATGAGATTTACAACGTCTTATTCGTGCGAAGAGATTTAAATTTCTACTTGATTCCTCTCAGAACCTTGAAGGAATTGAAAAAGAAACTCCTGCTGGAAAGAAGGGAGCTGAGGAGGCCACCAGTGAGGTCATCATGTCTCTCACTAGGCTTGGGGAAAATTTTAATCGTCAAGTGGAACAGATAGGTTTGCAGAACATATTGGAGAATCCAGCTGCTGCTTTAGAGCTATCTAAAAGGCTCCGCTTTACAGGAATGAAGGATTTGAAAAATGATTTATCAGATGAGTTGATGGCATCTATGCCTCCTGAAGTTTCCATTGTTCGGGTTAATACTTAGTTCATTTTCTTCTGTTTATTCTCTTCTCTTTCAACTTTCCATTTCATATTCTCCTCTTCCGAGGACAAGGTAATCTTATATGCATTTTTGAAGATGTTAGAGAACAGAATGTCCAATCTAAGTGTTGAGGTTACCTTAAGTTCTAGTAAGTTAGCAGAAGCAAAGGCAAAGTTGAAGAGTTATGAATCATCTGAGGTGGAACTCTAGAGTTGAATCCCTGGAGGCTGAAGTGATCAAGAAGCAAGCAGAGAATGAGACTTTGAAGAACCAAGCTATTGTTTTGAGCAAAAAGCTTCCAGCTCCCAACAGAAGGCTGTATTCCTAGAGGCTGAACTAATCAGGAAGCAAGCAGAGAATGAGGCTTTGAAGAACCAAGCTATTGTTTCAGGGCAAAAAGCTTCCAGCTCCCAACAGAAGGCTCTATTCCTGGAGGCTGAACTGATCAAGAAGCAACCAGAGAATGAGGCTTTGAAGAACCAAGCTATTGTTTCAAAGCAAAAAGCTTCCAGCTCTGAACAGAGGGCTCTATTCCTAGAGGCTAAACTGGTCCGTAATGAAGCAGAGAATGAGGTTTTGAAGAACCAAGCTATTGCTTCAGAGCAAAAAGCTTCTAGGTTTGAACAAAAGGCTCTACTCCTGGCGCGGACGATTCTAAAGCGGGATAAGTAATCAAAGGATTTGTCTGATGCTGCTTCCAAGCTCATTGAAGATTCCAGTGGCTCTGGGGAGTCTAAGGATCAGGGTGCTGATCCACTTCCGTTCCCTTCTTCAAGCTAGCCAAGACCAAGCTCCGGATCACTTGGACTTGGACTCCTTTGAATGTGGTATTTGTTTCATATCTACAGAGTACGCATAACATTAAGAATTTACATGTCGAGGTTTTGAAGTTCCAAAGCTGTTGCTTTAGAAAGAAAGCTTCCAGCGTTGAACATAATGTTCTTGTTTTCTTATAGTTTGAGAAATGTATGTATTATTATATTTAAACATAGTATATGAAAATAACAATATATTTATTTTCATTATCTTATTATAAATGCGAAATATTTATCTGTATTCTACTTTAACAGTATACTATCGCTTTGATATTTGCGTTTGGTTCCCTATTTGTATTTGGAATTGGATTTAGCAAAAAAAATGTTTGTTTCAGTGCTCACAGAACCAAATTCTAAAAAATTGATTCCTAACGCACAAAATGACCATTCTGACAAAAGCTCAGCAGTTTTTTTATTTTTATTTTTTCTGCTTTTCCTCTCTCTTCCTTATTTTCTTCTTCTTCCTTCACCATGCTAACACATTTTAAGGCATTCAAAAACCCACCACGCTGACACATTTTAAGGCATTCAGAAACCCACCCGTAACTTGAAACCACCATCGGCTTTAGGAAATCCAAATCGTCATCCCCAACAGTCACCATCTTCCACGTTACAACCAAAGCTAGACCATCTTCCACTTGCATTCAAACTCAACACCCAAGAACCTGAAACTCCTACAATGATATTTAGCAAAAAAAAAAAAAAAAAACACTAGTAGAAGAGGACAACAGCAATACATCCCACTGCCAACCTCGACAGATCGAAAAATTGAGCCAAAATCCACACACCCTGCCTATCAACAACAAACACTAGCCCATATCCAAAGCACCCCTCGACTGGACATAAACACATTCACGATCTACTGAGGAAAAAGAAACAATTATAGATAACATTTCCACACCATAGTCACAGACTAAGAACCCAAAGCAAATCATTTCACCATCATCATCCACCACCTTCGATCGCCACCACCTTCGAGCGCCACCTCCGGCATTGACAGGATTCTAGATCCACTAGCAACAATGATTTTCTTCTCCAACCTGAGCACACCACCTTCGACAGCCACCACCTTCGAGCGCCACCACCCGCCCACACGAGCCCATATCTAGAACCATTGTTCGTGAAACCTCCCCCAACCCGAGTCCAGTAGCTTCTTTAACGAGCACTAGTTCCACCACCATCATTGGCGAGAGCTTATCGAACCCGAAGCCACCACATTCTTTAAGCATCAACGATGTTGTTTAACTACTTCATTAACCCACCGTCGACCACCCTCCTCCAACCCTATGCTGCCAAATCCGAATGATTTGTTAATAGGTAACCCAAACAATGCAGCACGCTGATTTGGTTTAGGTCTCTGATTTGACTTATGTTTTAGGATGCATTTGTTTTATATTAGTTTAATCTTTGTTTAGGGTTTATTTTATATTTGTTTTATTTTGCATTTGTATTATATTTGTTTATGTTTTACTTATACACAATGCTATATATGAATTTCATTAGTTGTTTGTGTTTTATTTGTAGTTGGTTAGGCTGTAGTTAATATGGTTGTACATGGTTAGGAGTGATTAGTTTAGTTAGTTGAATTGGTTACTATAGTTACTATCAACTATAGTTAGTTAACCATGGTTACTAGAAATTTTGGGCAGATTCGGCATCATTATTTGATCGTAAGAACAAATTACAATCATATGAACAAAAGTCAGTATAATTTGGCCTGCCATCATAGGATCGATTACTACTTTCAGGAGAAGAGGAAGTTTCGACGTTTTTCCAGAACATTGCCCATAGCTTCCCCTGCATTGACGACTTCAAGTAATGTTGGATCGAACGAGGTAACAATTTATCTGTGTTTAGTTTATGAGGTTTAAATGTGCGTATGTGTGTTGGTAATGTGTTTGCTGATTATTATGGTGTCCCAATCTTGGTTTTTGTTCTCACCGTACTGTTATTAGATGAGTGATAATGTCAATTGGTTCGCTGAGATGACCCACAAATTTTTGGTTTTGTTGTCTGAGTGTGCAAAAATTTCCCACGGTACTTCAATAAAAAACAACAGATTACTAGGGCATGTTAGATGACTTATCATCATTGGCTAGGAGGAGACTCAATGTGACACAACTAGCCTCTAAGTTTGTTCGCCTGAGAAAAGTATATCAAGCATGGCGGAAATTGTTTCAACACACGGGCTTTGGTTGGGATCATGAGTCGCAAACTCCAACGTGTCCCTCACAGGTTTGGCAAGAATATATCAAGGTAAATTTCAAAATTTTAAATTCATATTAATCTATGACACCGTACTTTTACGAATTTTTTTTGGGACTGACAGATCTTAATATATGTTTATTTTCATTACCAGCAAAACCCACAGGTGCAACAATTCTTCCACAAGGGACTTCCTCACAAGGAGCTTTATGAAGTCATATTTGAGAAGCAAAATACCACAGGGAGATATGCTGACACATCTACGTCTCAACCTATGGAGAACTTCACTTCTTCCGATCAAGGACCGATTGACATTGATGATAGTGACTTCAAACCTGATCCGGATCGAACGATTGGGGAAAAACGGTCAGACACATCTGGTCATGCAAGACTAACAAATAGGAGGAAGAGAAGGGGCCCAAGATAGGCACTTGTGGGTGTCATTGGAAGATTGACAGACGTGCTTGTGGAGAGGAGTATGGGATCGAGGGCTAGCAATCGTAGTGGAGATGAGGGGGACGAAGAGAACACCAGTGCTCCATCTGATCCGTTTTCCATGAGCCATTGTATTGACGTTTTGACAGCCATGCAAGTACCCACAAAGTTTTACATGTTGGTTGTCAAGTACTTATATCAAAATCTAGGGTGGTGGGAGGTATTCGTAAAACTGCCACTTGAGGAAAAGGCTAATTGGATTTATAACTACTTTCACAATTTGTAGATGACCCTATATGTCTTAAGTGTTTGGCCACAGTTTTGTATGCACCAGTGGGCAGTTATTCCTTTAACAACTAACCTAAACTTTTTTTCAACACCTTGATTTTGAAAAATGTCCCCAAATGTTTGCTACTATATGAACTTATTCATTGTGCTATTGTTTTATGTGAGATAACATGTTTCATATGAGTTTGGGATTGTAATTAGAATTAAAAATTGAATATTATATTTTGCTAAAAACTACAACAACTGTTAAATAATGATCAATGTTTTACAAATATACAGGTTTAAATGGCGTCGTCTAGGTGTATAGGAAAAAGACGAAGTATTGCATATGACGAAGAAGAAATACTAACATATATAATAGTTGCATTATGCACTGTTGCTGCGTTGGAAACAGATAGGCGTCACTGACAACATACATCCATATTAACTGGTCATGATTACATGTTGGAAGTACTAAATGGTCATGATGACAAAATCTTTGAAAAGTGCTACATGGGCAAAGATTGTTTTACAAACTTATGTTACATTTTGGCACAACAAGGGAAAATGCGAGCAACCATGAGGATGAGCATTGAAGAACAAGTCATGATATTTTTTACAATCATAGGTAAAAACGAGACAATCAGAACGATGATGGAGGATTTCCAACATTCGGGTGAGACGATCTCTAGATATGCTGGCAAATCTTATGAGGCAATATGTGAGTTGAAGACAGAGTTCATCAAGCCACCTGACTTCAGTGATGTTCCACTAGAAATATCGACCAATCGAAAAAACTATCATTTCTTTAAGGTATGTCTTCATTATGTTTTATATTAGTGGGTAGTTAAGTTCATTGTGTTATTAATGTTGATAGTCAATTAATATTACTAAAATTCAATTTTGATGATAGGACTGTATTGGAGCCATTGACGGCACACATGTTTATGCTTCGGTTCCACAGGAGTTTGGCGATAGGTACCAGAATGGCCAAGAACGTTGTCACAGAATGTAATGGTTGTATGCGACTTTAGGATGATGTTCACTTATATCGTCACTGGGTGGGAAGAATCCGTGCATGATTCAAGAGTTTTAAATTCAGTTCTTAATGATCCTAATTCTGGAGTCCCTCATCCTCCACCAAGTATAAGTATCTTCTTTACGTATTATAGCGTATTGGCTCCATTTTTGAGGCCCTGGAATTCAAATAACATGTGTGATTTTATTACAGGAAAATATTATTAGGTTAATGCGGGTTATCCAAATAGAGAGGGGTTCCTCGCTCCTCATAGGCTAGTGGCTTACCATATTCATGATCACCGCCATAACCGGATAGGGCCATGTAATGCCCACATCAAGGTACGTAGCTTTATTCATGCCCTAGTACCCTTAGTTGAATTTTGTTAAAGTTATCTTGAACAAGTGTGAAGAATATTCTTTAAAATGTTATTACGGGTAAAATGGTTATTTCACTCATATTTAGATGAAAGAGTGGGGAGTGAAAAGAAATAGAATAACATAGAGAAGATAATAAAAATGAGGGCATTCTTGTAAATGACTAAGGGACATAGATGGAATTTTTAGAAAGTGCAAGGGTAAAATGGGAAACTAATAGATATATTATTATGTAATAAGAATTTAAGAGGAGAAACCCTAGCCACTCTACCCCTCCATTCATGCCATTTCTCTACCCAAATTCTCTCAAATTTCTTCACTAAATTTCCAAGGAAATTCATAGTATTTTGGCTAGATTTTGATAGATTTTCAATCCTAAGCATCCAAAGGTAAGATTCTTGCACCAAGAAGTGAGATTAAATTTTAAAGTTTTGAATTCTTATGGTTCTATATGCTTAGGGTTTAAGAGGAAAGGGAATTCTATCAAAGAGAGATTATAGTGTTGGAGTTGCTTAAATTCAAGGTAAGTAAATCCAACTTTAGCCTTGATTTAATCACAAGTTGTGTAGAGAAATTTATTTTATGTTGTATGTGTGTTTGGATGATGAGAAATTATGGATTGAAAATTGAGGTTGTTAGATATGTGAATTTCATGACCATGCGAAGTAATTTATTAGTATATGATGGGAAGTGAATTAGTAGTATGTGATGAAAAATTGATTCATTAGTATGTGTAGAGAATTGATTTATTAGTATGGGAGGAGAATTGATTTATTAATATGTGATGAGAATTGATGTATTTGTATGTGTTGAGTTGATGGAATTTTGGATGAAAAATGAAAGTATGGATGTGGAAAGGTGGAGAATGAATTTCAGCTAGGTTGATTGTTGGCTTTAGGGAGTTCTTACTCCTATTTTGGTGGCTTGAGAAAGATGTGGAAGTGTAGCCAACTTAGTATTTGCATGTGCATATGAATTGTTTGATGAAAATCCTAAGAGAAAACATGTTACCATGGTTGCCCTATCAAATCCGTGGCCTTCTGAGTAATTTTTGAGCATCTTATATATCGAACTGGGTTGAGACCTAAACATAAAAGTTGTAGCCCTTTCCCTAAGCTTTAAAATAAGGCCAAGATCATAGCAATCTGATGTGTGTAACTCGAGATATGGCTCCTTGAATATGACCTGTACAGAATGACTACCGCAAAAGTGCTTCCAATTTATTAGTTTATTTTTAGTCTAATAATCTATAATTGATTTCAAGTATGGGAATATTGTTGGTAGAAAATACTAGTTCCCTAATGATATCTTTATATGCCATAATGCATTCTCACATTTGAGCATTCATATTTAGAAAGAATAGCAAAGAATGAGCATATTTCCATGCACATATACATGTATGAGAACATTAAAGAATAAAGAGAAAGAAATAAAAGAAATAAATTGTAGAATCATCCTCTAAAGAATATAATTAAAGAAGTTCAAATCTGAAATTTTATTTAAAGAAATGTAAAAAGATAAGAGAAGAGAAGGTTATTGCGATGGGGAACCCGTCAGTGACCGAGAAGAAGAATAACCCACATGCACGCAACCTTTATTGAGTGGCCTCAGAATAAGAAAGAAGAATTTGTACAGTCCGTTAGAAGTGCATGTGGATGAGACTGTACCCAACAAACCATACCTACATGCACGCCGCCTTTAGTGAGCGGCCTTAGAATAAGAGAGAAGAATTTGTACAGTTCGTTAGAAGTGTATGTAGATGAGGACTATACCCACTCACCCTGCCAGGGTTCCGAATCCATGCCTCAACCGAGTCCGATCGGCAAACACGAATAGAAAAGAAAAGAAAAGAAAAGAAAAGAATAGAAAAGAAAAGAAAGAAAAGAATAGAAAAGAAAAGAAAGAAAAGAATAGAAAAAGAAAAGAAAGAAAAGAATAGAAAAGAAAGAAAGAATAGAAAAGCAAGAGAAACGGAAAAGAAAGAAGAGAAACAGAAAAAGAAAGAAAACAAAATAAGAAAACAGAAAAGAGAATGCAATGCATAGAAAAAGTTTATGCATTTGTGCATATGCATCATACCATTTCTACTATCCCGAGTTAGTTTCCCTATATGTGCTTACATATCGGTAAGTGAGAAACTAGAATTTTATAAAGGGTAGAGAAGAATTGAGAAGTTTGGTGTAAGGAAAGAAAATCCAGGATCTGAGTAACGGAGAAATAATAGAAGTATTGTGGGTTTACTTACTAAGCAATTAGTGCTCACCCCATTGATTTCACTGTTTTTGCAGGTAGTAGATGAGATGCGGTAGGATCGAACGTCAAGTAGCAGAGGAGAAAGACAACATTGTCTGACTGTATTTTGAGTTTATTTTTGTGATTATGGTACTTGATGTAGAGATTTGTATATAAAAGCAATGCTATTTTTGGGCCCACTATCTTATACTTATGTACATATATGTTTTCTATAACATATTTAGTGATTTCATAATATATTTTCCCAAAGTATAGTAGCTAGAGAGAGTTATTACAGGCCACAAGAGTTGTTAATTACAGACATGCATCACTCCGCATTGTTGTCAAGAGAAGCTTTGGTGTTTTAAAAAAAAGGTTTCGTATTCTCAATGGAATGAACAATTACCTGTTGGACAAACAAGGGAAAATTGTTATGGCATGTTGTGTACTTCATAATTTTATCAGAATGTACAATATGGAGGACCCTATCATCCAATGGTATATTGAAAATACAGGTAATGAGCAAGTATATTTTGATGGCCAAAACGAGCAGAAGATGGCGGAAATGGAGACGGATTGAGTCAACCGTAGCAAGGTATTATATATAGACGACGTGGCGACTCTACGAGATAACATAACGACTAAAATGTGGGCAGCACATATGACCATGTCATAGTTGTTAATAGAGTATAGGTGTACAAACGATTCTAAGGGTTCATAATTAGTAGCTTTGTCATATATGTTTTAATATGGTGTTTTTAAACAGTTGGATTAGTACTTAAAATTAATATGAGATTATTTTTTAATTTAGTGGCTATGAAATTACCAATCAAATGTTTAATATTATTAAAATGTAAATTGATAAGTTTTTAGGTTATAATAATAAATTATTTTAACAAAATGCACCAAAATATTGTATTAATAAATCATTTGTAAAAAATATACCAAACAAATATTCAACAATTTATTCAACTCAAATAATAAAGTCAAAATACTCTACCAAACACATTTTATTTAAATCTTATTCTCGTAATAATAACCCAACTCAACTCCACAATATTAAATCCTACCCAAAATAACAAAACAAACACACCCTTAAATATTTATTTTGAATTTAACCATCTATTTGATTGTGAACTAAATAGTAAATGTATGAATAATAAAAGTTATAATATACTTTTTTGTCCTACCTACCTGAAGTGGAAGACACCTTTGCACTTGAATGAGCTATTTTGCTAAATTTGAATAATATGTTTGTTTTTAGGGAAATGTCATCTAAAACCCATTTTTTTTCTTTTCTAGTTTGGTATGGCAAAAAGAGAAAACTAAGAGCAATTGTCAGTTTTGTTAACGTCTGACAGACGATAGAAGGTTTTGCAAAATTACTAGTACCTAAACAATAAGTAAATATCTCTATATTATGTATTTGATATAAAAACTATTTTTAGATAGTAAAAGTTTTCTTACTAGGGATTAAAAGCTCTTTTTGGATGGTTTAAAATGGTAAATAAAATAAATGTTATTTCATTATTTATGGAATCTGAATTAATATTTAATCTCTTTTTTTTTTTTTTTTTTTTTTTTTTTTTTTTTTTTTTTTTTTTTATGTAATCTTTGCTTACAGAAGCTTCCAAAATCTTTACAATAAGGTCATGGAAAAAAATGAGAAAATATTGTAATACAATACAAGGTTAAAGGAAAATTAAAAAGATGTAATAATAATAAAGATTACTAGAAAACGGTAAATTTTAGTGTACATTTTAAATAATTTTTACAACTTTTTTATTATTATTATTATTTTTGTTTTTATTTTCAGATAAAAAATATACTTAATAACTTCTTATTTTCATCACCTTATATAATACCTTGGCTCTGTGTTTAACTGTTTGTCTTTCACAACACGCAAAAATAAACTTCATTTCCTTTAGCGAAGCGGCATTACCATGGTTTTTAGTGGAAAGAAACTAGAGGGTCATTGAAAGTTTTGATCTTTTAGCCACACAAAGGCTTTGACTGTGCTAGCATTAAGGTTAGTTGCTCTGGCTTCTGGCCTTTCTTTTTTTTTTTTTTTTTTTTGGGTATTTACTTTCATTTGGGTTTTGTAATATGAACTAGTATGCCTATCTTTGATTAACTTGTTCATTCTTGCTTGTTTCTTCATATCTTGGTGTCTCTTCTTGCTCTTTGAGGTTACAAATAGTTTTATTTGTTACAATTGAAAATAGGGCACAAGAAAAGCTTCGAGAAAGGAGAATACCAATGTTTGGCTGAAGAATTCCTCAATTGAGTATATTGTATTTTATTGTAAAACGAGTACAAAAAATAGCCTAAATATGCCTTCTGTACAGATGATTCTCGAAGAAAAAAGAATAACTAACTCTACCACTAATCTTTGCACAACTCAGTAACAAAATAACTAACTATTAAATTACAATGCAGACCATGACTACCCCTTCTCATCTAAAATGTGCCGAGGGCCCTTTTGTAAAGTAGTGGTGATTTGCAACTGCATGTGATCTTCATTTTCAAGTTTATTATTGTCCAATACCAACCCCCTCCCCCGCGCCCCCTTGAAGAGGGAGAATAGAGATTAACTATTCCCATTTTGGAAAGAAGAGTATTAAGCACATTAGAAGAGAGTGCTTTAGTGAATATATCGACTAACTGTGAGTGGCTAGGGACATGGGCAGTGGCAATGCTTCCCTCTTGAATTTTTGTTTCAAATGATGTGACAATCCACTTCTATGTGCTTGGTACGTTCATGGAAAACGAGCTTCACAGCAATGTGTAAGGCTGCTTGATTTTCGCAATGCAGAATGGCAGGATTAGGATGTGGAATGTGCAAGTCATGAAATATTTGACGAATCCATGTAAACTCGCAACAAGTGGCTACCATAGCACGGTACTCAGCCTCGACAGAAGAACGAGATATAACAGACTGCTTTTTGGATTTCCAAGAGACAAGGGATTGTCCAATGAAGAGGCAAAAACCAGTGGTTGATTTTCGGGTATCATGGCATGAAGCCCAATTGGAATCACAATAACCATGCAACTGAAGAGGGGAGTTAGCCGAGAGGAGAAGACCCTAACCTGGATTGCTTTTGAGATACTTTAAAATCTTGTGTGTAGCTTGTAGGTGAAGATCACTTGGTCGAGACATGAACTGGCTGAGAAGTTGGACTGAATAACTAATATCTGGCCTAGTGTTTGTCAAGTATAGAAGCCTGCCAATGAGTCTCCTGAAAGAGCTATGATCTTGGAGTGCAGTGCCGGAGTCTTTATGTAGCTAGCGATTTTGATCCATTGGTAGTTTGGCAGGTTTGGAGCCGAGAGTACCAGAGTTTGAAAGTATATCTAGTGTGTATTTTCGCTGACACAAATGAATTCCTTTGGTACATCTTGCTAGCTCAATGCTGAGAAAATATCGAAGTGGACCCAAATCCTTAATTTTGAAGCAAGTGTTCAGAAAGTTCTTAAGAGACTCAATGCAAGCAATGGAATTGGAAGCAACAACAATGTCATCAACGTACACTAACAAAGCTTTAAATGAATCTTTAGTCACCATGGTAAATAAACTATAATCGAAAGTTGACTGTGTAAAACCATAGTGAATGAGAGAATTGGAAAATTTTGCATGCCATTGACGTGAAGCTTGCTTGAGTCCATATAAACTTTTGAGGAGTTTGCATACCTAACTAGGTTTGCCTTTTGTATATTCGGGGGGGTTTACCATATATATGTCTTAATCCAAATCCCCATGAAGGAAAGCATTATTTATGTCGAATTGCTGCAAATGCCAGCCCTTAATGGCTGCAATAGCTAGGAGACATTGAATAGTGACTGCTAGAGTAGATGCCCTAGAGCCAATCAATTATTGTAGAATTGACTCTTTGTAATAATGTTCATTAATCAATAAAAGGCATTTTATTATATATCGCGTAAATCATTATTATTGCAATATGTATTGATATATGTCCTTAGAATGGTAGAATCGTGACGAGGGTATTAAGTGTTTCAAATCTTGATAGTGAGAACCCTATGAGCACATATGATGGCCATTCTAGAAACGTCGGTAGCCCCAGTATTATTTTGAAGTAAGGGCACAGATAATACAGTAAGGCTATCATAGTGTTGAACGACCCTGTCGAAAGGTAGTGACTGATCTCACTTGTCAAGGTTGTTTGATGACAACCTGGTGCAACACATGGGTGCTTGCTGTAGGCGATTACACCGCAGCAAGTTCACTGGACTAACCTACCAGAGGATTCCATATGGATGGTAACCCTAGTGTCTATGGAACAAATACTCTAACGAATGGTGGTACATGTGATCCTTAGACTTGAGATCACCGGAGCGCCTTGTGCACCGATTGGTGTAGTTTGACACTAGCCTAACGCAGTTTCTTTTTAAAGTGTCAATACGGTGGTGATTGGCTGCATCAAGGAGTGTATCAAGACTATGGTGGATTGACAGAGGATTCATCACTCTCGGGTACGGGAGAAAGTTATCTCACGGCGCAATTCAGTATATGGCAATGACACTAAAACTGTGGCCATAGTGGGATTGAGTTGTTGCTCTATCTAGTTTATAATATGGGTCATTGGTCCAGAAACTGAATAAATAATATCGAGAGTAACCGAAGGTTGACACTATTTCTATGCCTTCGTCTCGTCGAGATAATGTATGATGAAAAGATCGAATTGCACGGTAACCATATCGTTGACAGGTAGCTACTTTGCTGAATCCGAATCTATCGGGTGGTCATGATGCCTTGCAAGGGGCCAATCTTGGTCTGTGTATTAGTGAGACGATTAATTGGTGTTAATCGCAATACTATTCACTGTCGATATGATGAGGAGCCTATGGGTCACACACATAGAAGATAATTTAAGATCCAAGAAGAAAGAAGGGCGTTTTCGTCTTTTAAGGCGAAAGGGTATTTTGGTAATTTCACAGTGCAATTAAATTTGCTGAGGTCATAGCCTTTATTTAATTTGTTAGAAAAATTAAATAAATGAAATTACGTTTAAATGTGTGTTCGCGCATATTTAAATATATTATCATTATTGTTAAATGTTAATAGATATTTAAATATATATTAATTGATTTTAATTGAGATAATGATGGAAAAATAAAAATATTAAATTGGGAGTGTTTGGCAACGCGGGGCGTTTGGGTTGGAGCCCAAGCCTATTCCGTATGGGATTAGGGCAAATTGGTTTTACTATAAAAGAAAAATTAAATGTAAAAGAAAGGGTGTTAATTTATTTTAGTTGATTTTCTTTGTAAAACCAAAAACACAGCAGCCCCAATATTGACTCTCCCACGCAGATTCATTTTGCCTAGAAATCAATTTAATTGATTTTCCTTTCTTCTTAATCTTGAAGCCAAAGAGGATCTAGCAAATCCCTCTTTGGTTCTTTTGAGATTGTCTTCGTGTGGACTACGTGGGTTCGATCCTACACTTGGATCGGTAGCAAAACATTCGTTAACAAATTTGGTGGAGCCTCCAACGTGCGTTTGTTTCTCTTAACTCATGTTTAATATTTCTGCAGATTCTTATTATGATAAAATTGTAAAATTATACCTTTAATCTTGGCTCATGTAAACGATCCCTGAATTATTTGTTTTCGTTTCCACTGCGTATACGGGACCGTTTACTGACAGTGACAATCTTGGGCATAAGAGAAAAAGTCTCGTGATAATCAATCTCTTCTTGCTGAGTATAGCCTTTAGCAACAAGCTTGGCTTTTAATCTTTCTATTGGCCATCCGAATGGTATTTTTTCTTGTAAACATATTTACAAGCAATAGGTTGGATCCCTTGAGTATGAAATAAAATATTTTAATATACAATAAAACATTCATGCTCATAAAATCTCATTTCCATAAACACATTTTATAATATAAACCATCTTTCATAACCAATGCCGAAATCTCTCACTGGAAAAAAAAAAAAAAAAAAAAACTTCTTTCTGAAAACTTTTATGGTAACAAATCAATACTCATTTTCTTTAAAAAATCTCATTTCAAAAAACATTTCGTACACAGATAGCACTTGCATTTATAAATTTCCAATTTAAATTCATGATATACATATACATATCCAAACCATCTCTCAATCACATGTGAAAACTCTTATCCAACTAGTACCTAGGGGAAAATTCGTTCAACCCAGCAAGATCTAACATTGCATGGTTTGAACCACTAGATCCATCCTCATAGGCAGAATCGGTCACCGCTCAAGCCTTCGATCCAACGAGACCATGCATCGCTCGAGTTGGCACAATTATATCCTGTCTAGTGATATCTGCCTCGCTCAGGCCTTCGACCCACTTGGGCAAGCAAAATCATGTCGGACGATATCTGCCTCGCTTGGGCCAGCAAAATCATGTCTAGCAATATCTGCCTCGCTCAAGCCTTCGACCCACTTAGGTTGACAAAATCATGTGTAGTAATATCTGCCTCGCTCAGCCCTTCGACCCACTTGGGTCGGCAATATCAAATCATGTGTAGCGATATCTGTCTCGCTCAGGCCTTCGACCCACTTGGGTCGGCAAAATCATGTCTAGCGATATCTACCTTGCTCGGCCCTTCGACCCATTTGGGCCAACAAAATCATGTCTAGTGATATCTGCCTCGTTCAGGCCTTCGACCCACTTGGGCTGACAAAATCATGTCTAGCGATATCAACCTCGCTCGAGCCTCCGACCCACTTGGGCCGAAAAAATCATGTCTAGTGATATTTGCCTTGCTCAGGCGGACAAAATCTTGTGTAGTGATATCTGCCTTGCTCGGGCCTTCGACCCACTTGGGTCGGCAAAATCATATCATACGCATGTGTAGAATCAAATCAATATCATGAGGGGGATGAGTACTATATATGGTGGTTTGAAAACTACTATCAGCAATATACATACCTTTAACTCACTATTTTATATAAATCTCATGCCTTCATTCATCAAGAAATCATATAACATAACATTAAATTCTCATGTGCAGTATAAGGCTAAAATGCAAGTTTTCAACATGATTTCATAATAACACCTCAGCCCAATTTTTATATTATCAACAACAATTTTCCAAAAAAAAATACTCAATTTCTCATGTAAACCAATAACATTAGCAATAAATCATATTTATATAAAGTAAATCACTAAATTATGGCAAATAATAAACCAAAACAACTCATTTGAAGTTTATAACAAACAATTATTTCAAAATGAAAGTTAGGATTTGGATTTTCCACTCACCATTTTGGAGCTTGACCCTTAAGCCAAAAAAGATTGAAATCCTCTAACAATGCCCCGCTTGCCTCCCTATATATAAAATCCAATAAATTCTCCATACGTGAGTCCCCATAAGGTAACACCTCATTATTAAATTAATTGGACACTTCACACACACCAAAAAATTAACTTAGCTTCTTCTTTAACAAAACTGTCTCATAACCGAACATTGGTTACTCTCGGATTTTTCATAAAAACTTTATCCATCATTTTGAGCCATAATTTTGATGGGGCCTTCTAGAGACACATAAGTTGTTCCCATAATTTTCTCAAGTATTCTAGAATCAGTAAATATTTAAAACACAATTTTCTTTCAACTCATTCAAATCTGCCAAATGTTTCCAGAATTGAGGTTACTAACTTGTAAAATTAATAACAATTCAACCCTTAATCTAAACCTCACAAAACTCTCCATAATTTAACTAGACACATATAGGATTCACCAGAATTTAAAATCACTCAATTTGGATACGAATAGATGCATCAAATCATTTTCCGAAAATACAAGCTCTGCAGAAAAAGAAAATTCCAGAATTGACAAGGCAACTTCAAAAATCCATATAAAATTCAATCCTTTGAGTTTTTGAGTGAAATAAATTTCTCAACACACCTCAAGAAGCCTACAACAAGATATCCAAAATTCAGCTTCAATCAAGAAGCCAAAACATATAAACAATTTTTGGAATCCCAGATGGACAAAGTTTTGCACAATAAACACTTATATCAAAAATCATATCTTTAACCCATTTTTGTTTAGGAACAATGTGTACATTCTAAAATTATTGAAATCAATCTCCATATTTTAATTCAATCTCATGCCATTGTACTCAATTATGAACAATACAAATCAATTAAACTAAAACTCATCAAAGAGAGAAATTTTAAGCTTTATTCACCTCCCATATGCTTGATCTTCCTCCACTTTTTTCGATCATCGGAGTTTTGTTCGCCGGCGGGCACTTTTCCAGCCACCTTCATCGTTCTCTACTCCTCTCTCTCTCTCTCCCTTCCCTTCTTTCTTTCTTTTTCTTTTTCTTTTCTTTTCTTTTCTTTTCTTTTCTTTTCTTTCTTTCTTTCTCTCTTCCCTCTCTTTCTTTCTTCTCTTCTTCTTCTCCCCGTCGTTCCCTTCTTCTCCCTTTTTCTTTTCTTTGAATGATCACTGTTCAACGAAATGTCTGACAAATTTTACTTTAGTCCTCACTTGTTTCTGCCATTACACTTTGCTCTCCTAAAACTTTCAAAATCTAACACTTTACCCCCTAATATCAAAAAATAAAATTCTATAAAAAAATACAGGGTATTACAGACTCAATGTGATGGATTGTGTGTGCAGCAAGAGGTTGCTAAAGAGTTTGGTATTCTAGTGCAACTTCAGCGGTTTTGGTTTTGTGGGCACGCGCTGCAACCATACATACCGCCCTAATCGGCCGTTGACACCTTTGGAGGAAACACAAACTATAAGTAGTTCTGCTTGCTATTACTACCCTATAGTTACTGTTTCAAGAGTTTTTTGGTAGGTTTGTTTAGTTTCAGGCAATGTCAAATTTGTTCAAGGGACTCCTTGTGATGTAATAATTATAACAAACATTCTTCTTTTGGGCCATTGCTAATATGTTGCTTGCAATTGTCTATATTAGGCAAATATGTAATCCTGTATGATTTGTAATTTCATTGTGAATTAATATCCATGGCGGTGTTTGGTTCATTATTATTATCCATATTCTGGATCTGATTTTTCAAATAATGTTTGGCACATTATTCCAGAAATATTAGCCTATTTTTTAATTCCTTTTAGACCCCCATAAGGTTATTAATTTCATTAAATACCCCCTGAAAAAAAGTTTAAAAATTAGCAAAAACACCCCCACGACCCATACTTGCCAGATTCCTGCAACCCCCATCGGTGGTAGCCGAAATCTATACAACGGCCTACCTGCCGACCAGAAATGGCCGAAAGTTCACCGATCTGGCCTTTTTCGGTTAGATCCACCACGGATCTGGCTGTCATTGACGGTCAACGACGGCCAAATCTTGGCCATCATTGACCGAAAACAAAGGCCATATCTTTGGCCGTCACTGACGACTAAAGATGGCGATCGTTTTGGCCTTTTCCGGCCGTCGCAGCCACAGCAGGCCGTAGATCTGGCCGGAAAAGGCCATAACGACGCGTTATGACATAGATTCGATCGGTCTGTGTCGTAACGCGATGCCCGCCGCATTCCAGGCGGTGGTGGTCAACTGCACCGCAGGTGGTGGGGGTATTTTTGTCATTTTATATATTAGGGTGTTTAATTAAATTAGCAAACCTAGGGGCTTTTTCATAAATTTTTAAATTTTATCTCGTAATACTCCCGTATCCAACTACCCAATATTATTCCCAAAATCCTATCTAAAATAATAAACCAAACACATCCCATATGTTTCCTTGGAAGAACTAGTGAATTGTTCTGATAATTGTTCTTCATTTATTCAGCATTATGATTTTGACCATCCGTTTCAATGTATGTGCTAATTCCCATCCACTGTATTTTTTTTCTGCTCTTGCTAATGGTACAACACTTTGTGGTAGCTGTCACAAATCTATAGTTTTTATGTTTTAGGTTTTCTATATGAAAATATACATTTCAATATGAGATAATTGATGTTGCTTATCTCCAGCATTATGTTTTATTTCTGCAATATTGTATCGAATTGTCATCAGCTTTGGCAATGTCTCCTTCCATTTTGCCGTTGGGGGGTCATTATTCCAAATGGTTTTACTATATAAATTGGGCACTTGTTGTAGTGGTTTTAGTGCCTGAGGACGTGAAGATATGAATTGCCCAGTTTCATTTTTTTTTTTTATCTTGGTATTTTGGGTTAGGCAGCTGAGGGAGGAATCAAATAAGGTTCATAATGCGGAGTTGAAGTTGTTCTTGGAAGTAGAGCGTGGACTGGTAATTCTTTCCTTCCTATTTAGGCTTTCTGGTTTCTTCCTTGAACTATCGCCATATTTTAAGTGATGTTATTAATGTCATTTCTATTACTTTTAAAGAAACATGGAAATTATATTGATAAAAAGTAGCGGATACATGTGGGCAGGTGTCCACTAGCAGAATAGTAGCATCCCTCACTGAGGCTACTAGTATAAAGTCGATATGCTAATTTCTATAGCTATCTGTACAGTTATGATAATACCAAAATTACCTGAAGCTAAACATCCCTCAAAAACATTTAATTTAGAGTGGCTTACCAATCAAAATAAATGTTATTTACGTTTGTATTTTATGTTCAGGATTTACGGCCTATTGCTCCACCTGGCAAGACAAAGGAAGATATATTACTTTTTTTCAAGCTTTATGACCCTGAGAAAGAACAATTATGGTACTTTGTTGTTTTCTATTGTATATTAGTGTCTGTGAGTGTATTTTTTTTTTTTTTTCTCTTCTGGAATAACTCCATTTGATTTAAAGATTATTTTTCTGTGAAAATAGCTACGTTGGAAGGCTTTTTGTGAAGAGTACTGGTAATCCGATGGAATATTTGGCAAAACTAAATAAAATGGCTGGCTATGATCCTGATGAAGAAATCAAACTCTATGAGGTTTGTTTCCTGTTGCTTATCTTTCATGAGAAGCCTTAAATGAACGGTGGCGAACTCAAGCTGAGTGGTTTAAGAATTTCTTAGTCCATTACTTTATTAGTAAAGCTGCAAAAAGGATACGTTTCTCTTCAATTGTTGTGACTAAGGAGTGGATTGCTATAGTATTTCAGACTTATTTTCAATAGTTAATGCAAAATGTATTTAGTACTGTATTTGGAAAAAAAAAAAAAAAAAAAAAAGAAGGATCTGAGCACTCAAAATTCTCTTGAGGAAAAATGGTCTTCAATTAGCAGAAAAAAGCAACTTCAGTGGTTTTAAAAAAAATATATGTTAAAAGTAGTTAATCACACCGTTTTATGAAATTTAAAGTTTGGGTGTGCTAACAGTTTGCGGCCCCTTAGAGATTTATATTATTTCTTATGTTTTGGAGATGATTTCCTTTAGTTATGCTTGGACTTGAAGCCAATGTCATCCTTGCCTGTGAGCATAAAATTATGATAATTTGGTGCTCTCTGCCCTAGAGTGTGTAGGATACTTACTGGTATGCAACTCGTTTCAGGTCCACTTGTTTGTCTCTCCATGCTTTGGTTATTTGGAGTGACTGATGTATTAAGGGTTGACTTTTAATATTGTCATTTAAAAATGTGGACCATGAAGAGTTGAGTTGTCTGAGAGCTGAGATCTCTAGTTACAGGATTTTGTGGTTTAAGTCCATTCTGGAGGTTGCATTGGAATGACGGTTTATTTGATAATCAGCTAGCATGCCATATTTAAATTTGCATGGTTATGCATTATTTTGAGGATGGTAACTTACTCATGTTTTGATATTTAGGAAATTATGTTTGAGCCCAGTGTGATGTACGAACCCATTGACTATAGATATAAATTTCGAGACAGACATGGTGTTATTTGTTTTCCCTGTGATAATGTTTAACTACGGCATTGTCTCTGTTGCAGCTTCAAGATGGAGATATTGTTTGCTTTCAAAAATCTCATACAGTTGAAAGTGCTAAACAATATCGCTATCCAGATGTTCCTTCATTTTTGGACTATGTGCATAATCGACGGGTACACCTCCATGGTTCCTATTGTATTCAGAAAACTAAGCTTTTCTTTGATATTCCTTTTGTTTTATTTTTGGTTTACAATCTCCCTACATTTGTGATTTATCTCTTTGCTTTTTTGTAGTGAACATCTTCCTTGTCATCCCTAGACATTATGTTTATTGTTTTTATAATTAATTGGTATTCATCAACTCGTCATTTAACTTTGCTAAATTTTGCATGATTTTGTGTGGTAAGTGGTTGTTCACTTCCGATCTCTTGAAAAGCTGAAGGAAGATGATTTTTGTCTAGAGATGTAAGGGCTTAATATTAGATGAAGTTGAATTCTGTAATTTTACTGCAGATTTATCTTTGTTGATTGTGCATTATATTATGTATATGTACATTGCCGAGTAATTGTATCTGATGCTATTGTGTTTTGAATTTCAAGGTCAAAGCTTTTTACGTATGATGATGTTGTAGAAAGAGTAGCTTAGAAATTGAATTTGGATGATGCATCCAAAATCAGGCTTACATCACATAACTGCTACTCTTAGCAACCTAAACCTCAACCTATTAAGTACCATGGCATTGATCATTTGGTGGATATGCTGATTCACTACAACCAGGTAGTACTCATGGTCGTAGTTAATATGGGATGTTGAAATATAATGGAAAATATAATATTATGCTTTTTCTCACCATGTTCTTGGACAGACTTCTGATATATTGTACTATGAAGTATTGAACATTCCTCTGCCAGAATTACAATGTCTGAAAACTAGCAAAGTAGCAGTTCATCATGCTATCAAGGATGAAGTGAGTATATTGATCAATTTCTTAAGTCACTCTTAAAGATGTTGATCCTTTTCCTGCTTTTTGGTGGAATCTGTTTGTGGCTTTTGTGAAACAATGGCAAGGGTTCAGAGAACACAAAGAGAAAGACGAGAAATCAAATTTTGCTTCTATATGATTCTTTTTCTGAACAGTTTTACAAGAGGGAATAACTTTCCCTTTTATGCAATTTGAGATAACCCACAAACTACATTCTCTAACAATCTGCATTCTCTTTTGTGAAATAAAGATGACTGAACTTTGGCAAAACGACATCACTTTTGCCAAAGTTCAGTTTGCTCTTGGTACTTAGCTTCTTTGCATTCTCATCCCTTTTTACCAACACTTCCCCTCAAACCAAACTGGGAAGCTTCATTATTTTATCAACACTTCCCCTCAAATCAAACTGGGAAGCTTCAGTACATTGCTGTCAACATAGTTGAGCCACATATTATGGCCCAAGTCTATAACATTTGATCACGCAGCAATTAAACAAATTATGACTGTAAGCTGAACTGAACTTGTAGAATAAGAGGAGCAAGTTTGTAATCTTTAATCACAAATCAATTGAATCAAATTGACAGCAATCAAGACTACAATACAAAACAATCTGAACATATAAAACATATAATATGTCTGCATTCTGTATGACCGTAATCTGATTATATTATGAACAAGTGAACTGAAGTAGGAATTAATCAAAGCTCTAAACTGATCCATCAACTAATCAACTTATATAGTAATTGAACTGACTGAATACCAAGATAAGTAGCAAGCAGTAGACACTAATAAGCTCTGAATTGATCAATCAACCAATCAACTCATATGACAGTTGAACTGATTGTATTCTGAACAAGTGAACTGAAGTAGCAATTAATCAACTTATATAACAGTTGAACTAAGTGAACACTAGGATGAGCAACAAGTAGCTAACACTAGTATGCAGATTTGAACTATGCATGTGGAGGAACAAATTCAACTACACTTAGCTTTTGTCTTAACTTAGCAAACTGGGCAGCAGATAGTGGTTTGGTTAAAAGATCAGCTATTTGCAATTTAGAAGGCACATACTGAACACTGATCTTTTTAGCTAATACTTGTTCTTGTATATAATGTGTGTCAATCTCAATATGTTTTGTTCTTGCATGAAACACAGGATTGGCGGCTAGAGCACTTGCACTAACATTGTCGTACAAAATGATTGGAGTGTGAGGAAGTGCAATCCCTAACTCAGAGAACTTACTCTAAAGCCATGCCACTTCAGTGGCAGTGTGAACTAAAGCTCTATATTCAGCTTTAGTGGAAGAGAAAGCCAATACCTTCTGTTTCTTGGAGCTCCACTGAATCAAATTTGGACCAAGGTAAACACAATAGCCACTAGTTGATCGTCTATTGTCTAAGTTACTTCCCTAGTCAACGTTGGTATAGCACTCAACATAGAGTGTGCTTGCTGGTTTGAATTGAAGTCCATAGGATAGAGTACCTTTGATATACCAAAGCACTCTTTTGCTTGCCTACCACTATAGATCAGTAAGTGCTTGTAAAAATTGACTCAGTCGATTGATAGGGAAATTAATATCTGTTCTTGTAAGGGTCAAATACTGTAGTGCCCCTACCGTGCTTCTATAGAGGTTTGGTTGATCAAAGAAGAGACTATCACCAGCAAATAGTTTTGTACCAATAGCCATTAGTGTGAAGCAAGGATGAGCATCCATCATATTGGTTTTTTCTAACAAATCTGAGGCATATTTGGTTTGTTTAAGATGTATTCCAGTAGACCCTCTGTTGGCTTCCAAACCTAGGAAGTATTTCAAGGAACCAAGAGTCTTTAAAGCAAACTACTCATTCAATTCTGTCATTAGGTGAGAAATATAGCTAGGATCTGATCTTGTGATAAGGATATCGTTTACATATATCAGGACATAGATGAGACCAAAGGGCTGATGTAGAATGAATAGGCTAGAGTCTGAAATGGAGTTCTTGAACCCTTTCGTTTGAAGAGTAGTTTTAAGCTTGTCAAACCAGGCTCTAGGAGCCTGTTTTAATCCTTATAAAGCCTTGTTTAACTTGCAAACAAATGATGGATAAGCAGCTAATACAAATCCAAGAGGTTGTGCCATATGCATTGTTTCATTCAAGGTTCCATTTAGGAATGCATTGTTCACATCAATTTGTTACACATCCCAGGAATTGGTTACTGCCTGGGTAAGTATAATCCGAATGGTAGATGGTTTTAAGCACTAGACTAAAAGTTTCAAAATAGTCTAAGCCGGGTGTTTGTTGAAAACCCTTAGCTACCAATCTTGCTTTATACTTTTGCAATGTGCCATCTACATTGTATTTGGTTCTAAACACCCACTTATTCCCTACAATGTTCATATCAGGTGTTGAAGGGACAAAGGTCCAGGTGTTGTTATGCATAAGTGCATCAAATTCAACCTGCATGGTTGCTGTCCAGGCAGAGCTAACAAGAGCTTTAGCTACTAGAGAAGGTTGAGATTCAACTCCATTCTGACTTGTTGTAAGGTAAACTTGATGAGGGAGAGCAGAAGTATGATGGTTAAGAGCACTTGCAGCTGATTTTGCTCTTGTTATCATGGGATGGATGTTGGGACTAGAAGAGGTAGGAACATGAACACCAGATACAGGAACATCAGAGAATTGTGTTGATGTAAGATCAACCTCAAGTGAGCAAGTGGGTAGAGCATCAGATGATGTAATGATGGGTAGATTTTGTACAACAGGATCAGGACAGTATGAAGGTGTAACTAATATGTTTGTAGCTTTTGATTTTGTGTTTGAGAGCTCTATGTTTGGAGCTGTGTGTAAGGACTGTGTAGCTATATGATAAGGCTGTGTGTTTGTAATTGATTTTGTGTTTGAGAGCTGCGTGTTTGGAGCTATGTGTGGGGACTGTGTAGGAGTAGCTATATGATAGGGTTGTGTGTTTGTATTTGAATTTGAATTTTTGTTTGAGAGCTGTGTGTTTGGAGCTATGTGTAGGCACTGTGTAGGAGCAGTTATATGATGGGGCTGTGTGTTTGTATTTGGCAGTGTGATTGAAGTTGTGGTGGCTAATCGTGTGTTAGCTGTATTATGAGTTGGAAGATCAGAACTAGAAGATATTGGAGTTAGACACTTTGTTGTTGTGTTGTTATCAGAAACTATTACATTGTGAGGAGCAGTCTTATCACAAGGGCTAATTATTACTGGAGTGCCAGGGTCAACTGAACTTGGCATAGAAATTGAAGGATCAGGGTAGCTAAAGATTATGTAGGAACTGAGGTGAATAAATGGGTGGAAGTAGGTAAGGGATTAACATAATTGGGTTGTGACTGATCAGACAATGACAAGACCTTAGACTGAATAAAATCACCAATTAAAAAGGGAAACTCATCCTCATTGAATTTCACACTATGAGTAACAAAGATTTTACCATTATTCCTCAAACACTTATACCCCTTGTGTACTAAGCTATATCCTACAAATACGTATTTAGTAGAATGAAAATCAAACTTGTGACTGCTGTAATTTTGAAGATAATGAAAACAAGCATAGCCAAATATTTTTAAGCAATCATAATCAGGTTCTTTGCTAAACAGTGTGTGATATGGTGTATCATTATTCAAGACTGCAGTAGGTAGTCTGTTGATTAGATAGGATGTTGTTTCGAAAGCAAGCCACTAATAAGTCAGTGGCATAGAGGCATGCACAAGTAGGGTAAGTCTTGTCTCTACAATGTGTCTATGATTCCTCTCACTACAACCATTTTGCTGGTGAACATAGGCACAAGAGTGCATGTATTGAATACCGGTTTCATGAAGATAAGGAACAAGGGCTTTATATTCACCACCTTGGTCTGATTGAAGACATTTTAATTTTGTTCCAAATTTTCTTTCAACAAGATGGTGGAACTTGATAAAGATAGATTTAACCTTAGCTTTAGTTGTGAGAGGAAAAAGCCAGGTGAACTGACTAAAGTCATCCAAAAATTGAACATAGTACTTAAATCCCTCAATAGAAGGAATTGGGGCAGGACCCCACACATCACTGTTAACAAGTTCAAAGGGTGCCAGAGAATGAGATTGGGACAAAGGAAAACTATTTTGATGTAGTTTTCCTAATTGGCAGCATCACGTAATAAAGGATTGGTCCCTAGTGGTTTAACTTGAGTGGGGGAAGCACATAGGGAGCTTTTAATTTTGACACAATTTTTTTGTAAAATAGGGAGACTAGGATGTCCTAACCTCTTATGCCAAATCATGTACTGGTTAGTCCCTTTATTAGTAGCCAAGCAAACAATCTTGCAAGCATCAGAATTGACAAAGTTATTGACATTACTATAGCTACATTCTTCAACAAGTTTACTAGTGTTACAAGTTTCAGAATTAGCAACAACATTATTACAAACAGGAGAATTGTTATGACAATCATCAGAGTGAGCAGGGTAAAAACAATTACTAACAATATTATCATGTATATCACATTTAGAATTGACAACAACATTATCATAACAGGAGGACTGTTATGATAATCATCAGAGTGAGCAAAGTAAAAGCCATTACTAACAATATTATCATGTATATCACAGGCATTATGATAAGCAAAAGTGGAGGTTCACAAACATGGATATTATTCATAAGAATTTGAGTAAACTGCCAATTAGTTCGAGGAACTATTGCAGACTTTGCATTGTAAAGCTATGTACATTGAGACATGGGGTAAGAATGATTAGACTCAATTGAGCATGCATAATTCTTAATAGAATCTGACTTATGAGCATAAAATGAAAAAGACTGACTTAGGCTTGAATTCGAAGGCTGTGTAGTGCCATGCAAGTGTTATGGTAAATAAGGTGTGTAATGAGCTGTACTAGCAGGTAAAGGCTGTGGAAAATAAGGAATATTTAGCTGATAGAGACCTCTTTTAAGGCCCCCTTTAAGTAAAGTTGCCCTTGTGGACTTGTCCTTAACAACACAATAATTATCATCAAATTCCACTACAACATTGTTATCTTTTGTAAACCTAGATATACTAAGCACATTTTTTTTGTGATTTTAGGGACACATAAGATATTTCTAAAGTATAAACGTTTGGAATGTAAAGTAGGAAAGATAGAGTGACTAGTATGTGAAATTCAAAGATACTCACCACTACCAACTTGAAGTTGCTCCTCACCTTCATAGTTATTGCAGATGTTCAATTGATGAAGATCTGATGCGACATGGTCCGTGGCTCCTGAGTCTATGTACCACATACCATGTGGGATCAGTAGGGGTAAAGGCTATAGCTATAGCTGCTGAGTGTATTTTCTGGTTATGAGGTATCCCTGAGTTGTTATGGGTTCCACCAGCATGCCCAGAAGTAGAATTCACACCAGTGAGAGTATGACTAGGTTGGCTAAGTTGTCCATGACCAGTGGACACAAAATTGGCTTGGCAGGAGCTTGTTGGCTGTTGACTGGGAACACCAAAAGTGACATTGGGTGATAGACTAGGACTAGTCTAAGCATTGGAGTTCTGTTGATGATGATGATTGTAAATTGGCTAGTAAGGGACATTTGTCATATGAACTTGGGATCCACCATGTGAGAAGTGATGAGGAACAGCTGAATAAGTGTATTGTAATGGTGAGTCAACATAGGCACCTTGAGTTGTGTTTTTAAGAGATGACAGAGCACCAGTATATGAGGAATTAAATCGGTGGTAGCACTGAATAGCTGAATGACTAGTTTTGTTGCACACTTGACATATAAGTCTACCTTTTCCATATCCTCTACCTCTTCCTCTTCCATAAGGTATAGGGCCACCAAGTCGAGAGGGAAATCCACTAGTGTTATGGTAAGTTGAGAAGGGCTGAGGTGTAGTAAAATGTTGAGGAGATAGTGTTTGATAAAAGGAGGGAGCTGTATATGTTAGTGAACAGTGAGGGTTGCCAAGTGAAATCATTGAAGGTACAACATTATTGGGTTGGTCATTCTTTTTGTCATTGCTCTGACTAGATTGGCTAGACATACTAGGATTGTTAAAACATCCAAAGCTACTAGCAGCAGCAAGATTAACTGAGCTATTATACAAGTCGACTAAATTAAACTTGTCAAGCCTTATTTCATACTTCTGCAACAAGAACTGAGCTTCTTGTAAGGTGACATTATCAATTTTGGATTCTAACCTAGAAGTGAGTGTGACCATTGTAGGATCGTACTCAGGTCCGAAACTATCAAGCACATACTATAGCAAATCTCCATCAGACACAACTATCCCATTAGCAGACAAACTTTCAGCAATCTCTTTCATCTTTTTGACATAATCACCAATATTCATATTTCCTTTATGAGTAGTTTAAAGAAGATTCTTAAGATGAAGAGCCCTAGCTTTGAGTCTGTTAAGAACTCATTTTCTAGAGCTAACCAAATTTCAATGGAAAAACGACATTTGGATACATAGCTAAACATTTCTTCAGAAATCAAAGCTAACAACAAGCTTACTAAGGATTTGTTTGTCCTTTTCTAAATTACATATGTTGGATTCAACTTTTCACTTATATTGTCAATACTAGCTTTTATTTCATTGCTAATTTTACTTAGATCAATCTCAATTTCTGAATCACATAGAATAATTAGTGAAGGACAAGGAATCCTACCTAGTAGATGGTCTTCTAGCTCGTGTGAGCCAACTATAAATAGCACCTGTGAACTCCAAAATCTATAGTTGTTCCTTGTCAACTTAGGGTTAATTACTTGTAAGCTGGAAGCTATAATTGAAGTTGTACGAGTCTGGAAATCTTTCGCATTTCTGCTGCTATTATTCAAAACTGGGAGAAGCTAGGATCTATAATCACTGACGTGAGTCAACACTCTGATGCCATGTGAAACAATGGCAAGGGTTCAGAGAACACAAAGAGAAAGACAAGAGAAATCAAATTTTGCTTTTATATGATTCTTTTTCTGAACAGTTTTACAAGAGGGAATAACTTTCCCTTTTATACAATTTGAGATAACCCACAAACTACATTCTCTAACAAACTGCATTCTCTTTTGTGAAATAAAGATGACTGAACTTTGGCAAAACGACATCACTTTTGCCAAAGTTCAGTTTGCTCCTACTACTCAGCTTCTTTTCATTCTCATCCCTTTTTACCAACAGCTTTGTGCTTCACATACTGTTTCTGTACTTCAAACTTGATGAGATATAAGATGATGAATGAATTGAATTGCACGGTAACCATATTGTAGAAAAGGTAAGCCTAATTTGCTGATTTTTTATTTGCTGGGTAATCATGATGCCTTGTTAGAGGCTAATCTTGATTGATCAACGAAACATTAATTGGTTGATGCTTAATTAGGTATCAGGACACTACCAACAAAATAAAGAGCCTTCAGGTCACATATAAAAAGTAGTTAAGAGAGAAAATGGATTGGAAGGGCATTTCCGTCCTTTGGGCAAAAGGGTATTTCTATAATTTGGGAGGAAAATGGTATTTTTGTCCTTTTGAGCGGAAAGGTTATTTGGGTAATTTTGCTAGGGTTGACGCCAATATTCAATATTTATATTGAAGGAATTTTAGCAAAATTGGAATCATATCAATATGAATTAGTATGGAGGAATATATTTAATTTAATTAAATATATCAAAACCCATTAAGTAAATATGTATATATAAAGATATATATGGATTAAATAAATATTGATGTTTATTTAATTAGGAATATGCATTTATATAGGAATTGAATAAATAGGAATATTTATTTAATTGGAAAACATATTTAATAAGAGAATATCGCTTACAGATATTCCTAATCCTTTTAGAGTTGCAATCCAAATTGAAAAGGAATTTGGAGATTCACAATCCTAATTAAATTCCTACTATGGATTGCACTATAAAAGGGGACTTGGTTTTTATTTTTGATAAGTTGATTTTACAACTTTTGAGAGCAAAGTTTTAGTTCAATTTTTAAACTAAACCTCCCACACACAAAACCCTAGCCACAACCCTAGAGAGAATTTTCTCTCAAATCTGCCGCTCCTCTTAAGCTCTTCGCTTGATCTAGCAAACAATCCAAGAGTGATCCCAACCTACTTTTGTGTGGATACCGTTGCGCTCAATCCTACTTTGGGTCGATAGCGATACTTTGGAGACATCCAGAGATGGAGCCACCAACCAAGGTATAAAATCTAACCTTGTATGTTTTAATCATATTGTGGTTATAGTTATCGAATCGTGATCTTGGATTACAAGACTCTATCGTAGTAAATTTTTTTTTGTGATTCTGCACTTGTTGCGATAGAAATCCTTACAAACGGTATCAGAGCTAGGTTTGATAACTACAACTCGTATATTTTAGTGTATGCTAATATGCATGGATTAGGGTTTAATTTGATTTCTTTCAACCTGGTATAATTTTATTTAATTTTTTTGAATGAATTATTGTAAAATCGGTATCCAAAGACCCTAAAAATCTAGTGGTTGTGTTAGACTAAGTGCCCTCGAGCCAATCAATTATTGTAGAATTGACTCTTTGTAATAATGTTCATTGATCAATAAAAGGCATTTTATTCTATATCACGTAAATCATTATTGTATGTATTGATATATGTCCTTAGAATGGTAGAACCGTGACGAGGGTATCAAGTGTTTCAAATTTTGATAGTGAGAACCCTATGAGCACATATGGTGGCCATTCTAGAAACGTTCGTAGCCCAAGTATTATTCTGAAGTAAGGGCACAGATAATACAGTAAGGCTATCATAGTGTTGAATGACCCTATTAAAAGGCAGTGACTGATCTCACTTGTCAAGGTTGTTTGGTGACAACCTGGTGCAACACATAAGTGCTTGCTGTAGGCAAGTTCACTAGACTGGCCCACTAAAGGATTCCATACGGATGGTAACCCCATTGTCTATGGAACAAATCCTCTAACAAATGGTGGTGCATGTGATCCTTAGACTTGAGATTACCGAAGCGACTTGTGCACCGATTGGTGTAGTTTGACACTAGCCTAATGCACTTCTATTCAGAACTGTTAATACGGTAGTGATTAACTGCATCAAAGAGTGTATCAAGACTATGGTGGATCGACAGAGGATTCATCACTCCCGAGTATGGGAGAAGATATCTCACGGCTCAATTCAGTAAATGGAAATGACACTAAAACTGTGGCCACAATGGGATTGAATTGTTGCTCTATCCAGTTTATAATTCCGGTCATTGGTCCAGTAACTGAATACATACATATCAAGAGTAACTGAGGTTGACACTATTTCTATATCTCGGTCTCGTTGAGATAGCAAATGATGAAAGGATTGGATTGTACGGTAACCATATCATTGGTAGCTGCTTCGCTGAATCCAAGTCTATCGGGTGACCATGATGCCTTGTTAGGGGCCAATCTTGGTCTGTGTGTAGTGAGACGATTAATTGGTGTTAATCATAATACTACACACTACCGGTATAATGAGGAGCCTACGGGTCACACAAATAAAAGATAATTTAAGAACCAGTTTATAAGAAGGGTGTTTTCATCTTTTTAGGTAAAAAGGGTATTTTGGTAATCTCACTGTGCAATTAAATTTGCTGAGGTTATAGCCTGTATTTAATTTGATATTAAAATTAAATAAGTGAGATTATATTTAAATATGTGTTCGCATATATTTAAATGAATTATCGTTATCGTTAAATATTAATATTATATATATATATATATTAATTTAAATAATGATAATTAAAATCAAAATATCTAAATGAGGCTGTTTGTGTTAGAGTAGATGCCCTAGAGCCAATCAATTATTGTAGAATTGACTCTTTGTAATAATGTTCATTAATCAATAAAAAGGCATTTTATTCTATATCGCGTAAATCATTATTATTGCAATATGTATTGATATATGTCCTTAGAATGGTAGAGCCGTGACGAGGGTATCAAGTGTTTCAAATCTTGATAGTGAGAACCCTATGAGCACATATGGTGGCCATTCTAGAAACGTCCATAGCCCCAGTATTATTCTGAACTAAGGGCACAGATAATACGGTAAGGCTATCATAGTGTTGAACGACCCTGTCGAAAGACAGTGACTGATCTCACTTGTCAAGGTTGTTTGGTGACAACCTGGTGCAACACATGGGTGTTTGTTGTGGCGATTACACCACAAGAAGTTCACCGGACCTGACCCACCAGAGGATTCCATATGGATGGTAACCCCAGTGTCTATGGAACAAATCCTCTAACGAATGGTGGTGCATGTGATCCTTAGACTTGAGATCACCAAAGTGCCTTGTGCGCCGATTGGTGTAGTTTGACACTAGCCTAACGCAGTTCTTTTTAGAGCTGTCAATACGGTGGTGATTGGCTGCATCAAGGAGTGTATCAAGACTATGGTGGATTGACAGAGGATTCATCACTCCCGGCTACGGGAGAAAGTTATCTCACGGCACAATTCAGTATATGGCAATGACACTAAAACTGTGGCCACAGTGGGATTGAGTTGTTGCTCTATCTAGTTTATAATACGGGTCATTGGTCCAGAAACTGAATAAATAATATCGAGAGTAACCGTAGGTTGACACTATTTCTATGCCTTCGTCTCGTCGAGATAACGTATGATGAAAGGATCGAATTGCACGGTAACCATATCGTTGACAGGTAGCTAGTTTGCTGAATCCGAATCTATCGGCTGGCCATGATGCCTTGCTAGGGGCCAATCTTGGTCTGTGTATTAGTAAGACGACCAACTTGGTGTTAATCGCAATACTATACACTGCCGATATGATGAGGAGCCTAAGGGTCACACACATGGAAGACAATTTAAGATGCAAGAAGAAAGAAGGGCGTTTTCGTCTTTTAAGGCGAAAGGGTGTTTTGGTAATTTCACAGTGCAATTAAATTTGCTGAGGTCGTAGCCTTTATTTAATTTATTAGAAAAATTAAATAAGTGAAATTACGTTTAAATGTGTGTTCGCACATATTTAAATATATTATCATTATTGTTAAATGTTAATATATATTTAAATATATATATTAATTGATTTTAATTGAGATAATGATGGAAATTAAAATAAATCAAATTGGGAGTGTTTGGCAACATGGGGCGTTTGGGTTGGAGCCCAAGCCTATTCCGTATGGGATTAGGGCAAATTGTTTTTTTAAATATAAAAGGAAAACTGTGTGTGTGTGATTACATGAATGATTTTTCTTTGTAAAACACAAAACACACAGCAACCCCCTTTTGAATACACTCCCATGGTAGATTGATTTGGCTTTGGAATCAATTTCATTGATTCTTCTTTTCTTCTTAATCTTGAAGCCAAAGAGGATCTAGCAAATCCCTCTTTGGTTCTTTTAAGATTGTCTTCGTGTGGACTACGCAGGTTCGATCCTACACTTGGATCGGTAGCAAAACGTTCAACGACAAATTTGGAGGAGCCTTCAACGTGCGTTTGTTTCTCTTAACTCATGTTGTATATTTATGCAGATTTTATTTAATATAAATTGTTAAAATCATACCCTTGATCTTGGCTCATGTAAACGATCCTGTTATATTTTTTTTTTTGTTTCCGTTGCGTATACGGGACCGTTTACTAACAGTGGTATCAGAGCCTAGGGTACTGAATTTTACAATTTTTATGTGTATGGTTGATAACATGTATTTGATGATAATATGTTGCCATATTGAATCAGGTAAATCTGTCTTGAAATATGTTTTTAAGAAACTGATTAATCGATTAATTTAATTTGTTGATGATCTGCTGGTTTGGTTTAATGCATGATGGATATTTGTTGAGATCAATGTGTTTGATTGATTGCAAAATCGGTTAGAGTGTTTTTGGTTCTTTGTATGAAGCGAGATCCAGAGCTCGCTATCGTGGTACGCTCGCGCTGGCGATATAATCCATCGCCGCGCGATCGTCGCTAGAACTACGCGCGCTCGCCCTTACTGCTATGAAAACAAAGGCGGCCTCGCAGGCGATATAACCCATCGCGGCGGCGGTCGTCCCTTCGGACGTGCGTGTACCAAAACCAATGCACGCCGCGGCGAATCTAACTCATCGCTGCAGCGCACTTCCAAGTGTACAGGGGGGTAAAATGCAAAGTTTCAAAACTTTTAGACCAAACATAAATCTGCAAATTATCGGGGGTAAATTGTAATTCAACCCAAAAATTTCAGAAATTGATTATTTTTTGAAATGTATGCTTTGTATGTTTGTATATTGCATGGTGCCCGGTACATGAGCCTTAGACCTAAGGGTGAATGTTTTAAAATATTTGGGTATGTATGGTTGTATAATTTATTAAATAGGGCCTCGTGTCCTGCCTTTCTCCTCTTCTCGATGTATATTCTCTTCTCATCTAATTCCCCTCGAATGTAAATCCCAGGTTTCTAAATTTATTGATGTAAAGAATTTGTATAATTATTTATTGTAAATTTAGAAAGATATTTTTTGTAATGTACTTGAAGTCGGAGCAAAGGACGAGGCAACCATACTTGAAGACTCAAGATTCTTATTACAGGACCCCTAGGTGACCCACCGATTCCTCTAGGCTCGAGGAAATCGGTTTTAGTTGGGCCATGTACCGGCACGTTTAATTTTTGTTTGGAATGCATGCTAAGGTTGAATGTTTGATAACATGCCAAACAATGTCATTCTAACAAAGATAATAATTTGGTGAGACTTTAAATAACAAAACCCTCAATTAAAGTATATTAAGTCACGAAAGCCTTCCATCACCATGGTTTTAATCAAACCACCTGTTCGTGAAACCTTGTTCGCCAAAGCGAAGGGTACACTTCTACCAGTGGGAGGTTAAAATACATTGGAGTTTTCCTTAATGGTGATGGGTCGACTTAAAATGACGGTTTTGCTTGTTCGCCAAAGCGAAGGTTGATAAACATGCGTCATAGGCATAGTAGAGCAGTACATATATTGTGTGTACGTGGTGACATGTAGTGTCCACTCTACTGATACTGAGAATCACACTTGAGGACGATGGCATGTACTGTCCATTGGATTGTGTGATTGGCTTGTTGGCTTTCTCACATTTGAGGTTGATAGTGGGAGCTATCAACTGGTGTGGAATTAAGTTTGTTGGCCTACCTAATCAACTCATTTTGGCTTGTTCGCCAAAGCGAAGGTTTGAAATGGGCAGGATGGGATCTCGGTCCACTAGGAAAGTCAACGGGCTTTCCCGAGTTAATAGTGAGGGCTATTGGCTTGAGTAAAATAGTGGGAGCTTCGTTTAATAAAAGACCATATTAAACAATAATAATGAACATGGTAATAACGGTTACTTTTTTCTGCACTTGTAGATTCACTTAAATTTGAGCAAAATGATCCCAACATCACTACGACAAATCATCGAACTGGGAGAGAAATGGAATGGTGAAAATTTCGTTGACTGGTATAGAAGTATAAATAATATACTTCAGTCAAGCGATAGATTATACACCATTGAGGGCTCTATCACCGAGCCTCTTGATAGTTCTATCCATGAGGCCCTGGGTATGTATATGTGAAGCATACACATGATGCAAAAGCAGAAATGACTAGATACATTGTGCTTGCATCAATGGCACCATTACTGCGACAACAGTGCCATAAAATGGATTTAGCTTCTATTCTTCATTTTCTTCGAAGAAATGAGAAGCATATGGTGTCTCTGCTTATTCGATGTAGGATGGAAGAGGGTACCAAAATTGGCAATCATATACTCAAGTGGGTCAAGTATATGAACAAGCTTGAGATTTTGGGATGTGGACTTAGAGAAGGTTTAGCAATAAACCTAATATTACAGTCATTACCGGATTCTTATTCTCAATTTGTCTTTGACTTTATTGAGGAAGATAAGAAGAACACCCTTTCCGAGCTTCTGGATTTGTTGAAGACTACTGAGTCAGGCATGAAAATGTCAGAAACATTGACGTTGGTTGAAGCCAACTCAAGTGAAAAGAAAAGGGCTCAGAAGTCGATGGAAAGAATCTTGCAGCAAAGGAAAGGCGTTTGTCCTCACGCAGGGAATCCCGATCCTTTGGAGAAAACATTGCAAGGCCTTCCTAGCAAAAGGGAAGAAGAATGTTACTTCTTCGTCAGGTACGTTATTGAGATTAACTTCTCCCGTAAACATCTAGTTGACACAAGATGTGGTACTCACATTTGATTGATGTGTAAGAACTACGGTAGAGTAGATTGCTCGCCGAGGGAGAGGTGGACCTACCAGTTGGAAATGAAGCACGTCTTTGCTTTACATTTCTTGTAGGATCTTATCGTCACGATTTAGCCGATGGACTTGTTTCTTGGAACTTGTGGATTATTATGGTTTTTCTTCAGGTTTCTAGAAATTATATATTTCTGTGTCCACATAGGACAAATGAGAATATTAGTTTACTAATGGATTATTGTCCTTGAGTATAAATAATATTCTTTATGGAACTGTTTCATAATAATATGTTCTTAAGAAAGACAACAAGGATAATCTCAAAATGACTACTATGCCAACTTTGGCAAGTTGAGCTAAACATACCTGAAGGAATGTGGGATAGTATCACAACTCACTCCTCCTTATACACCCCTGACACAAAGGAGTGTCGGAAAGGAGGAACAAGACCTTACTTGATATGGTTAGGTTCATGATGAGTTTTAGTGATTTATCTACATCGTTCTAGGGTTATGCCCTAGAGACTGCAACTCACGTTTTGAACCGTGTGCCGTCAAAGTCTGTAGATAAGACTTCATATTAGCTATGGAGGGGGCGAAAGCCCAACTTGTCTTATCTAAGGATTTGGGTTGCGAAGCTTATGTTAAGAAATTGACTTCGAACAAGCTGGGCCCAAAATCCTGTAAATGTATATTTGTGGGGTATCCAAAGGAGACCCAAGGATACTATTTCTACCACCCAGAAGAGCGCAAAATTTTTTATTGCTCGATCGGTGTCTTCCTAGAAAATGAATATTTTCTAAGAAGTACTAGTGGGAGAAAAAGTAGAACTTAATAAACTTCTAGGGACCACAGGGGATAAACTAGACGAAGGACGGGATGATGTGCCATAGGAAGTGGTTGAGCATCATGAGGGAAGGTTACTCCATAACTTGTGGATCAAAGTGAACTACCTCAAGTAGCACGGGAGCTACGTAGATGCCGGGAGAGTACGCCATGAGCCCAGAATACGGTTATCTCGTGACTCAACATGGTGACGTACTAGTCTACCAAAACGATGAACCCGTAACCTACGAAGACGCTATATCGGATCCAGTTCGTTAAATGGCTTGAAGCCATGAAATCGAGATGGACTCCATGTACCGTAACCAAGTGTGGTCTCGGTGGAACCACCTGAAGGGTAAAACCCATAGGTTGTAAATGGGTCTTCAAGAAGAAGCTGACATGGATGGCAACGTGCATACTTATAAAAGCACGGCTTGGTTGCCAAAGGTTTCAAACAAATTCATGGCATTGACTATGAAGAAACCTTTTCGCCGGTTGCCATGATTAAATCCATCCGGATTATGCTTGCAATTGCTGCATATCATGACTATGAGATTTGGCAAATGGATGTCAAAAGCGGGCTTTCCGAACGGAAACCTTGAGGAGGATGTGTACATGACACAACCTGATGGTTTCGTTCTTGATAGTCAAACCAATAAGGTATGCAAGTTACAGAGATCCATTTATGGACTCAAGCAAGCTTCAAGGAGCTGGAACATTCGTTTTGATGAAGCCATAAAAGAATTCGGTTTTATTAAGAACGAAGATGAACCCTGTGTTTACAAGAAAGTGAGTGGGAGCGCAGTAGCATTCCTAGTATTATATGTCGATGACATACAATAGATCGGGAATGGTATACCGAACTTGCAGTCGGTAAAGACTTGGTTATCCAAGTGCTTCTCCATGAAGGACTTAGGGGAAACAGCCTACATCCTTGGAATAAAGATCTATCGTGATAGATCGTGTAGGTTGCTCAAACTAAGTCAAAGTACATAGACAAGGTACTGAACACATTCAGTATAGAAAAATCCAAGAAGGGATTTCTTCTGATGGCATATGGTGTCTATCTCTATAAGGATATGTGTCTTTAACCACACAATGAGAGAGATAGAATGAAGAGGATCCCACATGCTTTAGCAAGTGGATCCATCTTATATGTTCAGATTGATATCTAATGTGCATTCAGCATTTGTAGTGGATGTCAATCAGGCTCAAGTGAGCAATATGTTATGTACTTAGATTGATGTCTTATGTGCATTCAGCACTAGTAGAAGATATCAACTAAATCCAAGTGAATGACACTGGGTGAGTGTCAATGGACATTCTTAAGTGCTTGAAAAGGGCTTAAGAATATATATACTTGGATTATGGAAGAAAGATGAGCTCACTGTAAGAGAATACGGTGCGCTATTTCCAAACAGGAAAAGGATGATTATAGTTCGCAATTTGGGATTACACATTTTGTCTTAATATAACTGCAGTGAGCTGCAAGAGCTCAAATTGGTGTACTGTAGTGGATTCTACAATTGATGCTAAGTGTACCGCATTTTTAATGCACTGCAGGTGGTTTCCCGGATCAAGCAAGTTCATTATTGAACTTGATGTGATTTCAAGCATTGCTAATCCAGTATAGTTGTACTGCGATAACAATGGAGCCATTGTTGTGGCTGAGGAATCACGGTCTCACCAGTAATCCAAACACTTACTTAGTTGATTCAATCTGATCTGAAGGATCGATATGAAAGGGAATGTGCAGATTTGCAGAATACCTACCAACCCACTATTAAAGTTTCTGTTGTAGCAGAAGCATGATGGGCACTTGGGTCATTCAATGTTGAGTGCATGAATGACTGGCTATAGTGCAGGCACTTGGGTCATTCAGTGTTGAGGGCATGAATGATTGGCTATAGTGCAAGTGGGAGATTGTTAGAGTAGATGCCCTAGAGCCAATCAATTATTGTAGAATTGACTCTTTGTAATAATGTTCATTAATCAATAAAAGGCATTTTATTCTATATCGCGTAAATCATTATTATTGCAATATGTATTGATATATGTCCTTAGAATGGTAGAGCCGTGACGAGGGTATCAAGTGTTTCAAATCTTGATAGTGAGAACCCCTATGAGCACATATGGTGGCCATTCTAGAAACGTCGAGCCCCAAGCATTATTCCCGAACTAAGGGCACGAGATAATTCCGGTAAGGCTATCATAGTGTTGAACGACCTGGTCGAGAGCGGATGGCAGGTCTCCACTTGTCAAGGTTGTTTGGTGACAACCGGGTGCAACACATGGGTGTTTGTTGTAGCGATTACACCACAAAGAAGTTCACCTTGGGATGACCTACCGAGAGATTCCATATGGATGGTAACCCCTTGTTCTATGGAACAAATCCTTCTAACGAATGGTGGTGCATGTGATCCTTAGACTTGAGATCACCAAAGTGCCTTGTGCGCCGATTGGTGTAGTTTGACACTAGCCTAACGTAGCTTCTTTTTAGAAGTGTCCCAATACGGTGGTGATTGGCTGCATCAAGGAGTGTATCAAGACTATGGTGGATTGACAGAGGATTCATCACTCCCGGGTACGGGAGAAAGTTATCTCACGGCACAACCAAGATATGGCAATGACACTAAAACCTGTGGGCCACGGGTGGGGGATTGAGTTGTTGCTCTATCTAGTTTATAATACGGTCATTGGTCCTAGGCCGAATAAATAATATCGAGAGTAAACCGTAGGTTGACACTATTTCTATGCCTTCGCCTCGCCGAGATAACGTATGATGAAAGGATCGAATTGCACGGTAACCATATCGTTGACGGGGTAGCTAGTTTGTTTCAATCCGAATCTATCGGTGCCGCCATGATGCCTTGCTAGGGGAGGGCCAATCTTGGTACGTGTATTAGTAAGGCGATTAATTGGTGTTAATCGCAATACTATACACTTGCCGATATGATGAGGGAGCCCTAAGGGTCACACACATGGAAGACAATTTAAGATGCAAGAAGAAAGAAGTGGCGTTTTCGTCTTTTAAGCGAAAGGGTATTTTGGTAATTTCACAGTGCAATTAAATTTGCTGAGGTCGTAGCCTTTATTTAATTTATTAGAAAAATTAAATAAGTGAAATTACGTTTAAATGTGTGTTCGCACATATTTAAATATATTATCATTATTGTTAAATGTTAATATATATTTAAATATATATATTAATTGATTTTAATTGAGATAATGATGGAAATTAAAATAAATCAAATTGGGAGTGTTTAGCAACATGGGACGTTTGAATACACTCCCACGGCAAATTACATGAATGATTTTTCTTTGTAAAACACAAAACACACAGCAGCCCCCTTTTGAATACACTCCCACGGCAGATTGATTTGGCTTTGGAATCAATTTCATTGATTCTTCTTTTTCTTCTTAATCTTGAAGCCAAAGAGGATCTAGCAAATCCCTCTTTGGTTCTTTAAGATTGTCTTCGTGTGGACTACGAGTTCGATCCTACACTTGGATCGGTAGCAAAAGCGTTCACGACAAATTTGGAGGAGCCTTCAACGTGCGTTTGTTTCTCTTAACTCATGTTGTATATTTATGCAGATTTTATTTAATATAAATTGTTAAAATCATACCCTTGATCTTGGCTCATGTAAACGATCCTGTTATATTATTTTTTTTGTTTCGGTTGCGTATACGGGACCGTTTACTAACAGTTTGGACATAGGGGTTGTTTGGGTTGGTGCCCAAGCCCATTCCATGATGGAATAGGACATTGTGTGTGCACTATGTAAGTGCAAGCTTTTGTGAATTAAATTAAGAATTTCATTCATTCACATTTAATTAAAAATCCAGCCCCATTTTCTCTCTTCCATGCCAGTTTTTCCTTTTGGGTTGAATCAAATATCACTTGATTCTTGTTCTTGGTTCTTAAGGCTAAAGAGGATATAAAAAATCCCTCTTTATTTCCTTGAGGTTATCTTCGTGTGGACTACCGCTGATTCGATCCTACCCTTGGATTGGTAGTGAAACCCATTCAGAGACAAGTTGGACGAGCCTCCAAACGTGCGTATGAATTCTTAACTCTAAACTGATTTTTCTACAAATTTTGATTTAAAGTATATTGTTAAATTTGTGCCCTAATCTTGGTTCTAAGGAAACGATCTGTTATATATATTTTTTTTGTTTCCACTGCTATGACTTGATCGTTTCCTAACAGTGGTATCAGAGCCTTGGGTACCAAATTTTACAATTTAATGTCTGATTTACAACATGTATTTGATTAATAACATGTTATTCTGTTAAATCAGCAAAATTTGCTTTTAAATGAGTGATTTGATTGATCAATTGGTTTAATAATGTGTTGATGGATGTTATATTGGTTTGTTGGTGTCCTGATTGAATGCTTGTGTGTTCGATTTGATTTGGATACTTGTCGTTACGTGAAAAACTGCAAAAACGCAAACTATGTGATTCATTGATTTGCGAATTCGCCGCGGCGAAATAAAAACTTCACTGATAAGAGTGTAATTTATATATTTTTTATTCCTTCCATATTATGTTTTTGTTATGCTTTATGCCTAGTTGAGTTGATTAGAGTTTATTGTTAGAGTAGATGCCCTAGAGCCAATCAATTATTGTGGAATTGACTCTTTATAATAATGTTCATTAATCAATAATAAAAGGCATTTTTATTCTATATCGCGTAAATCATTATTATTGCAATATGTATTGATATATGTCCTTAGAATGGTAGAACCGTGACGAGGGTATCAAGTGTTTCAAATCTTGATAGTGAGAACCTTATGAGCACATATGGTGGCCATTCGAAGCGTCCGTGGCCCGGATTTATTCGGTCAAGTAAGGGCAAGCAGAGATAATACGGTAAGGCTATCATAGTGTTGAAGCGACCGTCGAAAGATGGATCCCGATCTCACTTGTCAAGGTTGTTTGGTGACAACCTGGGTGCAACACATGGGTGCTTGTTGTAGGCGGATATACCGCAGCAAGTTCCCATCGGATCGACCCACCGGAGGGATTCCATATGGATGGTAACCCTAGTGTCTATGGAACAAATCCTCTTAACGAATGGTGGTGCATGTGATCCTTGGACTTGAGATCACAGGAGTGCCTTGTGCACCGATTGGTATGATTTGATACCCCTAGCCTAACGCAGCTTCTATTCAGAAGTCGTAGCACGGTGGTGGGATTGGCTATATCAAGGAGTGTATCAAGACTATGGTGGATTGACAAAGGATTCATCACCCGGTGCGGGAGAAGTTATCTCACGGCGCAATTCGGTATATGGTAATGACACTAAAAGCTGGCCACGGTGGGATTGGAGTTGTTGCTCTATCCAGTTATAATACGGGTCGTTGGTCCGGCCGAATATATAATATCGAGTACAGGAAGGTTGACACTATTTCTATGCCTTCGTCGTAGAGATAGTATGATGAAAGGATCGTATTGGTGCGGTACCATATCGTTGATGGGTAGCTACTTTGCCTCAATCCGAATCTATCGGGTGGCCATGATGCCTTGCTAGGGGGCCAATCTTGGTACGTGGTATTAGTGAGGACGATTAATTGGTGTTAATCACGATACTATACACTACCGGTATGATGAGAAGCCTATGGGTCACACACATAGAAGATAATTTAAGAGCCAAGAAGAAAGAAGGGCGTTTTCGTCTTTTCGGCGAAAGGGTATTTTGGTAATTTCACAGGTGCAATTAAATTTCTTGAGAATTAAGTAGCCTTTTATTTAATTTGTTAAAGAAATTAAATAAGTGAAATTACGGTTAAATGTGTGTTCGCACATATTTAATTAAATCATCATTATTGATTAAATGTTAATTAAATATTAATTGATTTTAATTAAGATAATGATGAATTAAATTAAAATATCAAATTGGGAGTGTTTGGCAACATGGGGTGTTTGGGTTGGAGCCCAAGCCCATTCCATGTGGGAATAGGGCAACTTGGTTTGCCTATAAAAAAGAATAGTGTGTGTGTGTTATGTTAAGTGATTCATTCTTTATTTTTAAAAGAAAACACAACAGCCCCTTAGACACTCATTCCCACGCCACTTTCATCTTTTGATTGAAAAATCAAATACTGATTTTTCTTCTTGATTTCTTAAGGCCAAGGAGGATCTAGCAAATCCCTCCTTGGTTCTTGCAGGTTGTCTTCTTCTGGACCTCTACGGTTCGATCCTACACTTGGATCGGTAGCAAACACATTCAGAGACAACATTGGTGGAGCCTCCAAACGTGGGTATAAATCTAAACCTTTGGATTTATTTTTCTGCAGATTCATATTATGCATAAACTGTAAAATCATGCCTTGATTTTGGGTTCTAAGGAAGGGGCGATCCGTGGTTGTAAATTCTTTTTGTTTTCCAAATTGCGCAACCGGTGCGTTTCTAAGCGAGTGGTATCGAGCCTAGGGTACTAGATTTACGGAGATGTTGGTTGGTTAATATCCCGGTTGAACGTATGTGCGTTTGATTTGATTTGGATTAGTGTTTATACACAAAAAAACTGCAAAAGCAGAACCTGAGAGGTGGGGATTTCCGAGGTTTCGCCGGGCCGGCGGAGGAGCCTCTGGATAGTTTCGCCGCGGCGAAGTCCTGTGGGCGGCTAGACCTAATTTAAATCCTCGCCGCGCCGATAAAACCTTCGCCCCGCGGCCCGAAGTATGCAGCAGAAGTGCATACGAAGTCCTTGCCGCGGCGAAGATAAAACCTTCGGGCCGCGGCGAAGGATGTAGTTTTCCCATTTTGTATTTTTCCTGAAAGGGGACTAATCTAGTTTTAATAACCTATAAAGCCAATGTACATTACCGCACATTTAAGAGGGTAATTAATTAATTAACCCACCCAATTCAAAAATTGATTATTTTTTGAAATGTATGCTTTGTACTTGTTTGTATATTGCATGGTGCATGGTACATGAGCCTTAGACCCTAAGGGTGAATGTTTTAAATAATTTTGGGTATGTATGGTCTATTAATTTTTTAAATAGGGGCCTGCGTGTCCTGCCTTCTCTCTTCTTCTTAATGTACATTCTTTTCTCATCTCATTCCCCTCGAATGTAAATCGAGGTTTCTAAGTTTGTTGATGTAAAATTAGTTTAATATTAATTTTATTGTAAATTTAGAATGATGTTTTTGTAATGTACACAGGAGACAAAGCGAAGGCGAGGCAACCATACTTGAAGACTCAAGATATTTGTTACAGGATCCCTAGGTGACCCACCGATCCCTCTAGGCTCGAGGAGATCGGTTTTAGTTAGGCCATGTCTGGCCACGTTTAATATTTTGTTTAGAATGCATGCTAAGGTTGAATGTTGAATAACATGCCAAACAATGTCATTCTAACAAAGATAATAATCTGATGAGACATTAAATAACAAACCCCTCAACTAAGAATATTAAGTCACGAATGCCTTCCATCACCATGGTTTTTAATCAAACCTGCTTCACGAAACCTTGTTCGCCAAAGGCGAAGGGTACAACTTACCGGTGGGAGGTTAAAATTCATTAGGTTTTCCTTAATGGTGATGGGTCGACTTAAAATGACGGTTTTGCTTGTTCGCCAAAGCGAAGGTTGATAAACGCGTCATAGGCATAGTAGACAAAGACACATATTATGTGTATGTGGTGACATGTAGTGTCCACTCCATCGTGCGAGAATCACACTTGAGGACCCAATGGTTGGAGCCATTGGAATTGTGTGATTGGCTTGTTGGCTTTTCACATTTGAGGTTGATAGTGGGAGCTATCAATTGGTGTGGATTAAGTTTGTTGGCCTACCTAATCAACCCATTTTGGCTTGTTCGCCAAAGCGAAGGTTTGAAATGGGCGAGGATGGGGATCTCGGTCCACTAGGAAAGCCAACGGGCTTTCCCCGAGTTAATAGTGAGGGCTATTGGCTTGAGTAAAATAGTGGGAGCATTGTTTAATAAAAGACCATATTAAATAATAATGAACTTTATAATAACTTTATCTTTTTACGCAATTGTAGATTCACCGAAAATGAGTATTATGAACTGCGACCGATAATCGAAAAAGAAAACGAGGTTGGATGGATCCAATTTCTTAGACGTATCGTAATCTTCGGATTATACTTAAGTCGAAAAGAAATTGTATATCCTTGAAAAAGCCATACATGGGTGAGCCACGATCCTGATGCCACTCGGGGAAGTTAAGGATACTTATCAAAAGTTCCTTGATGATGCCGATAGCGTCACAATGCTTGATGTTAGCATCGATGACACCTATCTTTGCCAAAAAGCGGGACATGAGAATATGGATGCTTCTTCCATAATTCTACACCTCAAAGGGAGCTTTATGGGAAACAAATGCTCGACATGAGAGGTACAAGGTGTCGAAAGCCTTTGTTTGGGAGTCGTCCTGCCGAGGGTGCCCAGTTGGTCCTCATGTGCCAAGATGATGAGCACATTAGAGGCTTGAGACTTTGGGATGTGGGCTTGGATGCGAGGTTACAAATGGATTTAATTCTGCAATCCTTGCTCGACTTATATGCACCGCTCATAATGAATTTCAATATGAACACGATGGAAAAGAAAAACCCCGTCGAGAACTTAGAACATGCTTGAGGCTATGAAAGCGGAGGACTTAGAAAAAGTCCAAGCTGTTTCTTGGTTAGGCTTGCCCGATAAAGCAAAGAGGTAACGGCAAGGAAGGGTAAGGCCAAGGCCAAACCCGAAGCCCAAGCCCAAAGGGACGGAGGTTGCTCTTGGGCACGAGAGTGGCATAGGAAAGGGCAAGGTAGTCTGCTTCTTTTGTGGCAAGCACACCCGGAGGAAACAACTACAGGCTTTCCTCGCAAGTAAGAAGAAGTCGAGGCTACGACTTGGTACTTTCATGATTGAGATTAACTTCTCTCCCTCAACATCTTGGGTCATGGACACGGGATGTGGTACTACATTTGTCTTGATATGCAGGGGACTAAGGCGAGTAGAGTGCTCGCCAAGGGAGAGGTGGACCTACGAGTTGGAAATGGAGCATGTGGCTGCATTAGCCGTAGGGACTTATTGTTTATCTTTGCCTACGGGCTTATTGTTGGAACTACATAACTTTGTATCACGTACCTTCTATTTCTAGAAATATTATTTCAATATCCGTTTTGGATAATATGGGGTATCATTTTGAGATATCTAATGGATTGTTGTCCTTTAGTTTGAATGGTATTCTATTTGGAATTGCAAGGTTATATAATGGATTATATGTTCTTGATTTAAACAATAAAGATATTCTCAATATTGAAACCAAGAAAGCTAAACATAGCGATCAAAACCAAACATATCTCGGCATTGTAGATTGTGTCATGTTAATAAGACTCCGCATTGCAAAACTTTAAAGGGATGGAGTTTTGGCCCCTTTGACTTTCGGTCATTTGAGGTATGCGAGTCATGCCTTTTTAGGCAAGATGACCAAGTCTCCTTTCACAGGGACAAAGTGAAAGGGACTGAAGCAGTAGGGCATCATCCATAGTGATGTATGTGGTCCACTAACAGTTGAAGCCGGGAGGTGGATATTCATACTTCATCACATTTACGATGATTTCTAGATATGGTTATGTCTACCTTATGAGACATAAATCTGAAGCCTTTGATAAATTCAAGGAATTCAGAACGAAGTACGAATATGTTGGGCAAAAGTATTAAAGCTCTTCGGCCGTATCGAGGAGGTGAATACTTAAGCTCGGGGTTTTCCGAGTACCCCGAAGGAATGTGGGATAGTATCACAACTCACCCCTCCTTATACACCCCAACACAATGGAGTGTCGAAAGGAGGAATAGGACCTTACTTGACATGGTTAGGTCCATGATGAGTTTTAGTGATTTACCCGCATCGTTCGGGGTTATGCCCACAGAGCTGCGACTCACGTTTTTTTAAACCGTGTGCCGTCAAAGTCTGTAGATAAGACTCCATATGAGCTATGGATCGGGCGAAAGCCCAACTTGTCTTATCTAAGGATTTGGGGTTGCGAAGGCTTATGTTAAGAAATTGACTTGAACAAGCCGGGCCTGGGGTAAATCCTGTAAATGTATATTTGTGGGGTATCCAAAGGAGACCTAAAGGATACCATTTCTACCACCAAGAGCGCAAAATCTTTGTTGCTCGATCGGGTGTCTTCCTAGAAAAGGAACATTTTCTAAGAAGTACTAGTGGGAGAAAAGTAGAACTCGATGAAGTTCTAGAACCACAAGATATACTAGACGAAGGGACGGGATGATGTGCCACAAGGAGTGGTTGAGCATCATGAGGAGGTTACTCCACAAATTGTGGATCAAAGTGAACCGCCTCGGGTAACACAGAGCTACGTAGATCTGGGAGAGTACGCCATGAGCCCGAGAGATACGGTTATCTCGTGACTCAACATGGTGACGTACTAGTCTATCAAGACGATGAACCCAGAACCTACGAAGACGCCCATATCGGATCCGGATTCCATTAAATGGCTTGAAGCCATGAAATCGAGATGGACTCCATGTACCGTGGAACCAAGTGTGGTCTCAGGTGGAACCACCGAAGGGGTAAAACCTATAGGGTGTAAATGGGTCTTCAAGAAGAAGATCGACATGGATGGCAACGTGCACACCTATAAAGCACGGTTGGTTGCCAAAGGTTTCAAACAAATTCATGGCATTGACTATGAAGAAACCTTTTCGCCGGTTGCCATGATTAAATCCATCCGGATTATGCTTGCAATTGTCGCATATCATGACTATGAGATTTGGCAAATGGATGTCAAAATCGCTTTCCGAACTTAAACCTTGAGGAGGATGTGTATATGACACAACCCGATGGTTTCGCTTCTTGATAGTCAAACTAATAAGGTATGCAAGTTGCGAGATCCATTTATGGACTCAAGCAAGCTTCAAGGAGCTGGAACATCTGCTTTGATGAGGCCGTAAAAGAATTCGGTTTTATCAAAAAATGAAGATGAGCCCCGTGTTTACAAGAAAGTGAGTGGGAGCGCAAGAGCATTCCTAGTGTTGTATGTCGATGACATACTTCGATCGGGAATGATATACCGAACTTGCACGGGTAAAGACTTGGTTATCCAAGTGCTTCTCCATGAAAGACTTAGGGAAGCACCTACATCCTTGGTATAAAGATCTATCGTGATAGATCGCGTAGGTTGCTTGGCCTAAGTCAGAGTGCATATATTGACAAAGTACTGAAACGATTCAGTATGGAAGAATCCAAGAAAGGATTTCTTCCGATGTCACATGGTGTTTATCTCTAAGGAATTGTGTCCTAAAACACAAGATGAGAGAGATAGGATGAAGAGGATCCCATATGCATCAAAGCAATTGGATCCATCATGTATGCCATGCTATGTACTCGGATTGATGTCTCGTGTGCTTTGAGCACTTGTAGCAGAATATCAATCGGATCCGGTGAGCGCCATCGATGGTCACAAGAACATTCTTAAGTACTTAAGAGGACTAAGGATATGTTCTTGGTTTATGGAGGGAAGATATGAGCTCAGCATGAGGATACGGGTTTGGATGCTAGTTTCCAAACAGATAAAGATGATTATCGATCGCAATCGGGGTTTGTATTTTGTCTCAATGGTGGTGCAAAGGAGCTGGAAGAGCTCCAAGCAAAGCACGTAGCGGACTCTACAATGGAGGTGAGTATATTGCATTGTTAGATACGACCTTGAGGCAGGCTGATTAAGAAGTTCGCCATCAACTTGGCGTGGTTCCTACGATTGTTGATCCTATAGACATCTATTGTGACAACAATGGAGCAATTGCTCAAGCTAGGGAACCACGGTCTCATCAAGTCCGCACATACTCGATGATTCCATCTCATCGAGAGATAGTTGAGAGGAAAGACGTGCAGATTAGTAAAGTGCATACTCGACGACAATCTGCATCCACTTACAAAGCCTCCGTCAGCACAGAAGCATGAAAGGCACTTGAAATCTTTTGGTATTAAATACATGAATGATTGGCTATAGTGCAAGGGAGATTGTTAGAGTAGATGCCCTAGAGCCAATCAATTATTGTGGAATTGACTCTTTATAATAATGTTCATTAATCAATAATAAAAGGCATTTTTATTCTATATCGCGTAAATCATTATTATTGCAATATGTATTGATATATGTCCCTTAGAATGGTAGAACCGTGACGAGGGTATCAAGTGTTTCAAATCTTGATAGTGAGAACCCCTATGAGCACATATGGTGGCCATTCTCGGGAAACGTCCGTAGCCCGTGATATTGCAAGTAAGGGCACGAGATGGTCGGTAAGGCTATCATAGTGTTGAACGACCTGAAGCCCGGCGATGGCAAAAGTGATCTCACTTGTCAAGGTTGTTTGGTGACAACTGGTGCAACACATGGGTGCTTGTTGTAGGCGGATATCATGCAAGTTCACTTGTGACCCACCAGAGGATTCCATATGGATGGTAACCCCGGTTGTCTATGGAACAAATCCTCTAACGAATGGTGGTGCATGTGATCCTTGGACTTGAGATCACCGGAGTGCCTTGTGCACCGATTGGTACGCTTTGATACTAGCCTAACGCAGCTTCTATTGTGAGTCAGACGGTGGTGATTGGCTATATCAAGGAGTGTATCAAGACTATGGTGGATTGACAAAGGATTCATCACTCCCGGCACGGGAGAAGTTATTCTCACTACGCAATTCAAGATATGGTAATGACACTAAAATCGTGGGGCCACGGGTGGGATTGAGTTGTTGCTCATCCAGTTATAATACTGGTCATTGGTCCGGGAACCGAATATATAATATTAGAGTAACCGGAAGGTTGACACTATTTCTATGCCTTCGCCTCGTAGAGATAACGATGATGAAAGGATCGGTATGCGGTAACCATATCGCTGACGTGTAGCTACTTTGTCAATCCGAATCTATCGGGTGGCCATGATGCCTGCTAGGGCCAATCTTGGTCGTGTATTAGTGAGACGATTAATTGGTGTTAATCACGATACTATACACTACCGGTATGATGAGGAGCCTATGGGTCACACACATAGAAGATAATTTAAGAGCCAAGAAGAAAGAATGGCGTTTCGCCTCTTTTCAGCGAAAGTGGTATTTTGGTAATTTCACAAAGGCAATTAAATTTGCCGAGGTCGTAGCCTTTTATTTAATTTGTTAAAGAAATTAAATAAGTGAAATTACGTAAATGTGTGTTCGCACATATTTAATTAAATCATCATTATTGATTAAATGTTAATTAAATATTAATTGATTTTAATTAAGATAATGATGAATTAAATTAAAATATCAAATTGGGAGTGTTTGGCAACATGGGGTGTTTGGGTTGGGAGCCCAAGCCCATTCCATGTGGGAATAGGGCAACTTGGTTTGCCTATAAAAAGAATAAGTGTGTGTGTTATGTTAAGTGATTCATTCTTTATTTTTAAAAGAAAACACAACAAATTTCCCCTTAGACACTCATTCCCACGCCACTTTCATCTTTTGATTGAAAAATCAAATACTGATTTTTCTTCTTGATTTTTAAGGCCAAGGAGGATCTAGCAAATCCCTCCTTGGTTCTTGGTGGTTGTCTCGTCCCTGGACCTCCTACGGTTCGATCCTACACTTGGATCAGAGCAAACACATTCGGAGACAACATTGGTGGAGCCTCCAAACGCGGGTATAAATCTAAACCTTTGGATTTATTTTTCTGCATTCATATTATGCATAAACTGTAAAATCTGGGTGGCCTTGATTTTGGGTTCTAAGGAACGATCCGTGGTTGTAAATTCCCTTTTGTTTTCATTGCAAGAACCGGGTCGTTTCCTAACATTTATTTTGTAAGTTTGGCATATTTTGTTTTTCTGACCAGCACTGCATATTTCAGGTTTTTCGTGGAGTCAGATTTCTCGATTGCAAAAGTGTTCTTCATAAAAAGTAAAGTAGACGAATCAAGCATTCCAGGAGGGTATTATGGGCGAGAATCCGAGTTTGTTTGTGCCCTCATTAGTTGTTGCAAAACCAAACCTGGATTCCTATTCGCGGAAGGATTTCCTGGCTGAGTATTGAGTCTTCGAATGGGCCTAACTGGAGTGTCAGATATTGAAAGCAGGTGATTCAAAAGCCAAAATTCATCTACACATCCAGGACTACAACTTTTATGAAGTGACCAAGCCCAGACGAGTTCTTTTACATTGCGAGAATCCTGGTGCAAGCTGGATTACGAATTCTGTTTTCCATATCTGATAAAATTTTGACAGTTTTGGAAGTCTATCATTTAGCAAAGATCTAGGAAAGTAATTTCCGTGATTCCTAGGAAAAAATTAAGGAAAGAACACATTATTTCTTTATGAGTTGTTAGGTTAAATAGGGAGAGAACAGCAGTAGAGTTTAGTTTTAGTTTTTTACTTTCTACGTCAAGATGTGCGGCTGATTTTTCTTCTTCACTTCAAGGGGATTTTGAAGCCTGAATTCATGTCATTGGTGTAACTTAACTTCAGTAACATTGTTCTCAATCTCGCTTTTATTGGAATTGTTTATGTTATTCTCTTTTAATTGTTTATAATTTTCTGTTTGAGTGATTTAGTAATGGCCTGTTGAATTGTTTAATTCGGAATTTTATCTGTTAGAATTAGGAATTGTGATACGTAATTGTCCTATTTCTATTCAATGAGTAACACATGGTGATAGATGATTATGAACAAGTTTTCAGTCTGTCACCTTGAATAACATAACCTAAGTTAAATAATCCGAACTTGCGTGATTGTTGCCTGGACTGATCTATTTTCCTAATTCTTAAGGCTGCCATTGAATTAAACTTAGAGAGTTTATTCTAGGTTGTTCAAGGGTTGGAGGGGATCTAACCTGAAGAGCTTATTTCAATAGTGGACAATTAAGGGAAAATTTGGGTAAACGAGCTTGTTGTTTCCTAGGGTCAGTAATTCCATAATAACGAGACAGAATAATGTTACAGTTAGTATGTCCAATGCATGTTTAGGTGGATCTTGAACCGAGAACTGGTGTTTTTAATATGATATTTTCTACCATAATTTGTTTTTAGTTTAGATTGCATTGATAACACCCCTTTTCATTACTTTGTTGTCTTATTTACTATTTAGGATTTTATTGTATTTTTCTGTTGTTTTCATTGTGGCTATTGGCGTAGAATATAGGATTTAATCGAATCATTCCCTGTGGGATCGACCTCATGCACCCTCCCTATATACAATTTAGTAGTTAGGTTAGTAAGGTTAATTAATTTGGTGCATTCAGCACGCTACCATTCGCCACGGCAACAATCTTTCTGGAACTTTTAAGAGTTTTATGGAAATGCAGATCTCGCCGCGGCAAAATAAAACTTCACCGCGACAACAAAGTTTCTGTCCCAATTTTGTGTCTTTCACAAAGGGACCAAACTGGAGTTTTTATAACCTATAAAGTCAATAACCATTCTGCACCTATAAGAGGGTAACTAATAATTAACCCACCCAATTCAAAAAAATTGATTGTTTTTTAAATGTATGCCATGTACTTGTTTGTATATTGTATGGTGAATGTTCTAAATTATTTTTGGGTATGTATGGTTATAAATTTTTTAAAAATAGGACTTGCGTGTCCTGCCTTTCTTCCCCTTCTCAATGTACATTCTCTTCTCATCTCATTCCCCTTGAATGTAAATCGAGGTTTCTAAATTTATTGATGTAAAATTAGTTTGAGATTAATTTTATTGTAAATTTAGTATGATGTTTTTGTAATGTAATTGAGACGGAGCAAAGGACGATGCAATCGTACTTGAAGACTTAAGATATTTATTACAAAACCCCTAGGTGACCTACTGATTCCTCTAGGCTCGAGGAAATTTGTTTTAGTTGGGCCATGTACCTGAACATTTAATATTTTGTTTAGCATGCATGCTAAGGTTAAATGTTCACTAACATGTCGAACAATGTCATTCTAACAAAGATAATAATCTGGTGAGTCTCTAAATAAAAACCCCTCAATTAAAGTATATTAAGTCACATATGTCTTCCATCACCATGGTTTAATCAAACCATTGTTTGGTGGAACCTTGTTCGCCAAAGCGAAGGGTACACTTCTACCAGTGGGAGGTTAAAATTAATTGGAGTTTTCCTTAATGGTGATGGGTTGACTTAAAATGACGGTTTTGCTTGTTCACCAAAGCGAAGGTTGATAAACGTGTCATAGGCATAGTAGAGAAGTACACATATTGTGTGTACATGGTGGCATGTAGTGTCCACTCTATTGATACTGAGAATCACACTTGAGAACGATGGTGGAGGCCATTGGATTTTGTGATTGGCTTGTTGGCTTCTTTACATTTGAGGTTGATAGTAGAAGCTATCAACTGGTGTGGATTAAGTTTGTTGGCCTACCTAATCAACCCATTTTGGCCTGTTAGCCAAAGCGAAGGTTTGAAATGGGCCAAATGGGATCTCAGTCCATTAGAAAAGCCAACGAGCTTTCCCGAGTTAATAGTGAGGGCTATTGACTTGAGGAAAATAGTGGGAGCGTCGTTTAATAAAAGACCATATTAAATAATAATGAACTTTATAATGACTTTTTCTTTTTTCTGCAATTGTAGATTCACCAAAATGAGTATTATGAACCTGTGACCGACAATCGAGAAAGAAAACAGGTTGGATGGATCCAATTTCTCAGACTGGTATTGTAATCTTTAGATTATACTCAAGTCGGAAAAGAAATTATATATTCTTGAAAAGCCATACATAGCTTAGCCTGATCCTAATGCCACTCAAGAAGTAAAGGACACTTATCAAAAGTTCCTTGATGATGCTGATGGCGTTCAATGCTTGATGTTAGCATCGATGACACCAGTGCTACAAAAGCAGCATGAGAATATGGACACTGCTACCATTATTCTACACCTCAAGGAGCTTTTCGAGGGAAATGCTTGACATGAGAGGTACAAGGTATCAAAAGCATTGTTTAGAAGTCATTTGACTGAGGGAGCCCTAGTTGGTCCTCATGTGCTCAAGATGATTGAGCACATAGAGAGGCTTGAGACTTTGGGATTTGAGTTGGATGCAAAATTACAAATGGATTTAATTCTGCAATCCTTGCCTGACTCTTATGCACTGTTCATAATGAACTTCAATATGAACACAATGGTGAAAACCTTGTCGGAGCTTTTGAACATTCTAAGGACTACAAAGCAAGACTTGAAGAAGTCCAAGCCTATTTTACTAGTTATGGCCAGTAAAGGAAAGGGTAACGGCAAGGAAAGGCCAAGGCCAAGCCCAAAGGACATGGTGCTCTTGGGCTTAAGAGTGGCATAGGGAAGGGCAAAGTAGTCTGCTTCTATTATGGCAAGCCTAGCCACTGGAGGAAACACTACAAGGCTTTCCTCGCAAGCAAGAAGAAGTCAGATGCTTTGACTTTAGGTATATTTATGATTGAAATTAACTTCTCTCCCTCAACATCTTAGGGTTATAGACATTGGATGTGGTACTCACATTTGTACTGATGTGCAGGGACTAAGGCAGAGTAGAGTGCTCGCCAGGGAGAGGTGGACTTATGAGTTGGAAATTGAGCACATGTGGCTGCATTGGTTGTAGGGACTTACTGTTTATCTTTGCCTATGGGATTGTTGTTGGAACTACATAATTGTTATTACATACCTTTTATTTCTAGAAATATTATTTCAGTATCCGCTTTGGATAATATAGGGTATCATTTTGAGATATCTAATGGATTGTGATCCTTTAGTTTGAATGGTATTCTATTTGGAATTTCAAGGTTATATAACAGGTTATATATTCTTGATTTAAACAATAAAGATATTCTCAATGTTGAAACCAAGAAAACTAAACATAGCGATCAAAACCAGACATATCCCTGGCATTGTAGATTGGGTCATGTTAATAAAACCCGCATTGCAAAACGTCAAAGGGATGGAGTTTTGGACCCTTTTGACTTTCAGTCATTTGAGGTATGCGAGTCATGCCTGTTAGGCAAGATGCCCAAGTCTCCTTTCACAGGACAAGGTGAAAGGGCTATTGAACTATTAAGCATCATCCATAGTGATGTATGTGGTCTGCTAACAGTTTAAGCCAGAGGTGGATATCCATACTTCATCACATTTACTAATGATTTCAGTAGATATGGTTATGTCTACCTTATAAGACATAAATCTGAAGCCTTTGATAAATTCAAAGAATTTAGGAATGAAGTACAGAATATGTTGGGCAAAAGTATTAAAGCTCTTTGGTTGGATCGAGGAGGTGAATACTTAAGCTAAAGGTTTTCTGAATACCTAAAGGAATTTGGGATAGTATCACAACTCACCCCTCCGTATACACCCCAACACAATGGAGTATCCAGAAGGAGGAATAGGACCTTACTTGATATGGTTAGGTCCATGATGAGTTTTAGTGATCTACCTACATCATTTTGGGGTTATGCCCTAGAGACTACAACTCACGTTTTGAATCGTGTGCCGTCAAAGTCTGTAGATAAGACTCCATATGAACTATAGAGTGGGCGAAAGCCCAACTTGTCTTATCTAAGGATTTGGGGTTGTGAAGCTTATGTTAAGAAATTGACTTTCAAACAAGTTCCCGGGCCCAAATCCCAAAAAATCCTGTAAATGTATATTTGTGGGTATCCAAAGGAGACCAAAGGATACTATTTCTACCACCCAAAAGAGCGGAAAATTTTTGTTGCTCGTTCTAGTGTCTTCTTAGAAAAGGAATTTTTTCTAAGAAGTACAAGTGGGAGAAAAGTAGAACTCGATGAAGTTCTAGAACCACAAATTATACTAGATGAAGGACAAGATGATGTGCCACAGGAAGTGGTTGAACATTATGAGGAGGTTACTCCACAACTTGTGGATGAAAGTGGACCGCCTCAGGTAGCACAAGAGCTACCTAGATCTGGGAGAGTACGCCTTGAGCTTGAGAGATATGGTTATCTCATGACTCAACATGGAGATGTACTAGTCTACAAGACGATGAACCCAGAACCTACGAAGACACTATATCGAATCCAGATTCTGTTAAATGGCTTGAAGCCATGAGATCTGAGATGGACTCCATATACCAGAACCAAGTATGGTCTTTGGTGGAACCACCTGAAGGGGTAAAACCCATAGGGTGTAAATGGGTCTTTAAGAAAAAGACTGACATGGATGGCAAGGTGCATACTTATAAGGCACAATTGGTTGCCAAAGGTTTTAAACAAATTCATGGTATTGACTATGAAGAAACCTTTTCACCGGTTTCCATGATTAAATCTATCCATATTATGCTTGCGATTGCTGCACATCATGACTATGAGATTTGGCAAATGGTTGTTAAAACAGCTTTCCTGAATAGAAACCTTGAAGAAGATGTGTATATGACACAACCCGAGGGTTTCGTTCTTGATGGGCAAGCTGATAGAGTATGCAAGTTGCAGAGATCCATTTATGGACTCAAGCAAGCTTCAAGGAGCTAGAACATCTGGGCGATGAAGCCGTAAAAGAATTCGGTTTTATCAAGAACGAAGATGAGCCCTGTGTTTACAAGAAAGTGAGTGGGAGCGCAGTGGCATTCCTAGTGTGGTATGTCGACGACATACTTCTGATCGAGAATGGTATACCGAACTTGCAGTCGGTAAAGACTTGGTTATCCAAGTGCTTCTCCATGAAGGACTTAGGGGAAGCAACCTGCATCCTTGGAATAAAGATCTATTGTGATAGATCGCATAGGTTGTTTGGCCTAAGTCAGAGTGCATATATTGATAAAGTACTGAAAAGATTCAGTATGGAAGAATCCAAGAAGGGATTTCTTCCGATGTCACATGGTGTTTACCTCTCTAAGGATATGTGTCCTAGAACACAAGATGAGAGGGTTAGGATGAAAAGGATTCCATATGCATCAGCAATTGGATCCATCATGTATGCCATGTTATGTACTCGGATTGATGTCTCATGCGCTTTGAGAACTTGTAGTAGATATCAATCGGATCCAAGTGAGCATCACTGATGGCTGTCAATAACATTCTTAAGTACCTGAAGAGGACTAAGGATATGTTATTGGTTTAGGGAAGGGAAGATGAGCTCACTGTAAGAGGATACAGTGATGCTAGTTTCCAAACAGACAAAGATGATTATCGATCATAATTAGGGTTTGTATTTTGTCTCAATGGGGGTGCAATGAGCTGGAAAAGCTCCAAGCAAAGCACCATAGCAGACTCTACAATAGAGGTTGAGTATATTGCATTATCAGATGCAGCCAAGGAGGCATTCTAGATTAAGAAGTTCGTCACTAAACTTGGTGTGGTTCCTGCAATTGTTGATCCAATAGACATCTATTGTGACAACAATGGAGCAATCACTCAAGCCAAGGAACCGCGGTCTCATCAGAAGTCCAAACACATACTCAGACGATTCCATCTAATCATAGAAATAGTTGAGAGAAAAGATGTGCAGATTAGTAAAGTGCATATTGACGACAATCTCGCAGATTCACTGACAAAGCCTCTGTCACAATAAAAGCATGAACAGCACTTGAGATCATTTGGTATTAAATACATGAATGATTGGCTATAGTGCAAGTGGGAGATTATTAGAGTAGGTGCCCTAGAGCCAATCAATTATTGTAGAATTGACTCTTTGTAATAATGTTCATTGATCAATAAAAGGCATTTTATTCTATATCACGTAAATCATTATTGTATGTATTGATATATATCCTTAGAATGGTAGAACCGTGACGAGGGTATCAAGTGTTTCAAATCTTGATAGTGAGAACCCTATGAGCACATATGGTGGCCATTCTAGAAACATCCGTAGCCCAAGTATTATTCTGAAGTAAGGGCACAGATAATACGGTAAGGCTATCATAGTGTTGAATGACCCTCTGAAAGGCAGTGACTGATCTCACTTGTCAAGGTTGTTTGGTGACAACCTGGTGCAACACATGGGTGCTTGCTCTAGGAAAGTTCACTAGACTAACCCACTAGAGGATTCCATATGGATGGTAACCCTAGTGTCTATGGAACAAATCCTCTAACGAATGGTGGTGCATGTGATCTTTAGACTTGAGATCACTGGAGTGCCTTGTGCACCGATTGGTGTAGTTTGACACTAGCCCAACGCAGTTCTATTCAGAGTTGTCAATACGGTAGTGATTAGCTGCATCAAGGAGTGTATCAAGACTATGGTGGATCGACAGAGGATTCATTACTCCCGGGCACGAGGAAAGTTATCTCATAGTGCAATTCTGTAAATGGCAATGACACTAAAATTGTGGCCACAGTGAGATTAAGTTGTTGCTCTATCCAATTTTTAATTCCCGTCATTGGTCCAGTAACTGAATGCATACATATCGAGAGTAACTGAGGTTGACACTATTTCTATGCCTCGGTCTCGTTGAGATAAGCAGATGATGAAACACTTAATTCCCAGGGCCACAAGAGATGGCTGGGACTGCTTTCTATGCCTCGGTCTCGTTGAGATATTGTATGATGAAAGGATTGGATTGTACAGAACCTATATCGTTGACAAGTAGCTGCTTCGTTAAATCTGAGTCTATCTGGTGGCCATGATGTCTTGCTAGGGGCCAATCTTGGTCTGTGTGTAGTAAAACGATTAATTGGTGTTAATCACGATACTACACACTACCGGTATAATGAGGAGCCTACAGGTCACACACATAGAAGATAATTTAAGAACCAGTTTATAAGAAGGGCATTTTTGTCTTTTTAGGCAAAAGGATATTTTTGTAATCTCACAGTGCAATTAAATTTGCTGAGGTTGTAGCCTTTATTTAATTTGATATTAAAATTAAATAAGTGAGATTATATTTAATTATGTGTTCTGATATATTTAAATGAATTATTGTTATTGTTAAATGTTAATATATATATTAATTTAATTTAATTTAACTGAAATCAAGATAATTAAAATTAAAATATGTAAATGGGGCTATTTGGGTTGGTACCCAAGCCCATTCCATGATGGAATAGGGCATTGTGTGTGCACTATATAAGTGCAAGCTTTTTGTGAATTAAATTAAGAATTTCATTCATTCACATTTAATTAAAAAATCCAAACCCTTCTTTTTTTCCCTTCCATGTCAAGGGCTTTTGGTTTTGGGTTGAATCAAATATCACTTGATTCTTGTTCTTGGTTCTTAAGACTAAAGAGGATCTAGCAAACCCCTCTTTAGTTCCTTGGGGTTATCTTCGTGTGGATTACCACTAGTTCGATCCTACCCTTAGATCGGTAGCGAAACCCATTCAGAGACAAGTTGGAGGAGCCTCCAAACGTGCGTATGAATTCTTAACTCTAAACTGATTTTTCTGCAGATTTTGATTTAAATTATATTGTTAAATTTGTGCCCTGATCTTGGTTCTAAGGAAACGATCTATTATATATATATTTTTTTTGTTTCCACTGCTATGACTTGATTGTTTCATAACATGTTGTTCCCTACCTGTGAACTGTCCCTAGCAGCACATTTCTACGTATAGCCCCTCTTGATCTGGGCTATGCGCAACCACTGAACCAAGGTCGTGTGTGGCTGGACACAGCCTTCATGCAAGCTACGCGTGTTGTCTAGGCTGCATCTTCCAAGCCTTTGGCCGTGCGTTAACGCACGGTTGGCAATAGCATACCGTGCATGCTTCACTACGCATAACCCTATCCAAATGCGTTTTTCAGGCGCCCATCCAAGATGCCCAGCGTCTACCATGAGCATAAGTGTTCGACACTATCCTATCAGTGTAAGCCAAGGCTGCGCACTAACATGCACAGCCGCCTGGGAATTTTTGGGCTTCGCATTACGTGTGCGAGCCTAGTGGGAGTGGCTTGGTTTTTGGGTTGCTAGGGTATTGGTAATCATTGTACCAACGTCCCATCAGGGAGAGAATCCCGCGAGCTTTCATATGTGAATTGGAAAGTGAAAGGGACTTTCCCGTTGTTACTAAGTAAAGGCGTTTTAGGGATTTTAAGGTGGCGTTTTGAACGTTTTCACCAAGTTATTAGGAATAGAATAAGTTGCTACTATTCTAGACTGTTTAATTTGTTTTCAAATTGGGTAGGGACTAAACTACAAATTTTGCAAGTTTAGGGAGCAATGGAACTTTGCACAATTATATGGGATAAATTGTAATTTACCTAATAAATTCAAATTTGGTAAATTTGAATATATGCCATATTGATTGGTGTCAATAATGCATAGTGTTTGGTACTTGGTCATCAACCTTAGGATTTATTATGTTTTATGGATGTTGTAATTTTTATAAAGTATGACTTGTGTGTCTTGCCACTCTCCAAAACTCTCAATGTAATTCTCTTCTCATTTAAATCCTCTCGAATGTAACTCGAGGTTTCTTTATAGTCAATGTAAAGTAGAATAGATGTTGAAGATGAGGAGAAGGCGTGAAGACATCCCAAAGATTTTATATTTTTGTAATGGAATGTATGAACATAGGGTGACCTACCAAATTCCACAAAGCTCTAGGAAATTGGTTTTAGATTGGCCATGTACCAACACATTTTTTTTTGTCTTATTGTACAAGCATGCTAAGGTTGAATGCCAAGACTATAACATGCTCAATAAGATAAAATTTGTTAGACTAATTAAAGCAAAAACCCCTCATAATGATATTAAGTCAACATTAAAACGAGCCTTCCATCACCATGGGATTAATCAAACCATCGTTCGTCATAGTCTCATTCGCCCTCGTAAAGAGCCACTTCTACCTTTGGAAGGTTAATCATCATTGGAGTTTTTCCTTAATAGTGATGGGTTATGACTTAACTAGATGTATTTTTCTGGATTCGCCCCCTCGAAGGGTTGATAAATACACTAGAGGCATGGTAGAGTAATGCATATTAAAAATGCACGAGTAGGCACGTAGTGTTCAAACTCATCGATCCGAAAGTTAGACTTGAGGCCAGTGGTTGGTGTCGTTGGATTGTATAATTGGTTTGTTTACTTTGTTTACATTTGAGTTTAATAAGTTGGTGCTATTATATTGTGTAAATTAAAGTTTGTGGAGGTCAAATTAGGAATGATGGGATTTCAGTCTATTAGGAAGACCAATAGGCCTTCCTGAGTTTAATAGTGAGGGCTATTAGCTTGAGTAAAATAGTGGAAGTAGCCTTATTATCTAATAAAGATATTAACTTTGTTTAAAATTTGTACTTGTAAAATCCATTGAATGGATTGACACCCATAGCGATCAATCATCAAAAGGAAACAAGCTAGATGGTAATAATTTTATGGACACGTATTGATATCTTGGGATTGTACTAGGAGTCTGAAAGAAAATTATATCATTGGGCAGGCTCTGCCTCAAAGAGCATGGTGATGACATCACCTAGGAATAGCAAGATGGATAAGGATGTCAAAGTTGGTCATCATGTACTCAACATGATTGGGTATATCGAGAGATTTGAGACTTTAGGTTCTGGTTTGGATAGTGACTTGGTTGTTAACTTAGTGCTTACCTGATTCTCAATTCATATATAACATGAGCATAAATGAGAGGTCTCTCCCTAAGCTCATTTAAGGACTGTAGAGCAAAAGGTCGAAGCCAGTAGTGATAGTAGTCACTAACACTGATAGAAGAACGAACAAAAGTAAGGGTGACGCTAACACCAAGCGTAAGTTCAAGTCCAAACCTTAGGATACTCTTAAGTTTGTATGTGACGATGGAAGGTAGTTTTCTTCTATTGTGGTAAGCATGGCCATTGAAGGAAACATTGCAAGGCCTTCCTAGCAAGCAAGAAGAAGAATGCATCTTCTTCATCATGTATGTTTATGATTGAGAATAAGAAAGCCAAAGTTGATGGCTTTAATCAAATGTACCTTTGGCATTGTAGGCTTGGTCATGTGAACCAGACTTGCACAGCAAAACTTCACAAGGACGGATTTTTGCCATTTGACTTTAAGTCTTATAAGGTATGCAAGTGATGCCTAGTAGGCAAAATAATCAAGTCACCTTTCACTAGACATGATGAAAGGACAAAGGAACTATTAGGCATCATCCATAGTGATGTATGTGGATCTCTAACAGTACAAGCGAGAGCTGGATATTCTTACTTGATCACTTTACTGATGACCTCGGTAGATTTTTATATATCCACTTAATGAGACATAAATCTGAATCCTTTGACAAATTCAAAGAATTCAAGAATGAAGTATAGAATCAACTAGGAAGAACATCAAGGTTCTATGATCTGACAGGGGAGGAGAATACTTGAGCTTAGAGTTTGATGTTTACCTTAAGGAATGAGGGATAATATCTCAACGCTCACCTCTTTATACACCTCAACACAATAGAGTGTTTGAAATGAGGAATTGAACCTTGTTTGATATGGCTCGATCCATAATGAGTTTCACAGATTTACCCACATTATCCTAGGGCTATGCCCTAGAGGCTGTGACTTATACATTGAATCATGTACCATCAAAATCAGTAGATAAGACACCATATGAACTATAGAACGGGCGAAAACCTGTTTTGTCTCATATAAGAGTTTGGGGTTGTGATGCTTATGCCAAGAAATTGACTTCGATCAAGCTTGCTCAAAGTCAGAGAAATGTACCTTTGTGGGGTATACTAAGGAGACAAGAGTATAATATTTCTACAATCCAATCGAGTAGAAAGTTTTGTTGCTTGAACAGGGGACTTTTTGGAAAAGGATTTCTTTCTAAAAGAAGATGGTGTTAGAAAGCTAGAACTCGATGAAGTTCTAGACCCACAAGATGCATCCAACTACAGACAGGATGATCGGCCAATGGAAATGGTTGAGCATCATAAAGAGGTCATTCCACTGAGAGTGTAACAAAGTGAACCACCAACACAAGAGTCACGTAGGTTTGGGAGAATACGTCGTGAGCTAAGAGATATGGTTTTCTTGTGACTTAGGAATGTGACATATTGGTCTATCAAGACGAAAGCAATGAAATCTAAAATGGACTCCATGTACCAAAACCAAGTATGGGATTTGGTGGATCCATGCGAAGGGGTCAAACCCATAGGGTGTAAAGTGGTCTTTAAGAAGAAGATTGACATGGATGGGTATGCGTGTAATACCCAAGTTGTCAAAGCTATGTTTCTAACTCAAAATAGTCCTTTAGATGTTAATTTTATGTTAAAAAGCATAAAATCTAACTAAGGGCAAAATAGTCAATTCATTTGGAACGGTATGAATCAATTATCCATAGAAAGGCATTAGGGGTGAAATGGTCATTTTGCATATGGATAAGCATTGAAAAAGTCAAGGATGAGTAGGCTTAATTGCATTTAATGGCATTAATTAAGTAATAATTATGTCTAGTGTGAAACAACCAAAATGCCCTTATATGAAGAATTAAGGACTTATGAGTTATACAACTAAAATAATTGGGCCAATTGCATAATTTTGGAAAATAAATGAAATATTTTCCTATAAATGAGAAGAAATTCGTTCAAGCCAAGGGAGAGAGCCTTTCTTCAACATTTCTTCCATTTTCTCTCAAATCTTCCATGAAACAAGCTTTCTTTCTCTAAGTTTTAAAGGAGTTTTGCTTAATTTTTCAAGGAGAACAAGATAGGAGCCTTGGATCTTCAATTTGAAGGGTTTAAGGTAAGGATTAAAAACTTTAGTTTTGATGTGATTTGAAGATTTGAGGTAGATGTTGAGGTATAATGTTATATATGTAGGATTAAGGTGTAAAAGAAGTCAAAGGCAAAGGATTTGTTGGAGGAAGTCTTTAAAAAGGTAAGGAAGAACCTCCCATGACTTTAGGGTTTATGCTAGGGTTTGTAGATTTTTATGAAACCTTAAATTAAGGCTTTAAGGCATAGAATTAGTTGATGGCAAGTGTAGTTGAACTCATTTATTCTACTTATTACTTTGAATTCATTATACATGAAGTTATTGCTATTTATATTTTATGAGGTGTTATGTTTGATTGAAGAAAATGAAGTGTGGATGCTGATTGTGGCAAAACTTGTAGTATTGGAGGCCACATAGTGTTGAATGGTTGCTATTAGAAGTGTTGAGGTGCTGTTTGCATTAGCTTACAATGTTATAGCAATAATGGATGATTATAGGGAATGAGATTTTACACTTCTTTTAAGATGTTAAAGACTATTAAGGGGAGGTTTATTTGATCCATAAGTTGACCTATTGGTTAATGTCAATAGGAATTGATGTGGCATAGTTAATATGAAAATTCGGATTTAGTGAGCTTAGGGGTTTTGTTAATCCTGCTTCAGTATTTCGACCATAACTTGAGTTATAAAAATCAAAATGAGATGATTCTTGAAGAATTAGAAATCTAAGACACAGACCTATAACTTTTATGTTTACGCCAGGAGCCAATTCGTTTTAGAAATGGATGGAAAATGGCCTGAAGTATAAACTGGTTATTAAAGTTTAAGATTTAACATGATCAATTCTTATGATTATGAATTGATTATTAATGTACCATTGTAATTATGCAATGTACTAATGTTTACCCATTAGTTAGATGATCTTTGAAAGATATACGTGGTCATGATGTCAATGCATGATTAATGTTATGAAATGGCATGAAGATGCAATGTAATACATGTTTTAAGATGATGTATGTGAGCAAGAGGTAATGTAAATGGATTGATAATCCATAGATGAATTAAAAGTATTAAGCCCACCAAAATATGTATTTACATGCCATAAGATGTTAGAGATGCATATAGACATGATGGGAAACGCGTAAGCATATCCTCGTATACGGGTTGAAGAAAGATGAATATATGCTTTAGATGCTAAATAACGCGTAAGCACGCCTCCCGATGATATGAGCTCTAGATGAATTTGAGGCTAGATGATATGAAGTGCTTAAGATGCTAAGAAAAGTCCGATCGGCTAGACATTAAATGGTTCATATGCGTTTAATAGCATTACATGAGTTATGATGTTATTTACATTATGCGATGATTTATGCTCATGTTAGATGATTTTAGATGTCATGTCATGTCATGTCATGTGCGTGTACTATGTTTACATACTTATTTGTATGTGTACACATTGATGTTATATAGCCATGGGATAAAATGATGAAAGACATATGAAATAGAAAAAAAAAATAAAAGGGGAAGTATCCCTAGATGTAAAAGATAAGTGATGTGTTAACAAATATGTTTAAATAAAGATCAAATAGCACATTTAGAATGAAACGGATCATTCCTTACTGAGCGATTAGCGCTCACCTTTTATTGTTGATTGCTTTGCAGGTAGACTAGAAGCGAGGGATGCGAGACAGCGGGGCTACGCGTGAGGGGAGATGATTTATTTTCGTCTCGATGTTTTTATCTTGATGTAAATAATGTAAATGATAAATATTTGTGAAACACCTTTTGGAATAGTCCACCTATGTTTCGAATGTGTATTTTATGGATAAATTCTTAAAGTTTTAAAATTATATGTTTGGATCCTGCATGACATTTTATATGCATGTTTTGGATATTATTATTATTATCCTTACACGGATATTTTTTTCTAAATACAACTCGTTTTCGAGACATGTATCCTCGAGATTCTCATTGAGGGATATTCAGAGGATACCTGACTAGAGGGGGTTTTTACAATGCGCAAACCTATAAAGCACGGCTGGTTGCAAAAGGTTTCAAACAAAAGCATGGGATTGAGTATGATGAGACCTTTTCACCAATAGCAATGTTGAAGTTTATTACGATTATGCTAGCGATTACTGCATACCACGATTATGAGATTTGGTAGATAGATGCCAAAACTGTTTTCCTGAACATAAATCTTGAAGCGGACGTCTACATGACGCAACCCGATGGTTTCGTTCTTGATAGGCAAGCAAAAAAGATAGGCAAGTAGAAAAGGTATGCAAGTTGAAGAGATCCATTTATGTGTTAGAGTAGGTGCCCTAGAGCCAATCAATTATTTTAGAATTGACTCTTTGTAATAATGTTTATTTATCAATAAAAGGCATATTCTTCTATATCACGTAAATCATAATTGTGTGTATTGATATATGTCCTTAGGATGGTAGAACCATGACGAGGGTATCAAGTGTTTCAAATCTTGATAGTGAGAACCCTATGATCACATATAGTAGCCATTCTAGAAATGTCCGTAGCCCTATTATTATTTTGACCAATGACACAAATAATACTGTAAGGGTATCATAGTGTTAAATGACCCTGTCGAAAGTTAGTGACTGATCTCAATTGTCAAGGTTGTTTGTCGACAACCTAGTACAACACATAGGTGCATGTTGTAGGCAAGTTCACTGGACAGACCCACCAAAGGATTCCATATGGATGGTAACCCTAGTGTCTATAGAATAAATCCTCTAACGAATGGTAGTGCATGTGATCCTTAGACTTGAGATCACCAAAGTACCTTGTGCACCGATTGGTGTAGTTTGACACTAGCCTAACATAATTCAATTCAGAGCTATTAGAATGGTAGTGATTGGCTACATCAAGGTGTGTATCAAGCCTATGGTGGTTTTACAAAGGATTCATCACTCCCAGTAGGCGGAAGTTATTTCACTGCAAAATTCAGTAAATGGCAATGACACTAAATCTGTGGCCACAATGCGATTGAGTTGTTGTTCCATCCAATTTATTATAAGGTCATTAGTCCAGTAACTGAATACAAAGATATCAAGGATATCTAAGGTTGACACTATTTTTGTACCTTAACCTTGATGAGAAAATGTATGATGAAAGGATTTGATTGCACAACAACCATATCATTGATAGGTAGCCATTTCGCTGAATTTGAATCTATTGAGTGGCCATGACGCCTTGCTAGGGGCCAATCTTGGTCTGTGTGTACTGAGATGATTGATTGGTATCAATCGTGATACTACTCACTGTCCATATGATAAAAAGCCTACGGGTTGTAGGAACCATGTTGTGGCAAGCTCGGAATAACAAAAAAAAATTATTGCCATGGCACGATTCCATTACCCAAGATCATGATTTTGACTAAATTAATCAACATAAATTAAAACAACCATACAAGGTTATGTGATATACCTCATGTTGGTGCCTCTTTCTCTAGATTAGAACTTTCAATACAGTTCACATGTACTGTTTACTGACACTGTTCATTATGTACTATTCATAGGTACTGTTCACGGGTACTGTTCACAAGTACTTTGCTATCGATCCAACATAGGATCGAGTCCATCGGTATCCACACAAAGGCAGGCCCAGGATCACCATAGGATTGACTGCTGGATCAATCAGAGGGCTTAAGTGAGGGTGGCGGAAATTACTGTAAGAAAAACTCACAAGGTGGCTAGGGTTTGGTGTGAATGGGAGAGTTAATTTTGCTATTCAATTTGAAAAATTAACTTTATGAGAATTGCTCTATTAAATCAAAGCCCAATGACCCTTTATATAGGCACAATTAGATTACAATCCTTTTAATTATGATGCGTTGTTTTCATAAACATGCAAATGTAGCAAGTGTACTAGTCGCAAAAAGTAATAAAGTGATGAGTGAGTATCGTTGCCACGAGGATTGGTTGCTAAGCACTAAGTTTTCTACTGTTTTCAAGTTGGAGCAATCGAGATATTTGGATTTAAGGGAGAAAATTAAACTTAAAACTAAAACAAGGTTTCTAAATATTCAAAACTAAATTATGAAAGCAAGATTAAACACAAGGTAATATCAGTTTAAAACAACGGGTAGGGTTTTGATTTCATTCGAACTCTATGGATTAAACCTATAGATTATGCTATTTCCCTATTCATATGCATTGATTGTAAATCGAATTCTCTAAATTGTAAACATACCTTCTCAGGCTATGTTTTCCTACTTTTCCCTATTAAACTTCCGCACCCAACAAATTGAAGATTAATAGTTCTAAGCTCATGAAGCACCTAGAATCCTAGACTGATTTCATTGATTCTTAAATCTATCTCTAGCATTTAATACTACAATGGTGATTACCCAAGAAGCCTAACATGAATTATTTCTTAATCTCATCATGTTCATCAATTAATAACATTAAAAATAGAATAACCCCACAATCATTGCAATAGCATATGAAAATAATAAAAATCAATTGCTTAATCCATGAGAATCCGAACTACATCAAAACCCTAACCCAAAATGGGTTAGTTCATAGCTAAATCAACAACACAAACAATAGAAACGAAAAACCCAATGTTCAACATAATGAAAATAAGAGAAAGGACAAGAGATCTCCCCAAATGATGAATCCATTAGTTTTAATCTCGAATCTTCACCCTTTTTTATCAAAGTTCGCCCAATATCAACTTAAGAAAATGAAAAATAGCTCTCTCTCTAAAAACGAACGACCCTTTACAAAAATGACTAAGTTTTTCTTTTATACCTCGTCCAAAACCCTAGGAAAATGCCTAAAAAATGAAACTATGCGTTTTGGAATTCGCAGACTTTGCCGCGGCGAAGAAGGATACTCGCCGCGCCGATGAAGTGAAATAAAACTCTCGTGCGCAACTCTCTTTGCCGCGGCGAACCTTCATGTGGAATTCTGAATTTACATAATTGCCCTCCGTTTGTTTCTTTGCTTGAATCTTCGATCTTCGACGCTCTCCTCATGGAAACAAGCTTCATAGTGCTCCACTCTGCTTCAGAACTTTCCTAACTTCTGAGTCCAAAAACTCCAATTCGCTCATTATTTGTATAAAATGTCCATTTTACCCTGAAACATAAAATATAAAGAATTAAGTAGCAATTCAGATCAAAATGAACTAAGAAGTATCTGAAATTCGACTAAAAAGTCTAATAAAAACAGTATAATCCATGGATGATCAAATTCCCATTTGAATTGGAATAGGTGATGTCAAATCTCTTGATATACCCAATCATTTTAGGTACATGAGGATCAACTTTGGCACCCTTATCCATCTTGGTGATGTCATCACCTTGCTCTTGAGGTAGAGCCTACCTAATGGTATAATTTTCTTTCAAACTCCAAGTACAATCAATACATGTCCATAAAATTACTACCATCCAACATGTTTCCTTTTGATGATCAATCACTATGGGCATCAACCCATTAAATGGATTTCTACAAGTACAAATTTTTACAGAGTTGATAGTATTTTATTAATTAATAAGGCATTTCATCATTTAATATGCTCCCACTATTTTTATTCAAGTTAATAGCCCTCACTATTAAACTGGGAAGTCACGTTGGTCTTCCTAGTGGGCCAAAATCTGATCATTCCTAATTTGACCTCTCACGGGGGCAAGTAGACCAAAGTAAGATGAGTAGGTAGGCCACAAGCTCTAGCTTACACCATTTAATAGCACCAACTTATTAAACTCAAATATAAGTATTGTAGACAAACAAATTACACAATCCAATGGCTCTAACCATTGGCCTCAATTGTAATTTTTGGATCAGTGAGTTTGGACACTACATGCCCACTCATGCATTTTAAATATGTACAACTCTACCATGCCTCTAGTTGTACTTGTCAACCCTTCGTGGAGGTAAATCTAGCAAAGTACACCTAGTCAAGTCATAACCCATCACCATTAAGGAAAAACTCCAATGATGATTAACCTCCCAAAGGTAGAAATGGCTCCCTACGAGGGCAAGTGAGACCACGATGAATGATGGTTTGATTAATCCCATAGGATGGAAGGCTCCATTTATTTTTGACTTAATATCTTTTATGAGGGGCTCATGCTTTAAAGTTCTTACCATTTTATTATCTTATTTAGCATGTTATTGTTTGGCATTCAACCTTAGCATGCTTCTACAAATAAGATACTCCATAAACTCATATTGGTACATGGCCATTCTAACACCAATTTCCTCGAGCTTAAAGGAAGTTGGTAGGTCACCCTAGGTTTACTATTCTATTACAAAGAATAAAACATCTTTGGGATTCGTCACGCCTTCGCCTCGTCTTCAAAGCCTATTCTACTTTACATATAAATTTAAAGAAACCTGGAGTTACATTCGAGGGGATTTAGATAAGAAGAGAATTTACATTAAAGAATGGCTGGTAAGGTAGGACACGCAGACCCTATTTAAAATAAACAAATTCGGAATAATAAAACCTAAGGTCTATGGCCGAGTACCAAACACCATGCATAATAGACACCAATCATATAATGCATAAATTTGAATTTACCATATTTGAATTGTTGGGTAAAATTCACTTTACCCCCTTTAATTTTGTAGAGTTTTTATTGGTCTCTAAATTTATAGTTTAGTCTTTGTCTAGTTTGAAAACTGACTAAACATTCAAGAATAGCGATAACTTATTCTTCTATTGATGGCTAAACGTAAAGCTCAAAACGCTTTTCTCCATTCCCTAAAATACCCTTATCCTGCAGCAACGGGAAAAGTCCTTTTGAACCCTCTAATTCCCACACGAAAGATTGCGAGGTTTATCCTCATCGGCGAAAACAACCATTAAACCCTAATAGCCCAAAACGGGCCACACTCACTAGGCCCAAACACATAGTGCAAGGCCCATAAGTCCCGGCGGCTAGGCATGTTAGTGCCTAGCCTTGTCTTGCCAAGGCAAGCCATTGTTGCACGCTTGCATGCGGCATTGGGGCAAAGTGTTGCACGCTTGCATGCAGTAGGCACCATGCGCCAGGGGATAAGGCATTATAAGGCGGACACCCTCGGAAGAGGGCTAGCTGTGCATGAAGGCACAGTTGAGGGCCCTTGGGGCAACCTAGTGGCGCACGGCAACTCGTAACTAGGAGTAGCGTGCTGACGCAATCTGCGTGACGGGAAGATCTGTGCATGCCAACGCGCTGCCAGAGAGGTGCTAGGGCTAGGTTCCGCACAACCCTATTCGAGTGGCTGTGTGCAGCCACATACAGCCATGGTCAAGATGGCTGTGTGCGGTAGCGCATAACCATGAAGAAGGAGGCTGCGTGCACCAACGCACAACCATGGACTACTGCGCGCAGCCTCAAAAATCAGCCACCATCTTTAGGGTTTTTGAAACCCTAATCCAACCAATCTTCAAAAAAACTTCAACAACAAAATCAAATAAAAAACAGTAGGCTTAAAATTAAAACCTACACATGCCAATCTGGCACCTAATCACATACATGCAATTAATAGCCAAATCGAAGCTCTGATACCACTTGTAAGAACCATGTCATGGCAAGCGCAGAATAACCAAAAAAAAAAAAAACTCCTGCCATGGCATGATTCCATTACCCAGGATCATGATTTCGACTAAATTAATCAACATAAATTAAAACAACCATACAAAATTATGTGATATAACTCCCGTTGGTTGCTCCTTCTCTGGATTAGAACTTTCAGTACTGTTCACCGGTATTGTTCACAGGATACTATTCATGGATACTATTCACAGGTATTGTTCTTGGGTACTATTCACAAGTACTTCACTATCGATCCAACATAGGATCAAGTCCATCAGTGTCCATCGAAGGTAGGCTCGGGATCACCCTATGATTGACTGCTAGATCAATGAGATGGCTTAAGTGAAGGTGGCAAAAATTAGTGTGAGAAAAACTCATAAGGTAACTAGGGTTTGGCGTGAACGGGAGAGTTAATTTTGCTATTCAATTTGAAAAATTAACTTTATGGCAATCCCAAATAAGAATCCAATAAGGATTGTAAATCCTTAATTCCTATTTGGATTGGATTACAATCCTTTTAACTCATATTTGAATTGGATTGCAATCCATGATATAAGAGATTAGAATATCTCTTAAAGATATTCTCCTTAAATATGAATCCAAATTAAATAAATATTCTTATTTATTTAATTCCTATATAAATACATATTCTAATTAAATAAATATTACTATTTATTTAATCCATATATATTTATCATATTTAATATATGAGTTTAATATATATTTAATTAAATTAAATATATATTCTCCATATTAATTAAAATTAATATGATTCCAAATTTTGCTGAAAAATTCAACCCTTTAGCAGAATTACCAAAGTGCCCTTCTCCCCCATAATGATGAAAATGCCCATGGACTCCCAAATTGCCAAAATAACCTTTTTGGCCCAAGGACAAGATTGTCCTTCCATTTTCGTTTCTCACTTAACTACTTTCTATGTGTGTGACCCGAAGGCTCTTCACTTTGCCAATAGTGTCCCGATAACTAATTAAGCACCAAGCAATTAGTGTTTTCGTACACCAATCAAGATTGGCTTCTAGCAAGGCATCATGATTCCCTGGTAAGTAAAGAATCAGCGATTTAGGCTTACCTTGTCTTTAGTATGGTTACTGTGCAATTCGGTCCATTTCATCATCTTTTATCTCATCAAGGTTTGAGGTACATAAATAGTGTCTACCTCAAAAGCTACCTTGATATGTCCTATATTTGTTTCTTGAATCTGACTACTATAAAATTGGATTTGAGCACCAACTCGATTCCACCGTGGCTATGGATTAGAGGTCATAGTTCTTTAACCAAATATCTCGCCAAGATAAAATCTCCTATAACCAGAAGTGATGAATCCTTTGTTGATCCACCATAGCCATAGTGTACTTCTCGATGTAACCAATCACCACCATTCTGGTAATCCCTAAAAGAGACGATGTTAGGCTAGTGTCAAATCACATAGATATTTACACACGGTGCTTTGGTGATCTCAAGTTGAAGGACCACATGCACCACCATCCGTAAGAGGATATATTCCACAGACACTGGGTTTACTATCTCGTGTGGAATCCTTTGATGGGTCAATTCAGTGTACTTGCAAAAGCAAGCACCCATGCGTTGCACCAAGTTGATGCCCATAACCTTGACATGTGAGATCTGTCACTACTTTTCGATAGGGTCGTTCAATGTGATGATAGTCTCTCCATATAATCAGTGTCCTTGGTTAGATTTATACTATGACCATGGACAATTTAAGAAGGGCCACCATTTGTGCTCGTTGGGTTTTGACAATTAAGATTTATAACACTTAATTTCCTCGTCAATGGTTCCAACCTTTCTAAAGACATATACTATTTTCTTTATGCACAATAAATAGATGCTACAGTATATGCTCATAAATAAGTGAGCCTTTTATTCATTAATTTGAAATGAGTTTACAAGAGCTAAACCATTGGCTCTAGCACACCTACTCTAACACAAGTCACACACTTAGAAGACAGTTTAAGGATGACGATATTTTGGAAGGGTATATTCATCTTTTAGATGAATGGGCATATTGGTAATTTTGTTGTATAATTAAATTTACTGACGTTGTAGCCTATGTCCAATTTCATTATTGGAGGAATTTAGCAAAACAATAAATTTAATTATTAGAATTAATATTAATATTTAAACTAAATAATTAAATTGGGTTAATATGCAATTCTACCTAAAGTTTGGGTTGATGCTAAACTTGACGGGTGGAATGGATATGCAGTGTAATTGAAGAGAAAAAATTTCTCTTTTTCTCAATTGTCCTTCTTCCAAAAGATTGCATTCCTTAAAGCCAAGAATTAATTTAGCAAAATTAATTCTTGGTCATTATTGTACTATCTTCATGTGGACCACGTGAGTTCAATTCCATTCTCAAATTGATAGCAAGATCGTATTCAAATACATTGAAAGAGCTTCCAAACGCAAGTATAAACGAATCCTTGTATGGATTTTTATTGTTTCAATTTAAGCATGTAATATATATATATATATATATTAGACCCTGATCTTGGCAAATTCAGAGTAATCAAATGAGCAAAAAATTTTGTTTTTCTACTATCATCGTTCATCGATCTACTTACATTATGGACTCAAGCAAGCATCAAGGAGCTGGAATATTGTAACGCCCCGCTTGAGGTACGTTGTTATTGTTTCCTCTTTCGCCCTTAATCGAGTTGGTTTTTGTTATTATTGTTTGATTGAGTGTTGTGTTGAATGGTTGCCCTGAAATTGGTTGAAAATAGAAGGATTTCAGTCTGCGTGCTTCGTCGGGGCGAAGAAGAATCTTCGCCGCGGCGAAGAGAGGTTGAAGCCTCAGGGGGGAAGCTGCTGGACAGCTTCGCCGCGGCGATAGAAGTTTCTTCGCCGCGACGACAACCCGATTAAATTGTTGATTGAGTTTTAGATATTTTCTTCCCCCAAGGGCAATTTGACCTTTCTACCCCTAATTAGCAGGAAAAGTGGGGAGTTAATTGTAAGGATTTTTCATGGAGAATGTGTTGATATGGGGGTGAGTTTGTAATGAATCAAAGGATATGGATGGAATTCCCAAAGAAGAATAAGGGCAAAATGGGAATGAATGTGTTAATATTTCATTAAAAGGAATTAGAATCAAAGAACCCCTCATTTTCTTCTTCTCAAACGTGACTCTTCATTTCTTCTCCTCTCAATTTCTCTTTTCTTTTGATCAAGGATTTTCAAGGGGTTTTTGAAGTTATTTGGAGTTGAAAAGCAACCTAAGGCTTCCTAAGGTAAGGATTTCTCCTTAAGTTGTGTGATTTGTGGATTTTAGTTCATTTTGGTTTTTGAGGGTTTTCATTCTTTTGGTTAAGAGTTGAGAGAATAGTCAAGCAAACCAAGTGAAAAGAAGATTTGGTGAAGTCTCTCCATAGCAAGTAAGTAAAACCCAACCCAAGTTGAGATTTATGAATTTTCTTGATTAGGGTTTTGATAGAGATGATGTATGTATGTGATATGCATGTATTATAGCATGTATGAAGGATTAAGTAGAGATTTCTATGCTTTGTGAATGTTATTACCTTGCAAATTTGAGAAATGGGTTGTTGGTTTGGCAAGGTAGTTGAGATGGAATTTAAGGGGTATTATGGAACCCTTTTTGGAAGTGTTTTATTTGACAGGTTATTATGACTTTGTGAAGGGGTTTTTCCCTATTTTGGATGGTTAGAAAAAGTTTTAGATTCATGGCTATAATAGAGTTTTATAGTGCACATGAGTTGTTTGATGAAATGCCTAATAGAGGTTTGAGTATGAGAAATGAACCTTATTTCTTGCAACATTGCATGTTGGCATTTCACAAGTGCATTAGTAGAGATGAATCATCCATGTGCATTGTTATATGCATTGAAAAGTGACCTAAGAAAGTGTAAGGAAATGGTTTATGCAATTACCCTATGAGTAGAGAGCTTAGTGGGTAAAATTACTCTAAGGGTAGAGAGCATTGAAAGATGCTACACTAGAATGAGTTAGAAGAGTAGTATAGTTGGGATGATGCTTTGTGATCATCACCCGATCATATGGGAATCGGATTGATGCTTTGTGATCATCATCCGAATAGCCTTAGAGAGATGGGTCGACGCTTTGTGATCGTCCACCCAATGAGTAATAGAAATGGGTAGATGTTTTGTGACCACTACCCGATTAGTTAAGAGATATGTAGGTTGATGCTTTGTGATCATCATCCAATGGCTAGTAGAAGCCGGGTTGATGCTTTGTGATCATCACCCGATAGTGACTAGAGACGGGTAAATGCTTGGTGATCGTTACCCTGGGAATTCATGAGGAACGGGTAGGTGCTAGGTGATCTCCACCCGATAGTTAGAGAGAACCGAGTTGGTGCTTTGTGATCCTCACTGGTAGTCACTAAGAACGGGTTGGTACCGTGTGAATTCCACCCGATAGCCATAGAGAGTGAGATGGTGCTGTGTGAACGCCATCCGGCCGTACCTCCGGTAAGATGAGGCCATGATGTTATAGAAACAGAAATAGAAACAGAATTAGAAAAGGAAAGAATTAAGAGTCACACACGGGGACAGACAGTTAGAGAGTTTTACTTACCGAGCATTATTTGTGCTCACCCCGTTATTTTCCTTTCAGGATGCAGTTCTAGGTGATGTTGCGGTTGGAGGGCGCGGCGCGCGAGGAGCAATAGCTACACTGCTCCCTATTTTGTCTTTTGAAATGCACTTTTGTAAACAAAGAACTTTTGTGTATAAAAGACATGTGAATTGTAATGAAAAGAAACTTTTTGGGCCCCAATTTTCCATTGTTAATTGCATGCATTGTACTAGTTTTCAGTAGGTGTTACAAATATTCTTTTTTGACAAATTTGTAAAGGAATTCAGTTTTATGCAAAACGAAGATGAGCCTTATGTATATTTAAGATGAGCCTTGTGTAGTTAAAGCGATAATGGTGAGCGGCATTGCTTCCTTGACTGCCGCTCACCATTACCGCTTTAACCATTACCTGCAAAACATGGAAACTAGGGAAATGAGTGCTAATCACTCATTAAGTGTATTGATCATTTAACACTATGCAACATTCTTAAACTTGGAAACATCTTATTTACTTGTACATGAACTAAACATTAATAATATAAAATAACATATAATATAACATAGCATATTTAGTTTATATCATAACGCATAATATAATTGATGTAATGTTTTCCTTTAATGTTCATGAATGATACACTTCAATGCCATGCATGTATAAATACATTTTTCTTTGAAAACTTTTTACTTTCTGCCGATCGGACTAAGTTGAGGCATGGATTATAGAACCTTTGGCTAATGAGCTAACCTTAACTTATAACACAATCCCCATGGTCATGCACGCTATAGACTATTCATGTCTTTTGGTCTAGACATGTGCTTGAGTGAGCTCAGGTTCCCTATACATGACAACAGCTTCCATAAAACTTAAAAATCATTTTGTTCACAAAAATGCACGTTTATGTACCTTGAAAGCACTTTTGCTCAAACTTTGGATCAAGTCCCCCTTTTTTCATCATTAATATAATTGACATGCTCTAATCTTTAGAAGCATACACTTTCCATATATGAACATATCATTTGATCATGACCATTTCGTGGATGCATAAAAAATTCATAGAAACATAGCATATTTAGACTTGTTTATATATAGACAAGCTCATAATTACGTAATACATAACATATTACACTTAACCTCCATGTTCATTCATTACATCAAATATATATGTTCATACAATCATTAAATAATCACTAAGATCACTCATTCAAACATCTTTCAAAACCCTTTAAGCATTATTTCCATACTTGGAATCAATCATACATTATTAGGCTAAAAAATAAATTAAGAAATTGGAAGCACTTTTGAGGTAGTCATATAACTCGATATATTCAAGAAGGCATATATCGAGTCATACACATCCGATTGATATGATATGTGTTAGAGTAAATGCCCTAGAGCCAATCAATTATTGTAGAATTGACTCTTTGTAATAATGTTTATAAATCAATAAAAAGCGTATACTTCTATATCATGTAAATCATAATTGTGTGTATTGATATATGTCCTTAGGATGGTACAACCATGACAAGAGTTTCAAATCTTGATAGTGAGAACCCTATGATCACATTTGGTGGCCACTCTAGAAATGTTTGTAGCCCTAGTATTATTCTGACCAAGGACACAAATAATACGGTAAGGGCATCATAGTGTGAACAACCCTGTCCAAAGTCAGTGGCTGATCTCAGTTGTCAAGGTTGTTTGCCGACAACCTGGTGCAACACATGGGTGCTTGCTGTAGGCAAGTTCACTGGACAGACCCACCAAAGATTCCATATGGATGGTAAACCAAGTGTTTATGGAATAAATCCTCTAACGAATGGTGGTGCATGTGATCCTTAGACTTAGGATCACCAGAACGCCTTGTGCACCGATTGGTGTAGTTTGACACTAGCCCAACATAGTTCTATTCAGAGCTATTAATACAGTAGTGATTGGCTACATCGAAGAGTGTATCAAGACTATCCACAAAGGATTCATCACTCTTGGGTACGGAAGAATTTATTTCATTGCACAATTCAGTAAATGGAAATGACAACAAATTTATGGCCACAGTGGGATTGAGTTGTTGTTCAATCCAATTTATTAATCCGGTCATTGGTCTAGTAATTGAATACAAAAATATCGAGAATAATTGAGGTTGACACTATTTCTATACCTCAGCCTCGATGAGATAATGTTTGATGAAATGATTTGATTACACGGTAACCATATCGTTGATAGGTAGTTGTTTCGTTGAATCTAAACTATCGGCTGGCCATGATGCCTTGTTAGGGGCCAATCTTGGTTTGTGTGTAGTGAGACGATTAATTGGTGTTAATCGTGATACTACTCACTGTTGATATAATAAGAAGCCTACCGGTCACACACTTAGAAGATAATTTAAGAATCAATTTGTGAAAGGGGTATTTCCATCTCTTAGGACAAAAGGGTATTTTGGTAATCTCACAGTGCAATTAAATTTGCTGAGGTTGTTGCCTATATTTAATTTTAATATTAAAATTAAATTAGTGAGATTATATTTAAATATATGTGCACATATATTTAAATGGATTATTATTATTAATTAAATGTTAATATATTTTTATATATTAATTGATTTTAATTATAATAATAATTAATTTAATTTAAAATACCATTAATGGGGTGTTTGGTTGCAAGGGTGGATTAGGGTTGGAGCCCATGGCTATTTCTAACTAGAATAGGGTTTTAATTGTTGCACTATATAAGTGCAACTTAAAATTAAAACAAATATAACACTATTCAATAAAGAAAAACCCTAGCCACCTACCCCACTCTCCCTCTCATGTTCTTCTTCATTGAGTGGAGAAGAAAAAATCTTCTTTTGGATTCTTGAAGCCATCAAGTGGATCTAGCAAATCTCTTTTTGGTTCTTCGGATTGTTTTCGTGTGGATCAACGTTCGTGCGGTTCTACATTGAATCGAAAGCGAAATCAAATCAGAGACTTTTGAAGAAGCCTCCAAGCGTACGTAAGTGAATCTGAATCCTTGTTTGGATTTGCTGTTAATTTGATATTATACAGATTTTATAATATACGTAAACAATATAATCGATACCTGAATTTTTTGGGATTGAGTAATTGATCGATTTGTGTGTAGAAAGAGATTAATAAGCTAAATGAATACTATGAAAGAACAAATGAAAGATAAACAAGAGAAAAAAACTTAAAGTGGTTTTAGAGATAATCTTGGATGTAAAGCAATTCTTACATGTACTGTTATTTTATTGCTGAGATTACAAAATAAGAGTAATTCTCTCTTTTTTTAGGAGATTTCTCATATATATCACATTCGGGGTGAAAACCCCTTATTTATATTGTTCTGGAGGTAATCTTTGATTTAATGTAATTCACATGCATCCAGACGCATGGCGCCTCATTTTTATCTAGGTGGATGAAGCAACCCTCATGCAAGCAGACATGTGGAAAGATGTCCAAGCCGCGTTCTTATTGGTGAAGCTATCCTCATGCAGGGAAAGCACATGTCCTAGCAAAGGCGGCTCCATTCCCTCTTTTGCAAGCTTTGTCCTCTGAAAGTGGGTCCACCTGGTGGACACGTGTCTAGTCCTCATTCTGCATGTATTACCATCCAACACATAGTAAGGCTAGATTTTTTTCTTTAGTGGTGAAACAAGCCAATGTTTGCCTTTCTGTACAGAATGAATTGATTAAGTTATTATGTAATTTGTTCAAATTGACTAATTTTTTTTGCATGGTAATTATTATGTTCCGGTTGTTCTTGATATACTGCATAATGTTTCATAATATTTTATCGTTTCAACATGTAAAATAGATGGAAGAAAAACTCAAGTGTTAATTCATATTTATATTACGTGCATTTTATTGCTGCATTTCTTAATTTCATCTTCCATGTAAGTACGTCGTTTATATTTCTACTTGCATGTTGTTGGTATACACCTATACTTGTATAGTTGTAGTTGTATTGCTTAATTCAGCCATTAAATTGGAACTTCAGTGCGGAATAATGGTTTGATTCAAATACTTACCGCCGGTTGATAATGTTTTGTAAGTTGCCTTTCATGAATGACCACCACTTAAATAGCCGAAGATCATATTTCATGCAATAGCTACTTATAATCTCCTTTTGTAAGTATGGCATAATAGTCATAATATGTATTATCATTGGAATATGAAAACTGTTGACATGTTTCAACATTTTTATATGGGTATAATCGACTTTAAAAAAAATGGGGGTTTACGGTCATATTTTGGAACCTGTTGGAGGTATTGGCAATAGTTGGAACACAAGGGCGTTATTAAATTATTCATTTAATAATAAATAAATCAAACATTTCATAAAAGTTGAATCACTGGGAATGGAAGATTCGGAGAAAGATTTGCCCAAAACCGTAAAATTGGGCGGCTTGTGTATAACTAGAAAAGAGGACGTGGAATTGATGGGAAACACATGATTGTTCTGATTAGAGATGGGTTTTGTCCCGTCTGCAAAGAGGATTAATGAAAATAATAATTTTTTTCACAGTTGATTTAGTAGGGGAGAACAAAGCAGGTATGTTTGTTTAGTTGAGTTTATTATTTGGTGAAATGTTGCAATCTGAAAGAGATCGATGTGTATATTTAGGCACACCGTCCAGGCATTGATTGGGGTGTTTCTGATGAGATTTCATTGTTGTTTTAAGACTTATTATGGTGATTTAACATTGCTGAATTTGTGTTAATTTCGGTGTTAACTATTTAAATTTTGCAATGTTAGTGAGAGCAGGCAAAATTCGTTTGATCTAATGGTAGGTGATGAAGTTTTAGGAGGCGATGGTTCTCATGACGAAGATTAGGGAGTTGAGACCTCGCAAGGGGTAGTGTTGAGGGCTTTGGAGCAACGAATCGATCTCAGATTTCAGCTTTTGGAATGACGTTTTGACAAAAGGCAATGTACCGAGGATGATGCCGCTCATGGATGGCCTATTGGCAGACCTGTTTTTGCAAATAGACCTAGATAGCCAGTTTACATGGAAGAGTCATATGAAGAAGATGGTTATTATGAAGAACTTGAAAAGAACATGGGGTATGGTAGAAATTAGCATGGTGACAGAGACTCCAACGAATTCAGATTAAAGGTAGATATCCTTTGCTTTAGAGGAAATTTAGGTATTGGGGAATTTTTGGATTGGATGGCAGAAGTAGATAGGTTTTTTTAATATATGGAGATCCCAGAGGGGAGAAGGGTGAAACTAGTCGCATGTAGATTGAAGGGAGGAGCTTCTACATGATGGAAAAGATTACAGGCCAGATATTTACCCATGGGAATTACCAGACGCAATGGGAATTTCTTTAAGTCGTTTAACATGGCGAATATTTACCCATTTCACTCTTCTGATGAACCCTTGTATCTCGATGCCTAACTCAACTCGAGGTTGAGTTTTTCTTAAGTGAAGAGGACTGACGTAGAATATCTGGCTGATGAATTCATGGAGCAGTCTTAACGTCAAAAGTCTATGCGTAAAGCCCAAAGATGCTAATGAGCATGCCCCATTCAAACGGCTATACTTTTGATGCGGGAAGCATTACAGGGCACGTAAGATACCGTTGGAAAGCTTATTTCAGCCCATCAATGTTAGTTGATTGGAGGCCGTTTTTGAGGTCAAAATCCACCGTTTTGGCGTGTTTCATGGTTGTTTTAGTTGTTCGCGCGTTTTTTCCTATTTTATTTCAAGTTTTCTTGTTTTAATTAATTTAGTTTTTTTTTTCCTTTGTTATTATGAGTCTTATTAGGGTTGGCTGTTGTAGATGTAAAAATCTACCTGTACGGAAGGGGGGTCTGATCCCGTGAGGTTGAGGCCACTAGCAATCCGCTGCACCTGCACACGTAGAGAAACAAATGCATGAAGCGACGGAAAACACCGGGGTGGTGTTCGTCGTAAGCACGCCGACGCTCAAGTCAGCAAGGCTGAAAGAGGCTAATTTAGTGAGGGCTAGGCAGTAGAGAAGTTACCAGAAGTCTAGTCGGGGATTGTGACTACGGCGGTGATATGAAGTTCTTACGTAGGAACTCCGGGTGTGAAGGTGTAGTATAATGTGTCTTGTGAGAGGGTTGACCTTTGTTTATATAGTGACTGTCTAGTCTCCCAGTTCTGGTGGGATTGGGAGTTCTCGTAGCAATCCCTTTCCTTCAGGGATACGCCCTTTGACCCCCTTATCTTGGTGTGAGAGGGAATCCTAGTGTTACTCTGACACGAACCCTAGAGGAATTAGGGCAGTGGTGAGCTGTCTTACCAGTGTTCGAATAGGAAAGTGATCTCAAACGAGAAAGTGATCTCGAATAGGGAAGTGATCTTGAATAAGAAAGTGATCAGTGGATGTCTGTGGGCTTTGAACTTGCTCATAGGTCCAGGAAGTGGACTAGGATTAGGAGGCTTGGGCCCGGGTGGTTTGGGCCAACTATATCTCGTACCAGATGGGCCTAATCCGGATTGGACCGCGTCGGGATTAGGCCTGGTCTCTTTCTCATTCGGTCTCGTTTTCTTATTTGGGCCAAGGACGATTTTTGGCCCCAACAACTGTCACCCTATATAAACTTATTTTTCATTTTGGATGTCATTCAATAAATTATTCAGTTTTTACTTCAGATTTTGCAGTTTAAGTTTCTAGATTGAGACTTGTGTTATTAGTTCTAAAGGTGTAGTCGTCTGCTAGCCTTGTTTATCACGCTAACTCGCTACGTCAGGTTCGATATATGATCATTAGTTGTATAGTTTTTGTGGTTTGTGTGGGGAAGTACCAAAATACTATAAACTTTTGAAGAGATTTTGAAGATGTGTCTATTCTTGTTAAAGAATGGAAGCCTCTGTATGTATTTGATGTTCTACCTTCATTCCAAGCAATCATATAATGGAATTGGTGGAGCTTCAAGTGATATTTGGAACCAGATTGGTCTTTACTTGTAAATTTCCAGATGATTAATAGTTTGCAACCACTCAAAACTAATTGAGATGTGTACATAAAATGAATAGTGTTTCATGATTATCAATGTGGATGAGGATTGCAAGTATGGTGTCAAAAAATTTATTATGTTGTTCTCTTACTCCAGTTTAGTTTATTATTAAGGTGAAATTTTGCAATTTTAGTGAGATGTATATATTTAGGTTGTATGGTGGAAAAATATAAATTGTCGTGATTCGTTGCTGTTTGATTAGCTAATAAAAATTTTGCATGGTGGTGAGTATTTTTTTTTTTTTTTTTGGTAAGAGGTTCATAAAAAGAATAATGAATTACAAGTAAGAGAGAAAAACCCCAACACTTCATCCTTAGCAATTAGCAAGAGGAGAAGAGGCTCAAAAGAAAACAGCAAAACAAGACGGGATTTACAAACCAAAACAAATTCCTGAATCCAAAGAAAAGGCAAGAGACAAGAACGCCTATACAAAACAGTCCACACTGAGGCCCTCAGAACCATAAGACAACCAACAAAAACAACAAGAGAGCAGAGAAAGGAGTCAGCATTAGGCGAAGAAGTCAGCAGCTTCATATACAAGCAAAATGGAAACTCAAACTGCCCAGACAAATCAATCATCACCACCCAAAGACCCACCCAGCTGACACTAACCAGCAAGCAAAAGGCTGGCAGCAAGCAAAAAAAGGAGGAGCCTTCAAGACACAGACAACCTACCTAGAAACCCAAACAAATCTCCATAGGCTTTTTGAGAAGCAAAACAGCGCAACACCTCTAAACAATCATACCATCCCTGGGGTCTCCCAAAAGGCAGACATCATAACACACCAATAACCAACAAAAAATCCACAACTATAGGATGCAAGAATGATCCCTATATTTCTCACCAAAGTAGCATCTAGACATACCCCATTCCTCCAATAAATTGTGGACATGCACAATGTTCTTGAACTTAAAACCAACCTGAGCCTAACCGCTGACATGATTTGAAGCTCAACCCACTGGGGGCTGTGTTTGTCACTATTAAAAAGCCGCAATTTTTGCTCTTTCTAAATCCAGTAAATCATAGCAGCTATAAGGAGGCAACAAATAATAGATGTAGCATTTGTTGCCCTTAAGATTACATGCACACCAGCCAATGGAACTTTGCCAATCTCCCATAGAAACTTTAAACTTACCCTTATCTTATCTTGGACCTTACGTCAAAAGGACATGCAAAGAAAAGGTGGTCATGGGAGTCCATAAAACCTTTACAAAGAGTGCACTCCATGCAAGTCGTAGTCACCCACCTCCTCATCTAGTCTTGTGTAAGTAATTTACCTTTTATAGCTAGCCACAGAATGAAAGAGTAGAGAGGAATGTTCTGACCAAACCATAGAAGATGATGCCAAGAGACTTTGAAGCCACCTGGGGACAAGTCCTACCAAGCTTGTCTCACAGAAAAGCACACCAGTTTACCTTTGTCTTCCAAAAGATCTCATCTCTATTAACAGCAGTAGGGATTGAAGAAGACTGATTAACAACCTGGGAGAATCTATCACAAATTACCTCTAGCCAATTCCATTGCCTGTTAAGAATAATCTCACTAACCTAAGGCTCATTCTAGCCTCATAGACCAATCTCTTAAGGATAATCCCATCCAAAGGACCAAGAAGATGCCAATTATCATGCCACAAAAAAATAGAAGCCCCACTACCCAACTTGGACCCAATGTGGTTCAAACCTCATCCCTTAAATTGAGAATCTTCCGCCAACTCCAACTAGCATCCCACGACACCTTCACATTCCAAAAACTCCTACCTTTTAACCGAAATGTGTTAATCCATTTCACCCATAATGAATATTTATTAACCACAACACTCCAAAGATGGGAGATCATAAGAACAATTCCATCATTTCAGAGGACGAATGCCTAAATCCCCATTTGCCTTTTGCACACATAAATCCTTCCAAGCAACTTTAACCTTACCATTAACAAGCTCATTCCCTGACCAAAGGAAGCTTCTCATCAGTTTTTCCAAAGCTTTGGTCACAGAACTCGGGAGAATGAAAAGGGATGCCCAATAAACTTGCATAGAGGAGAGGACAGTGATAACAAGTTAAGCCTCCTAGCATAGGAAAGGAACTTATTCTTCCATGACTTTAACCTTTTTTTCATCTTCTCAATGAGAGGAATGCAATCATTGTGCTTAAGCCTTGCGGTAATCAACGAAACCCCAAGATATCTAACAGGGAGATGACCTTCAGAAAAACCCATAATGTCTCTAATCTGAGTACGAATCTCCTCATTGACATTGCAAAAAAACATAGCACTTTTCAAGGGATTGGGCTTTAACCCGAAGACCTGAGGAAAGTCTGAAAGAGCATCGTTAATGATCGAAACCAAATAAGTATCTCCATGGCAGAAAAGAAACAGATCATACGTAAAACAAAGGTGACTAAGATTTAGCTTCTCGCACCTAAATGGTACTTGAAGCCATCATTCCCCTCAATTTTACTACAAACCAGTGCAGTGAGAACTTGCATAAATATGGTAAACAAATAAGGAGAGAGAGGATCCCCTTGCTTAAGTCCTCTCTTCCTAGGGAAGAATCCATGGAGCTCACCATTAACAAAGACAGAGAAGGACGCAATAGTCACACATTCACAGATCCACTGAATCATTCAAGGAGGGAAACCAAACTTACCAAGAATATGAATTGGGAAACTCCAATTACACTATCATAAGCTTTCTGTATATCAACCTTAAACGAGCATCGGGCAACCCCTTTATCTTTATGATAATTGCGGAAGATATCTTGTGCAAGCATAATATTGTCACTTATTCTTCTACCTAGAATAAAAGTATTTTATGTGAACCAAGAACCGAATTGCCATAGAAGTTGTAGTTTGTTTGATTTTGGGGCCTTTTATAGAATTATTTAGAGAATGTGGGGATTAGGGTTGTATAATTATGCTATAGGTGTAAAATTATAGGCCACAATAGTAGTATTAGAATTTTTCAGTCTATGCCCTGATGCAAAGAGTGCCAAAAACTCTAGGTCTTCAAAAGAAGAGGGCAATGATGAGACGACGCTTCTTCGTATGTAAAAAATATTTATGCCCATGATCATATTCAAGATATCTGAATTAATTTCATTGTAATAACATGTGAGACTCCTATTGATATGCCTGGTATGCAATATTATGTACAGGAAAGTGGGATCGGGTGGTATACAGCCAATGCAAGATTACTTGCCACGAAGATGAGAGCTCCTCAACAATATATACAAAAAATTGAGGACCAATTAAATATTGTCCTTGAGAAATGAGAAACGAAATAAGAGAAGATTACCAAAAAGCGGCTTGATTTATAAATATAGAATATAAAAAATAGTGAACATTTTACAACTATAGAGTATATAAGTTTTGATGACAAAAAAAGGTGGACATTTTATAAGTTTAGAGCAGCAGTTGAGGTGATGTTTCTAATTCTCTGAGAGATATCAATGATCCCATTATAAGTTGCAGTATGTTACTCCGGTCTTTTCGCATATCTGATTGTCCTTGCTTTAGATTGCAGTATGTTCTATAGAAATGGTTGACGAAAACCTGTGTCGATACCGGGAACAAGACCGATGCATTCGACATCACTTTTGGATTTCTTTTGCAACTTCAATACATGCATTCGACATCACTTTTGGATTTCTTTTGCAACTTCAATACATGCATTCGACATGTTTGGGTAGCACTCAATGATACTAATGACCTGTAAACACACAATATTAATGATAATATACCAGTAAACAAACGATATTGTAGAACATGCTTCAATCCCAACACCCATTCCTAAAACAAACAAAAATTGGAAAACAAATTCAGCTGAAACATTCAATATATTTGTTCAAAGTTGGAAAACTTTGATTATGCTGTAAACTACTGATGATATCTTATTTCAAGTACTAAGAGTGAGCTGTGGATGTAGATATCGTGTGAAGACATGAAGATACAATTATGTTATCGAATTTTTAATTCTCAAGCAAAATGACGAAAATCTAGATAAAGCATAGGATAAATGTCAACGAAGCAATTAGATGTTGATATAAGCTTTAAAAAGAAATTCTTGTTCTCCAGCAATACATAGTACCGGGATTAAAATTGCGGAATTATGGTGAAGTGCATTCAAAATTGTATTCATTCATTTGGTACAGCTATCTATACACATGGAAAGAATCTTAAAAAGCATTACTGTACAAGAATCTTATAATAAAAAGAAAAATGCAAATAGGTGGGTTGAAATAACACAGCATACATAAATTGACATAATTAAATGGGTTGACAAATTTGTACAGCATAAGGTGGTACAGAATCTTATAATAGCAATATGATCAAGTTACCATATAGAATCTTCAGTAAAAGTCTTGGTACAGAGAACTTTGGACTGAGTCATATGTTTACACAGAATTCCGGAAACAGATAAATAGAATCCTACCATATTTTATGCATATGAGAGGATGCTTTTTGTTATTAACATTATATTTTATATAGTTTTGGATCATGGGAAACAATAATGGAAAAGAAAACAATGAATGAATGAGTGAATTATGTAACAACTTGACCTATTCAAGTTTATACTCTTATTACTATGAATTCCTCCCGAAACCATGAAGACAGAAGTGTGAATTCCAAGCAGCCCAGCTTAGGCTTACTTATTCATAATTAAAAAGAAAACAACATAAATGCAAAGTTTTGTTCATGAAATAGTGCTATAGTCATCCACAACAAATCTTGACATATCTATTTAGCTAATTCTTCATCTTCCTACCGATCAATCTATTTAGGCCACAGGATTGCAAAAATTTCCACTAGAGATTTGCCCTTGCGAATTGACTAGGGTTAAGTTGGCACACAGGAAAAAAGAATAACAAAGTCAGAAAATTTTAGAACTTATGTTGTTTATTTTTAGATTCAATGGTCAAATTTCTCACATTATATAGAAATCCAAAGTGAGCCTACTATCCATGGGATTATCAACTATGTTCACAGATGAACAAAATATGGTATTCTGATAGAACCTGTCCTACAAAAGCAACCAATAACACCAACAAGCTATTCCACAACACACAACCAACACTCACAATCAATAAGAAGATACCCAGTTATATTAATACCCACACAGAACATTACAACTAGAACAGATACTTCCAATAGCATTGTCCTATCAGTACTCAATAAGCATATAAACTGGGAAAATACAGCAAACACACTAAGAAAAATGGTGAACCCAAAGGCTGACTTCGAGGGTTAGTCACCTCCCAAAATACTGACTTCAAGGGTCAGCTGCCTCCCTTCCAATTTACTTTTTCCTTCTTGATAATTCTTTCTCTCCCCTCTCTGTTTTTTATTCACTCCTGGCACCTTTTGTGCTCCTAACCGAATCTTCCTATATTCACTCATGTCAAGCCATCTATCATCTGTCTTTTCTAACAAACTCTAACCTTCTACACACAAATGTCAGCACTTATTCCTCTACTTTTTACCCTTGCCCTTCCTACGGTATACCAGCCCTCTTGGTTGTTCATCATTACCCTCCCCAAGGAGAATCACCTTGTCCTCAAGGTGGAACGAAGGAAATTGGTGGTGAATAATGTCAAAATCCTCCCATGTGTTTTCATAGGACAACAATCCTTTCCGGGTGAATCGCTCCACCCTCCGCCCATTCGAAGTTTTTTTCTTTTGAGGCTGAGTTCAAGTTGTAGAATTAAATCCTCGTGAGGACGCCGGAGTAAAGGTTGGCTATTGGGAATTGGGAACATTGCTTTTTTCGACTAGAAACATGAAAAACGTCCGTGAATACGAAAGTTGAAGAAGGTAGTGCCAGCCTGTATGCTACAGCCCCAACTCTGTCCGTGATTACAAACGGACCGTAAAATCGTGGGCTCAACTTTTCATTATAGCGACGGGCTAAAGAGCGTAATCTGTATGGTTGTAACTTCAAATAGACAGATTCCCCTACCTCAAATGTAACCTCTCGGCGATGGCGATTAGCATACACCTTCATACGGTTTTGAGCCTTGAGAAGATTAGTCTTTAACTCTTCAATAATGTGGTTTCTTTGTTGAAGTTGTTGGTCAACTTCTTCAACTGGTGAAGTCTGGTCCACATAGCGTAACACTGTTGGAGGTTCACGGCCATAAAGAGCCTTAAAGGGACATATGCCCATGGAGCTATGATAAGTGGTGTTGAACCAAAATTCTGCCTATGTACCCATTTTGGCCACTGTTGCGGGTGGCTATTGACAAAGCACCTGAGGTATGTCTCCAAGCAACGATTTACCACTTCTGTTTGACCATCCACTTGCGGATGGTAGGCTAAACTCATGTGTAAATGGGTTCCAGACTGTTTGAATAATTCACTCCAAAAGTTGCTCATGAAAACTCTATCTCTATCTGAAACAATGCTTCGGGGAAACCCATGCAACCGACCACTTCTTTTGATAAATGAATCCGCTACCACTTGGCCGTACGGTGGTGTTTAAGAGTGACAAAATGGTTGTATTTGGTCAAACGATCAACCACAACCAGAATAGTATCAACCTCATTCGCTTTGGGCAACCCATAATGAAATCCATGGAGATATCCTCCCATACCTGGTTAGGAATAGGTAAAGGCTGAAGTAGGCCTGCTGGACTTAATGCGTCGTATTTATTCTGTTGACAAACACAACAAGCAGCTACAAATTCCTTGATATCTTTCTTCATTCCCTCCCAAAACACCACATTCGAGAGCCACTTATATGTCCGAAAAAATCCCGAATGGCCCCCAATAGGTGAAGTATGAAATTCATGTAGTATCTTTTGGATGTGAGGCCCCAATTTAGGCAACACCTGTTAGTAAACGGTCCCGTATACGCAGCGGAAACGAAAATTATAATATCAGGATCGTTTACATGAGCCAAGATCAAGGGTATGATTTTACAATTTATATTAAATAAAATCTGCATAAATATTCAACATGAGTTAAGAGAAACAAACGCACGTTGAAGGCTCCTCCAAATTTGTCGACAAACGTTTTGCTACCGATCCAAGTGTAGGATCGAACCTGCGTAGTCCACACAAAGACAATCCTAAAAGAACCAAAGAGGGATTTGCTAGATCCTCTTTGGCTTCAAGATTAAGAAGAAAAGAAGAATCAATGAAATTGATTCCAAAACCAAATAAATCTGCCGTGGGAGTGTATTCAAAAAGGGGGCTGCTGTGTATCTTTGTTTTTCAAAGAAAAATCTATATCATTAAAATCACACACACTTTTCCTTTTATACTTAAAAAACAATTTGCCCTAATCCCATACGGAATAGGCTTGGGCTCCAACCCAAACGCCCCATGTTGCCAAACACTCCCAATTTGATTTATTTTAATTTTCATCATTATCTCAATTAAAATCAATTAATATATATATTTAAATATATATTAACATTTAACAATAATGATAATATATTTAACTATGTAACACACATTTAAACGTAATTTCACTTATTTAATTTTTCTAACAAATTAAATAAAGGTTACTAATTCTCAAAGAAATTTAATTGCACCGTGAAATTACCAAAATAATTCGTCACTTTAAAAGACGAAAACGCCTTCTTCTTTCTTCTTGCATCTTAAATTGTCTTCTATGTGTGACCCTTAGGCTCCTCATCATATCGGCAGCAGTATAGTATTGCGATTAACACCAATTAATCGCCTCACTAATACACGTACCAAGATTGGCCCCTAGCAAGGCATCATGGCCACCCGATAGATTCGGATTCAAGAAAGTAGCTACCTGTCAACGATATGGTTACCGCAATTCCCGATCCTTTCATCATACGTTATCTCGACGAGATGAAGCATAGAAATAGTGTCAACCTTCGGTTACTCTCGATATTATTTATTCGGGCCGACCAATGACCCAGATTATAAATCGATAGAGCAACAACTCAATCCCACCGTGGGGCACGCTTTAGTGTCATTGCCATATACCGAATTGCGCCGTGGAGATAACCCCTTTCTCGCACTGGAGTGATGAATCCTCCTCCAATCCACCATAGTCTTGATACACTCCTTGATGCAGCCCAATCACCACCGTATTGACACTTCTAAAAACCGCTAGGCTAGTGTCAAACTATACCACCGGCACAAGGCACTCCGATGATCTCAAGTCTAAGGATCACATGCACCACCATTCGTTAGAGGATTTGTTCCATAGACACGGGGTTACCATCCATATGGAATCCCTCCGGTGGGTCACCCAGTGAACTTGCCGTGGTGTAATCGCCTACAACAAACACCCATGTGTTGCACCAGTTGTCACCAAACAACCTTGACAAGTGAGATCACCACGCTTTCGACGGTGGTCGTTCAACACTATGATAGCCTTACCGTATTATCTCGTGCCCTTAGTTCAGAATAATACTAAGGCTACTTGACGCTTTCTAGAATGGCCACCATATGTGCTCATAGGGTTCTCACTATCAAGATTTGAAACACTTGATACCCCTCGCCACGGCTCTACCATTCTAAGGACATATATCAATACATATTGCAATAATAATGATTTACGCGATATAGAATAAAAATGCCTTTTATTGATCAATGAACATTATTACAAAGAGTCAATTCTACAATAATTGATTGGCTCTAGGGCATCTACTCTAACAATCTCCCCATTTGCACTATAGCCAATCATTCATGCCCTTAACACCTAATGACCCAAGTGTTCGCGCACTATAGCCAGCTCATTCATGCACTCAACATTGAATGACCCAAGGCCCATCATGCTTCTACTACAACAGAAACTTTAATAAGGGTTGGTAGGTATTCTACAAACCGCACATTCCCTTTCATATTTCCGATCCTTCGTATCGATTGAATCAACTAAGTAAGTGTTTGGATTATCGGTGAGACCGTGATTGCTCACCACAACAATGGCTCCATTGTTATCGCAGCACAACTATACCGGATTAGCAATGCTTGAAATCACATCAAGTTCGTGAATGAACTTCTTGATCCAAACCGCCTACACTACCGCATTAAAAATGCGGTACACTTAGCATCAATTGTAGAATCCACTGCAAAGACACCAATTTGAGCTCTCGCAACTCACCGGCAGCTTATATTGAGACAAAATGTGTAATCCCAAATTGCGAACTATAATCATCCTTTTCCTGTTGGAAATACGCCATTGTATTCTCTTACGTTGAGCTCATCTTTCTTCCATAATCCAAGAATATATATTCTTAAGCCCCTTTTCAAGCACTTAAGAATGTCCATTGACACTCACCCAAAGTTGGTCATTCACTTGGATTTAGTTGATATCTTCTACTAAAGGCTGAATGCACATAAGACATCAATCTAAGTACATAACATATTGCTCACTTGAGCCTGATTGACATCCATTACAAATGCCGAATGCACATTAGATATCAATCAACATATAAGATGGATCCACTTGCTAAAGCATGTGAGATCCTCTTCATTCTATCTCTTTCATTGTGGTGGTTAAAGACACATATCCTTACAGAGATAGACACCATATGCCATCGAAGAAATCCCTTCTTGGATTTTTCTATACCTGAATGTGTTCAAGACCTTGTCTATGTACTTTGACTTAGTTTGAGCAACCTTACACGATCTATCACGATAGATCTTTATTCCAAGGATGTAAGGCTGCTTCCCCTAAGTCCTTCATGGAGAAGCACTTGGATAACCAAGTCTTACCGATCGCAAGTTTCGGGTATATCATTCCCGATTAAGTATGTCATTGACATACAACACTAGGGAATGCTCTCCGCGCTCCCACTCACTTTCTTGTAAACACGGGGCTCATCTTCGTTCTTGATGCCGAGTTCTTTTTCTTGCTTCATCAAAAAGCGAATGTTCCGCTCCTTGAAGCTTGCTTGAGTCCATAAATGGATCTCTGCACCTTGCATACCTTATTAGCTTGACTATCAAGAACGAAACCATCGTTGTGTCATATACACATCCTCCTCAAGGTTTAAGTCAGTTTGGGAAAGCGATTTTGACATCCATTTACCAAATCTCATAGTCATGATATGCGGCAATTGCAAGCATAATCCCGATGGATTTAATCATGGCAACCGCGAAAAGAGTTTCTTCATAGTCAATGCCATGAATTTGTTTGAAACCTTTGGCAACCAAATGTGCTTTATAAGTATGCACGCTGTTATCCATGTCAACCCTTTTCTTCTTGAAGACCCATTTACACCCTATGGGTTTACCCTTCAGTGGTTCCACCCAGAGACCACACTTGGTTCTCCGTACATGGAGTCCATCTCGATTTCATGGCTTCAAGCCATTTAACGAGAATCTCCGATCCGATATAGCATCTTCGTAGTTTAAACGGGTTCCCATCGTCCTTGTAGACCGATGCGTCACCATGTTGGGAGTCACGGAGATAACCGTATCTCCTCGGGCCTCATGGGCGTACTTTCTCTAGATCTACGTAGGCTCCCTGTGCTACAGGTAGTTCACTTTGGATCCTGAAGTGTGGAGTAACCTCCTCCCCATGATGCCTCGAACCACTTCTGTGGCACATCATCCCGTTTCCCTTCGTCTTAGTATATGTGTGGTTCTAGAAACTTCATGAGTTCCCTACTTTTCTCCCACTAGTACTTAGAAAATATTCCTTTTTCTAAGAAGACACCCAGATTCGAGCAAAACAAAAAATTTTGCGCTCTTCCGGGTGGTAGAAATGGTATCCTTTGGTCTCCCTTTGGATACCCCTTAAACAAATATACATTTACAGGATTTTAGGCCCAGCCTTTGTTCAAGTCAATTTCTTAACATAAGCTTCGCCAATCCCAAATCCTTAGGGATAAGACAAGTCGCCTTTCGCCCACCTCCCATAGCCTTCATATTGGAGTCCTTATCTACGTACTTTTGACGGCACCAACACTGGCTTCAAAACGGTGAGTCGCAGCCTCTCAGGTATAACCAACCCTTGGCAACAATGCAGTAAATCACTAAAACTCATCATGGACCTAACCATGTCAAGGTAAGGTCTTGTTCCTTCCTTTGGAGCACCCTTTCCTTTGTGTGTGGTATAAGGAGAGGTTTGAAGTTGTGATAGTATCCCACATTCCTTCCGTATGTTTAGCCCTCCCAACTTGCCAAAGTTGGCATAAAAGTAGTCATTTTGAGATTATCCTTGTTGTTTTTCTTAAGAACATATTATTGTGGGAAACAAGTTTCCCATAAAGAATATTATTTTATAACTCAAGGACAATAATCCATTAGTAAACTAATATTCTTTCATTTGTCCTAATGTGGGACACGGAAAATATAATTTCTAGAAATTCAAGAAAACCATAATAATCCACAAGTTCCAAGAAACAAGTCCATCGCTTAAATCAAACGATAAGATCCTACAAAGAAATGTAGCAAGACGTGCCCTTCATTCCAACCGGTAGGTCCACCTCTCCTCGCGAGCAATTCTACTCTTACCGTAGTTCCTACACATCAATCAAAATGTGAAAGTACCCACATCTTGTGTCAACTAGATGTTTATGAGAAGTTAATCTCAATAACATACCCGACGGGGAAGTAACATTCTTCTTCCCTTTTTGCTAGGAAGGCCTTGCAATGGGTTTCCTCCAAAGGGATCCGGGATTCCCATACTGAGGACAAACGCTTCTTCGCCAATGCTTTCTTTCCCCATCGACTTCGAGCCCTCTTTCCTTTTCACTTGAGTGGCCCTTTCAACCAACGTCAATGTTTCGACATTTTCATGCCTTCGACTCAAAAAGAAGTCTTCAACAAATCTAGAAGCTCGGTTGGGTATTCTTCTTATCTTCCTCAATAAAGTCATAGACAAATTGAGAATAAGAATCCGGTAATGATCGTAATATTAGGTTTATTGCCTAAACCTTCTCTAAATCCACATCCCAAAAATCTCAAGCTTGTTCATATACTCGATCCAACTTTTGAGTATATGATCGCCAATTTTGGTAACCTCTTCCATCCTACATCCGGAATAACGACGAGACACCATATGCTTCTCATTTCTTGAAGAAAATGAATAGAAGCTATTTTTCCATTTTTCTTTCTATTTTTCCATGATATGGTGCCATTGATCGAAGCACAATGTATCTAGTCATTTCGCTTTGCATCATATGTATGCTTCACATATACATACTGCCTCATGGATAAGAACTATCAGCGAGCTTCGTGATAGAGCTTGCTCAATGGTGTATAATCTATCGCTGACTGAAGTATATTATTTATACTTCATACCACCAACGAAATTTTCACCATTCCATTTCTCTCCATTCCGATGATTGTCGCGTTGATTTTGGGATCATTTTGCTCAAATTTAAGTGAATCTACAAGTGCGGGGAAAAGTAACCGTTATTACCATGTTCATTATTATTGTTTAATATGGTCTTTTATTAAACGAAGCTCCCACTATTTTACTCAAGCCAATAGCCTCACCATTAACCTGGGAAAGCCCGTTTGACTTTCCTAGTGGACCGAGATCCCATCCGCCCATTTCAACCTCGCTTTGGCGAACAAGCCAAATGAGTTGGATTAGGTAGGCCAACAAACTTAATCACCACCGTGGATAGCTCCCCACTATCAACCTCAAATGTGAGAAAGCCTTAACAAGCCAATCACACAATCCAATGGACAAGACATGCCATCGTTCCTCAAGTGTGATTCTCAAAGATCCGATGAGTGGACACTACATGTCACCACGTACACACAATATGGGGTGTAAAACGCCTCACTATGCCTATGACGCGTGTTTATCAACCTTCGCTTTAATAACAAAGCCCAAACCGGGCTATTTTAAGCTTCCACTCCATCACCATTAAGGAAACCCTTCCCAATGCATTTTAAACCTCCA